>JAJOZX010000397.1:857500-1367500 GCA_023014485.1 Bathynomus jamesi | reverse complement strand
AAAATGTAATTTTAAAGAGTTAATCCTACTTTCCCAAATGCAAATTCGGATAAATATTACCTGTTAAATGTAATATCCTGAACATGTACGTGTTTGATGTACATATGTACAACAAAGAAATTCAACTACAAACGTATAATTTTCTTAAAACATAAAATACTAATTGGCAATTTTTTGTTATAATTTTTAAAGATCTTAGTTTCCAGTGTGTGTGTGTGTGTGTGTGAAAGATAGATGTACATGTGTAAATGTTACAAAATTTCAGATTTTTTCTTGCTTTGTCAGCACTTTTGTCCGACAGAAAAATTGAATCAATTTTTTTCAAATGAAAAATATATACAGGGTGGCGCAAAAGTCATTGCGCACCATAGTAATATTCAGTGTTGACTTTTTTTTTCTTTCAAGTGGGGGATGGCTGCGAAATTAACAATAGAATAATAGAATTTAAATTCTGTCGCGATTGATCGATTTGTAGTACCTGGTATTCCATACATTAAAACCAAGTTCTACCCTCTCCTCTATTGTTAATTTCGCAGCCATCCCCGACCAAAAAAAGAAAAAATAATATAATCAACAATGAAAATTTCCTGTGGTGCGCGACTTTTTCGCCACCCTGTATATATATATATATATATATATATATATATATGCAAACCCACAAGGAAAAAGAAAAATGATTCCAAGGTCTTTCATGTATTCAGAAGTACACTTCGTTAGGGAATGATACGAAAGGCCTTGGAATCATTTTTCTTTTTCCTTGTGGATTTGCATCATTCATTCATTTCACGTGTTTAATTGTGAAATTCATCCCATATATATATATATATATATATATATATATATATAACCGTCTGCCAAAAAAAGGTTCACTCTAAAAACAGCCATGAAATCAACATTTATTAACCAATCATATTGAAACTCATACAGAGCAAAATTATGCAAACAGTATATATGTAAACCAATTTTCAGATTATTATATTAAAATTAATGAGGATTGTTTATGTTCAACAAATTTTGTTGGTGAACACGCGCTCCAGTTTTGAATTCTGGGAGTCCACAAAGGCGGTAAAACTTTGGTAATAAAATTTTTATTCTTATTTTAGTTATAAAATACATCATAAGATTTATAAAATATAGGAAATGCCTCCATTAAAAAACCATGAAAATAAAAAAAGGATTTTGAATTTCGAAACAGAACTTAAATCCTAAGTTTACAAAAGAAATCAAATTAACATTTTATTCTTTTGGAATTCCTATTAAAAATATTGTTCAATGTGTTTCCCTTCTGTTTCAACAATTTTCTTCAATCTTGGACGAATTTCATCAATGGTTCGATCGATCTGCTCCTGTGGTATCTCTCTTCCTATTTCTCCACAAGAAGCTGACGCGAGTGATCAACATTTCTCACCCTTCTCCTGTAAACTCTGCCAAAATTTTCCAGATTCCATAGTCAACAGGGTTCAAGTCAGGACTGTTAGGTGGCCAATTTTGGGGTTCAAATAATTCTGGGACATTATTTTTTTAAGTATTCCACAGTTGCTATTGCCGTATGGGACGTTGCTCGGTCTTGCTTAAAAAGATAATAACCACCGTTGGCCAGATTTTGCATTTCGGGAAGCATGTTTCCCAGCAGAGTATTTCGATAGTACTTGGCATTGACTTTTACACCAGGCTCAATAAAATGAATGGATGTTTTTCCTAACTTTAATATGCCAACTGACACCATGACACTAGCTGAGAAATGACTTCTGGTTGCAAAAAGTCTGCTATCAGGTACTTCATTCTTACATTGGACGTGCGAATAAACTGTCATTTTGACTGTTCCGAGGTGGCTCCACGGTGAATCTCTTTTCATCAGTTAAAAAAGCCCCTGAAACTTTATCACATGTTACTCGCCGTAAGATTTGTTTTGATCTTTGAACTCGTTTCTGCTCATCAGTTTGAGTAATCTTTTGGCCGTGCACTCTTTGAAAGGTTTTAGTTGAAGATTTTGTTTAATTATGCGTCTCACACTGTATTCTGATAATTGTAACTTTTGATACGCGAGCTGGTTTCATATGGGTGGGTTCCTGGCTGGTTTTCCCGACTTAATATACGTTCTTCGACGTCGTCAATATTGTCTCGTATGCGAACAGTTTTTGGTCGCCCACTTCCCTCTTTTGATATTCCCAATCTCGTCAATTTTCTTTAGAAGTTTTCTCAAACCACTAAGAGTCCATCCTTTGTTGGGGAATTCGGAGAGTAGTTTCGTTCGTCTATATCCCTTTTCTAGTCTATAATAATGCTTAATTATAATCTTATCTTCCTCTGAAAATGGCATATTCACTATTTTATAATCCTGCAAAAAAAATCGTATATTAGAATTTACAAAAGTGAAAATGGAAATAAAGGATTCTTGATTAGTTTGTCGAGCATCAGTTGTAATATTATTAGAGAAATATTTAATAAATCGTTATTTTTTTGATAGCTTCGAACTGAAATTTGGTTTATATATATATATATGCGCCTCGGTGGTGTAGTGGTTAGCGTCGCTGACTACGAATCCATCGGCCCTGGGTTCGAGACCCGACGGCAGCCGGCGCGCAGCAAAACCCAGCTGTTCATCCTTCCACACACAAAAAAAAAAAGTGGTTGGTAGATAAATGGGTACCCTAGGTGGCCTAGTGGTTAAGACGCTGGGCTGCTGATGGGGCGTGGTTCGGATTCCACGTTAAACTGTAGGTCTAAGGTGGAGTGAAAAGCTTGACCTTCGTCAGAATTAACAATTCGGGCGGAAGCTAAACAAACAAAGGTATATATATATATTAATAAAAAAAAATTCTCAAGGCCAATTTATTCATTAGAATTATTTACTTTACTTAATAAAAGCAAAGAAACTTGACTTTATTAATAATAATAGCTGCCTGAAATGGTGGTGCGCGCGCACACGGGTGTACATTGTACAGAGTGATAAACAAATTGTAGACTTTTTAACCCAACTAATATCTATTGTCGGACTGAAATAAATGTATACTTAAGCTTTAAAAGTAACTTAAATTCATCTTCAAAGTGTGTGGTGTGTGTGTGTACACACACCTTAGACAGAAGAAGTATCGGATTTCTTAGTTTCCGAAACCATGGTGATTAATGTTGAAAAGGAATCTAAAATTTAATTGCATGCCCTCGAGAATTTTGTATTATAAAATTCCAAATTGAGAATTCAGGATATTGAACCATAAGAATTATTTCAAAATTCAAATGTTTAAACCTCTACAGACTTACAATATCCAAAAGCTAATTTCGATTATGCAATATGCTTTGTATTTATAAAAGGGTTTGCCCTAATTTTACTCAAACTCCGTTTTCTAAAAGAACCATTCTTTATAATTTAAAAATTTATGGTACCCTAAATTAATAAACGCATAAAAAATAAATTATAATTTACAACACTTATCCAAATAATAAAACGTATCATAACAATAACCCGACCAGGTAACCAACCGAAATAGCTCATAGACATCAACTATTAACAAAGGAATTATAACAACCAACCAAATATGATTAAATTACCCCAAAAAACTTCTACTTCAAAATTACTTGAACTAATATGGAGTCCGGAAAAGGGGCGTGGCTTAGATGCTCATCAGTCTGCATTATTCGAAATGCATATTATTAAATCAGCATCCACAGTCGGAATAGAACAGGAAAGCGCCGCAACTGTGATTAAGCTTAATTCGAACGGGCCTTTAATCACTGCAAACAGGTGGTAGCTCCTCATTAACAAAACGGTTAAACTCGTGGCCTTTTGCAAAACCTCAAAGTCAATGGAATTTATTTCTTTATTTTTAAAACAACTTAAATGTCTTACGATTTTATTTATATATATATATAAAATTCTTTTAAATTTTTGTTTTCTCCTTTGTACCCTCTTTTTGTCCTTTTATAGTTCTTGTTTCCCCTTTTTTACCCCTTCAACCTTTTTCTTTTCTCCTTTTTCAAATTTTCGTTATTATTAGTTGTACCCCATTTTATTTTCCCCTTTAATCCTTTGCCTTTTTACTCCATTTTCACATTTCCCCTCCCATTTTTTTTATTGTATTAACCTTTCTTTACTTTTCCCCTCAAATTCATCCTCCTCTCCATTTTTCATTTTACCTCCACATTTCCCTTTTTTACATTTTCTTCAAAGCCATTCTTATCTTTTCCCCTTTAAAATCTTTTCCTACTTCTGTTTCCCCTTTTTCCCCTCTTACCTACCTTCACGTTCCACTTTTCTATTTCCCACTTTCCTTTTCCGCCTTTATGTACTTATTCGTTTAGCGTTTAAGTTTTCCCCCCTTTTATCATCTTGATTCTTTTCCCCTTTTTTATCCTTTCGAATCCTTCCCACTTTTATTTCCTCGATTCCTTTCCCACAATTCCCCTTTTATTTCCCCCTTTTTTTATTTCATAAATCCCTTGCCATCCTCCCCTCTTTCCTTGTTCCCCTTCTTTCCCTTTTTCCCCTCTTTGTCAATGCGACTAAAGATCTAATCAAAAAGATAAAAGCCATTTTAAACAGTGTAAAATTTGCCTAACTTTCCAATTTTACTTACAATAAATGGTGTAACGAATGTGCACATGATGCACGTACATATGTTCGTTTAATGTACGTACACGGAAAGCTATCGGCAAAAGTTCACACTGATTAATTGTAATTACATAATATTTGGTCACAGGGCTTTCCAAAATTTAATTTTTGCGTATAGTTGCGCCGTACTAATATATATATATATATATATATATATATATATATATATATATATATATATACACACACACACACATATATATATATGTATATATACACACACACTCGCACACATTATATATATATAACAGATTAATGGCTGCGAGAAGGTAAAGGCGAAGGAAAATTGGTATAGCGTGTCGAAGCCAACGCCAAATGAAAACGTTCGGATACAGTCGGGTTTTGTGGTCCGTTACAATAGAGGCTTACGCCCCTTTTGTCCCCAAGATGGAAGAATCAAATTGTCCGAAGTCATTCATCAACTTCTTGTCTTCCCTTCTATCGTTTAGGCGGTTTCACAGCCTATTTAATTATACGCCATCCCCACCCCCCCGCCCATATATATATATATATATATATATATGTGTCGCGAGGTTCTTTCATATGTTTGCACCAATATTATTATATTAGCTTACACTTCATCGTCGTCGTCATATTCCGTCATTTTCGTTGTTACGGTCATATTCACTAATAAAATAGCGAGAAAAATGTCAAAATAATACGAATCAGACTAAACTTTATTTTTTCCGCGCGACAGAGTTCCCATTTTTAGAAAAAAAAGTAAATTTTTTTTTCACTTTTTGGTTTGCACACACCAAGCCAGAGAGAGAGAGAGAGAGAGAGAGAGAGAGAGAGAGAGAGAGAGAGAGATAAAACCGAAAGTTTGTAGCGATTAAACTCTTTTGGAAAACAAGTTAATTATAAAGTCAGACATGGTCAATGGGAAGAAAAATGATTCCACCTCTCCACACACACACACACACACATACAGTGACACACACACACACACCACACCTTAAAAATAAATGGGATAAAACCAGTTCTCGGTTACTGATCACGTGAGATGCTTTTTTCAAAGCCATTACATTTTAATGGACAAAAAAAATTGAACTGTAAACATATGTATCATTACATTTTTTATTTATTTTATTTTTTTTTTTACCGGTCTAGTGAAAGGTCACAGCAGCATTTTCTATATAGAACCTCCAATTAATAACAACTGGATGGAATCCACTTTTATAACGGCGAAATCGGGGACCGGTTTTTTTTATAGTTCCCCCTTGGGAGGGGGTGGGGGGAGAAGAGAGGGTTTCGTCGTGGTCACGTTGCAACACCATTTCCCGTTAGATTAGCAGAATTTAGCGACTTTCTATCCATTCAGTAGTTGGATGAGAGACCCTTATAAGATGGTTCGGATCCCACGTACAGCTGTAGGTCCCCTTCGTCACTACGACATTTGCTGTTACGAAGGAGATTAAAACACCCTAAATAATCATATTACCACGAATGGGATTAAATCGAACTTGAAGGCCGGCCGCACACAGGATCGTCTTGCGACTCACGACTCGGGTCGTGACGACTGAAGTCGCGTGTGATTTTACATTGACAATGTCTCTGTCGCTGCAGTGTGCGGGGCGCCCATTCTGTCAATGTAAAATCACACACGACTCCAGTCGTCACGACCCAAGTCGTGAGTCGATCCTGTGCGCGACCGCCCTAAGTATTGCTACGACCCCATTTTAATGTTCACTTTACAGTTTTTCAAAACAAAAATATGTACGTAGACAGTCCACGCAGAGCCGAACCACCGATTCTCGCGTGGGGTGTGTGTGTAACTTCGAAATATTTAGCTAGAGGGCGCTATACTCATACTGCAGCATACTGTTTAGAGCATGAATCAAACAAAAGAAAATTATATTATTTTATGACGTGGTGCACAGGTACAAAATTCTTTTGAAGCTTTCCGCGTTCGAACCAGGCTCAGAATTTTTTTTTTCTCAGGGTCCTTTCAACTTTTCAAATGTTCCGTGCTGTGATTCCTCATTTCACGAAGGTCAAGCTTGTCGCTCCCCCGCCGAAATTAATTTCTGTATCTTATCTACTAGGGGCACTCAATATATTTTGCCCCACCCTTTTTTCTGAGCTAAATAATAGGCCATGGGGCTGAAATGTCTTTTGGGCCGTAAGTTTGAACTTTCTGCGCTTCACATAACCGGATTTTTCCAGTTTGAACCTCCCCCCTTTGTATAAAACCGCTTTTAAATGCCCTTGTATAAAACCGATGGTTAACGCAGTTTCGAAAATGGCGTCTGACAGTGATGCGTCATAAACAGAGCGCTGTTATAGAGTTCTTAACCGCAGAGAAGGAAACAGTTGGAAATATTCACAAAAGTCTACAAAACGTTTACGGAGATGCTGCTGTTGATCGAAGCACAGTTGGACGTTGGTCTAAACGTGTAAGATCATCGGAGAGAAGGAGAGCCAACCTCGATGATGAGCCACGCAGCGGTCGCCCAGCATCGGCTGTGACATCTCACACTGTGCAACGTGCTAATAGCATCATTCGATCAAATCGGCGCGTCACGTACAAGGAGCTATCACTGGAGCTAGGAATTAGTGAAGGACGTGTGAATACGATAATTCAAAAACTGGGATACTCAAAAGTGTGTTCACGGTTTGCTCCTTGCCAACTGACTGAAGATCACAAAGCCCAAAGAAAAGAAATGGCTTCCGAGTCGTTGGTTCGATATGAGACAGAAGGGGATGACTTCCTTTCACGAATTGTGACTGGGGATGAGACTTGGGTACACAACTTTGAACCTGAAACAAAACGCCAATCCATGGAGTGGCATCACGCAGACTCCCCACGCAAGAAAAAGTTCAAAATGGCTCCCTCTCCAGGAAAGGTTATGGCCACCATCTTCTGGGATATGAAAGGGGTGATTCTGGTGGACATTATGAAGAAAGGACAAACAATCAACTCCGAGGCATATATTGCTACCCTACAGAGATTCGTATAAAGCGAGTTCGACCGGAGAGAAAACTGGAAGACGTCCTTCTTTTGCACGATAACGCAACACCACACAACAGTTTGCAAACAAGAGAGGTCATCACAAAAATGCGCTTGACTGCGTTACCCCACCTTCCATACAACCCGGATTTGACACCTTCAGACTTCCATTTGTTTGGGCCAATGAAGGATGCTGTTCGTGGAAGAAAGTTTCAGAGTGACGATGATGTTGTTGAGGAGGTTAAGAGGTGGCTCCAGCGGAACCCAGTGGACTTTTACCAACAAGGAATAAAGGCCCTTGTTTCGAGGTGGAGGAAAGCCGTAGAAAAGGATGGAGACTATGTGGAAAAATAAAAACTTTTAAAAAAGGTATGTAACTACTTGTGTACAAAATTTCTGGAACTTGCAAGGAAACTTGGAAAGAAAACAAAAGGTGGGGTAAAATATATTGAGTGAGCCTCGTATATCTACGAGGGGTTGGTACGAAAGTTAATGTCTCTTATTTTACTTCTCACCAAATATAATACCAATTACAATGAAAATTACACAAAATATGCATACATACGTGACAAATATAAAGTAAATATAGTAAATAAATATATAACCTTGGTTTTACTTCCGCCCGAATTGTTCATTCTGACGAAGGTCAAGTTTATTACTCCACCTTAGACCTACAGTTTAACGTGGTATCCGAACCATGCCCCACCAGCAGCCCAGTGTCTTAACCATTAGGCTACCCAGGGTACCCACTTATCTACCAACCAATTTTTTTTATTGTGTGGAAGGATAAACAGCTGGGTTTTGCTGCGCGCTGCCTGCCGTCACAGGGTCTCGATCCCGCGGCCGACGGATTCGTAGTCAGCGACGTTAACCACTACACCACCGAAGCGCATATATATATATATATATATATAACGGGTGCGGCAAAAATAACGCCCTTTTTAGTTTATTCTCTTTTATTGAAGGAAATAAATCAATTACAGCATTTTAAGAGAAATAATAAGGTTTTTAAGAAAAATACAGCATTTTAAGAAAAATAATAAGTACTTTCTCAGTAAAAACTAAAAATAAAATGATACAATATAAAACTAAAAAATTATACTGTATAAAACTATAAAGATACAATTATTAAAAGGGCTACTTTTGCCGCAACCGATATATATATATATATATATATATATAAAGAAATTCTTCTCTCTCTCAACGCCAGTGATGCGTTTATGATGCGTTTAAACTTGGAGTTGAAAAAATTATATTTGTGTAAACATCATTCAAGGTTTGAAAAAGTTTACTAATTCCTATTTGTAAATAATATTGTTTGTAAATTATCATGAGTGTAAATGAGAAGTTGTGTTAATTGAAAGTAAATATTATGTTTATAAATAGTAAAAACAAAAATAGTTAATTTGTAAGACATTCAAGTTTTATATGTACTATAATCAAAATAAATTAGTTTGACTTAAAATATGGAATATATTAATATAAAATATAGAAGAAATTATTATTATTACTTATTGAAGATACTGAAATAATCCTGGACCACTTTCGAACGTTGTGCAACAAAAGGGGAGGAGTCAGTGAAGAACGATTGCCCTGACTACTACTCTTCCTCCAGGTTTTATCTGTAGGTGGTTTTGTGGAAGGTTTTCCTGGGTGAGCCGGGGTGTTTTCCTTTCCTCACCTTTTTTTTTTTTCTTAGTCACACCATACCCCCGAAACTAGAGGGTATATTCATTCCAATGTACAGTATCTCGCAGGTTCTCTCTCTCGTGTTCTTCCCCCTTAATAGGGGACAGAACCCCTTTCTCTGGGTCCTCGCGCAGGCTTATGCCAACCGTCCACTTGTGAAACTGAAGGTTTAGTTGTCAAGATTGGGGAATTGACTGTTCGTGAGGATATACAGTTTTCAATTGTTTTCCGGGCAGCGAGGTTGAAACCCGGTCCGTCTACCCGCGAGGATACAGCTCTTATGGGAGCCGAGCTGAAACCCGGTTCGTCTATTCGCGGCGACACAACTCTTACTGAATTCTCGGCTGTGAAAAATTGAGGTTCTCTTAACGCTATTTATGAGGTCCAAATCTACTTACGAGGTCTAGTGGTTCAGTTGGTTGGTAACTTGACTCAAGCTGTGAAGACTAGTTCGACCCCAATCGCCGCCGCGGATGAAGTTAAACCAGCTACCTATTCTGCCGTTGTTCGGGTTAGATGACTTTCTAGGATTTCACACTCGCTTCTCTCCGTGTGGGGAAGACAGAGGGTTCTGGATGTTACCCGTTACACGTATTTCAGATTCAGTGGCTGAAAACCACGCGATTTCCAACCTTCTCTGGCTGAAGGCACCGGAATGACATTTGTTCCTTTTTCGCGGCACCCCGGAAGATTTTTGTCTCCCACTTTTAATCATCCAGTTCCACCCACCCCCCCTTCCCGCCCCCCTAACTTCAAGCTTCAGTTTCCGTAGGACTCAATAAATTGTTTCACGAACTTGCGATTTTTTTTTTTTTTTTTAACTATTTCTGTCATTGTCATGAAACTTCGTGGCACTCCTAGAAGGCACCCATGCCACCCCGATTGGGAAAACGCTGGCTCAGTCATTAGATTATATTACAGATTTACAGTGTAATATTTACAGTATGTAATTCTCTATTCGCTCTTATCCTTTTACCCGAATGCAAATGACCTTAAGAAGAAATTTGGTGCTCACTTCAGTAGCCTTGACTATATACTATTAGCTCATCATCGTAATTCTTAGTAGAGTTTATTTCTAGGATTCTCGTTATTAAATGTATGGATTCCTTCCCGTAATTGCTACCAGTCACATGAGGCGTATAGAATAGAAAGGGCGTATGCCCCGAAAATTAAGTTATTACTCATTAACGACTGAACTGAATTTAATGGTTTTGGTCTTAAGCCCCTGTGGAACCGCGTCACACCCACGGAATACAGCGTGCTGATTGGTTACTGCGCAAAACGGGATATCGGGAAACCGGGGGATACGCCTGTGCTATTCTAATGGCCTCATATAACGGAGGGGACCTACAGCTCCATAATGTGTAATTCGAAACAAGGGTCGTTACATTATTTGGACGCCAAGAACGGTCACCCATCAACTACTGAACGGAACCAAAGTCGCTCAAGTTCACTGATCTTATACGAAGTCGTCCATAAAACACGTGACCAAGACTTAGGTCCACTGAATATAAATGTATATCTCAAGTAACAGACATACTGGTCCAACGCTGGACCATTGGATCAATATTGGCCCAATACCGACTGAATATGGTTTCCATATTGGCTAATCGACTTTGCTACTTGAAATATATATATATATATATATATATATATTACAGGGTGGTCCATAATCAAACGAAGTAAAAAGTTTAAAATAAGTTTAGAAATATAACCATCTCGACAAACAGTCCTTTTTTTCTAAAATCCCCAAGATGGATTTTCGCTTTATTTATAACCGATTGAGACTTATTTATGGACCACCCTGTATATGTAAATTTTTCTTCAACTTTTCCTCCCCGACACTCGATATCATAATGAACGACTTTCAAATATTGAAGACAAGTACCCTAAAATCGTTCGACTCGAATTAAAATTTAGTATTATTAACGTAACAACAAAAACGAACGCGTAGACAAAGCAATTAAGCGCCATTGATTTTTATTTGATTTTGCCTGATATCGAAAACAATGAAATGCAGTTGTAAAGGATAACTATCGTAAGTGACGTTATATATATATATATATATATATATATATATATATATATATACACACACACACACGTGTGTGGTATGCAAATACACAAGGAAAAGAGAAGTGATTCCAAGGCCTTTCCCTGATGAGGTATACTTCTGAATACACGAAAGGCCTTGGAATCATTTTTCTTTTTCCTTATGGCTTTGCATCATTCATTCATTTCACGTGTCTAATTGTGAAATTCATTCCATATATATGTGTGTGTGTGTGTGTTATGAGAGAGAGAGAGAGAGAGAGCAAACCAAGTTATTAGATTTATATTACGGACCCTTCTTCTCATAATGCAAACTTGTAAATCCAAAGATGACCAGTGGAAGGCGCGATAACAGTCAATTATAACGCTTATGATACCTAACCGTAAAGGTCAAAATAGAATATAGAACGTGCCTTGGCACTGCTTCAGTCAATCTTAAAAATCGAATTATGCAGTCTTGCGGGAATTGCAAATTTAGATGAGGGATTTCCTTAGATTTAGCTCGACAAAAGGCAAAATTTCATTTACTTCCAACGTGGTAAAGGTTGAACGCTCGAAATAAAAGATATAATAAAGACAAGGGGAGGGGGGGGGGGGGAATTGAGGTGGGATACGGCAGAAGGCGGAGCCTGTTTATATACCTGCAGTTCAAAGTGAAAAGAAGAGAACGGTATATAAAAAATACTTGGGGGGGAAAACAATTGCTGAAGTCTGCGAAGATCCTAGCTTCAAATTTAATAATAAAAAGGGTATCGTACATTTTTGTTTAAAATTATCGCGTCTCGTTTTTGTTCGTTCGTTCGTTAATATTTTGGTTCGTTAGTTTGTCTGTTTAATATTTTCCTATGTATTAATTTCTTAATAGGAATTACTGAGGAGTGCCAGAAATTGGCACAGCGCTCAAGCTAGACAAACGTGACAAACTAATTCCTGAACTAGTTACCAACACCATCGGGAGTCGAAACGCCCGACCTCAGGAACTTCACTTCGCTCATAGGCAAACGTGTTACCCACTGAGCCATCAGAGGGCGCTGTCTTAGTATATTCTTGATTCTTAATCTAAAATCTTAAAATGGTGTCTACTTTCTATGGTAAATTAACACCAAATTTACACGATTCCCACGACTGAAACACACACACACACACTCTTCAGTGGTGTCAATTGTCGCAACACAGCGAAGTTAAGCGACATTTGGTCTGGGTTGCAGTTTGATGGGGGACTGTCCTCTGCGGTCAGACGGTTCGGATGGCGACATTTAATCTAACCTAACCAATTAACCATTATATACTTTACGCTAATTTTTATACTGAAAATCGGTAAACAAGTGTAAATCTATGGTGGCACAACTCATGTCGCTATACATACGTTCGTGTCGAGCTGTGTATATCACTTCAATGTCGCGGTTTTGTAAGTTTACCAAGAAAACAAAATGTTAATGTAGGAACTTGTACTGAATAAAGATCGGTGTAAAAAAGGGTTTCAGCTGAATTTCAGAAATATTTCAGATTATGGAAACCAAATTCGTACTGGTTCGTTCCCAATCTCGGACAATTCCACTTCAGTTTTAGTCCGAGAATGAGAAACCCCAAAATGGAAATCTCAAAAGGATAAAAAAAAAAAGTCAAACAAAATTCATTCAATACCAATTAGTAATTTTTTTATGCTTTTTACAAATTTTATAATTCTAGGCGAATTTTTTTCCGGAACTACTTTTCGATAGAGTCTCGTTAGTAGAATGACCTAGTGCATTCACGGCAGCGCTATTAAGATCCTGTGTGCGGCCGGCCTGTGTTCAGTACTGCGAATATCTTTACATTTTCAAACACGAAACGCTCTTAAAACCTTCAAATGAAAGTACCTGAATGTTTTTTTTTGGCAACTTTAATGTTTGAAGTGATAAACAGTTGCCAACACTGACCGTATATAGGTTCTCTTTTGGTATATAGTATCAAGGGTCAGAGGTCAGAGGTCAGGGGCCAAAGAGAGAGAGCCAATAAGTTTCTGGTTAGTGTCTATGAGGTCATCGACAATTTGGAACCTAATTCTAAGAAGAGCTTTTTCTTAATCAAACGTTTACCAAACTTTTTTTAATCCAACGCCCCCCCCCCCAACCCCGCCTCTTTAACCTGAATTCAATACTTAGTCTCTTTCCCTTATTTCAACTTCGACTGGCACTCATGGAGTGCAATTTATTGGTGCCATAATCAGTGTGAGGTGGAATTAAAAATGAAATTTTCACTTATTAATGCACTTATTAACGGCATGTTTTAGTTTTCATATAACCTATCCGGGTATAGATAGAGTGAACAAAATTACTTAAGCCGTCTAGACTTCTACATTTATTTTTCCTTTATTAACAGCTTCGCGTCCTTCGCTCTACCCGCCCCCACTTCAGTAGGTTTTGCGACCCACACTTTGGGAACCGATGCCTTAACTTACTTCGACATGCTATATGGAACCTAACGGTTGAAAAATTTCATCTTGTACCGAACTTCTTTGTTCTTAGTAGTATAAGCGAAAATTCAGACCAATGACCTGCTCCATACTTGGCAGAATTATTACCGCAGTTGTACAAACACACATTTCACAAACAAATTCAAAACATTTATGCACGGATAACAACCAAATTACACGAAATCATGGATCGGGAAACACGGAATCAGAAACATACACGAGAAACTACAAGATAGTGGCGGAAGAAACAGGTTTCTGAAACCAACTTGATTGAAACTATTATCATCAGTGTTTATTTAATCTGAATCCCAAATATGGGAAGATGCAGATTGTTGCAGGGATCCTAATTGGACGATTCCTTGATATAATTATTGGACCGTTGATTAAAGAGGATGTAATTACGTATCTATCTATCTATTGTGTGTATAATATTATATATATATATATATATATATATATATATATATATATATATATATACACACACATATATATATACACACATTCAACTGCAAAGAACACGCAGTATAAATAACGTAAAGAACGACGCTTGAAGCGTCGTTCTTTACGTTATTTATACTGGCGTGTTCTTTGCAGTTGAATGTATATAATGTTACGGCATGCGGGAGGTGCCCCCTTGGGGCATTGGTTTCTGCGAGTATGTAGAAGAATTACGGCATTTGGAAGTGAGGCCCATGGTGTAATGGTATCGCATCTGACCGGCAATCGGAAGATCCCGGGTTCGTTTCCCGGGTGGTTACCTCATTTTTTCATTTGTTTCGTTCTCTCTCTCTCGTCTTGCGCGGAATATCTCCTATACAAGCGTCGTTCTTTACTATATATATATATATATATATATATATATATATATATATATATATGTGGCGTGCATTCAGGGTAAACTAGGTAAGCGCCGCCTACCCTAATAAAAATCTTAAAGATATTAAAGACAGTATCGTATTTTTCAGAATAGTCTACAGTCTGAGTACATACCAACTAGCCAGTTATGAAGTTTATCATTAGCTACTATAATTATATAATATGTACAAATACACGAGGCCCAGCGCCAGTGGGGCCAGAATTGAGTTATTTATACCACTATATTCCCCCACCCTTGTTCTATCCCGTGGGTGAGTCAGGGAGCAGATTGTGGACCTGTACGTCTGGTCGAAATCATCAAATATCGTTATTGGTTCAAAAGTTATGGCATTTATGCAAGTTGACAAACTTCAATTGCATTTTTCTCCATTTTTTTAATTTTGACGCTTGGCAGCTTGTGTTCCGGAGCATCTCATATACGAGGCGTCCAGAGTAGGAGTGACGAAGCCGCCATATGTTCGAAAATGCGTTTTCTGTATCACCATTTTCTTCTGGCCTTTGTCTATGCAGTGAATAATGCCTCAGAGGCATTAGTGACGAAGTATCGGCAAGTGTGTATTGTTCACCGAATAGACAAAGGCCAAAAGAAAATGGTGATACAGAAAACAGATTTTCGAACATATGGCGGCTTCGTCACTCCTCCTCCGGACGCCTCATATACGCAACAGATTGGAATTCTTTAATTACGCCACACTTTCAGAAAAGTAATATCGTGATTATTGTTGAAGGTCGAGAGATTTGTACAAAACACGTTCAAAGAATCCTTTTTTCTTTCGCGAAATTGCTTGACGAATCAGGGAAGCGTAATTTCTTATCATTATCTCCCCTCCACCACGCGATTTTTGGCTCGGTATTTATTGACGCACCCTGTAGATCAATGTTTTTTTAATGCAGGAAGGAGGGATCGAGGGCGAACGCCCCCAAAAATTGTCCTCTCCACACCCAAATGAAGTTGGGAAAAAAACCCGAAATCAAAGTCCAAAGTTTATCGTTTACCGCTTCACCTTCCGAGAACAGTTCATCCAGCTTCTTGTAGGAGAGGATACTAATAAGGACATAGTTTGATTTCAGGACGACGATGCCAGATCTCATACAGGCAGTAAATGTCATTTTGGACTTTTCGTGTGAAACATTTGGCCCCGAGAGTCTTGCCAAACACATACCCGACTTTCACGACTGTGGTCTTGCGTGACCTCATCTGTCACCTAATATCAATTCCTGTGATTTCTTCTTATGGGGATAGCTAAGGGACAACGTTTAAGGAAAATCCAAAATAAAAGCAAGCTCTAAAGGGAAAGATTGAGCGTGAAACTTATTCCATTTTTACCGAAATGTTGTAGGGCGTGATAAGAGATTACACTGCCCGGATTCGGCACGATAATTTCACAAAAAGAAGAACACTTAGTATGCTGTGTGCCTACAAAAGAGAGAGATCCTTCCACACACACACACACACACACACACAGAAAACAAAGACCTTCCGCAACTTTCTATACATAGAAATATCTTGTATTGTCTTAAATCACTCAAAGAAGATGTTTTGAATATCACTTCTTCTATCTAAAGAATTTATTGTATCATCTGACAAAAAGCTTTGATACCCAAAAGAAGAAAACTTCCCCTAAAATGCACACACCTCAAAAAGAAGTTAAAAGTTCTAAATTTAGAAGGTTTTATTTTGGGTGTAGTATTCGTGCAAAATCTCATCAACGTAAGTTAATCCATTTATCCACTTAAAGTTTTTCATTCCAATTTACTTAAATTTTTTTTTAAAGTGTGGCATAATTAAGGGCTCACCCTGTATTGTATATGCTAAATTTTTAACTTTTTTTTTTCAGGTAATGAAGGAGTTAGAGTGTGGCCCCAACTTGAGAGTGTCAAGGGGGCAAAATCTCCCCCTAACTCTATGCCGAAGTTTACCGGAGTCGTGGATAATACCACGGTGGTAGTGGGCAGATCCGCGACCTTAGAATGCTCTGTGGAAAATCTGAACAAATACAAGGTGAGATTCTGTCGCTCTCTTTCATTGACTGCTTTATTCTTCTTTGAGCAACATTACACGGAATAGTTTTGCAAAAACTGTCGAACCACGAACATTCAAAACTAATAGAAATTATTATTATGGGGTACTGAAGGGGATGCGAGGCCGTTTGAGGTTATTTATATATATATATATATATATATACACGAGGGTGGGCTGAAAAGTAATGCCTCAACCTGAATAATTCTGGATTGTGTAGAGGCAGCTAGATAAAACCGGTTTTGTGTTATTGCCTAATATAGCCTACACTCATTTACACGTTGGTTCAGTATCGATTACAATAGAAAGGAGTAAAGACGTTCGCTTCAAGCAACGTGCCGTAATTGAATTTTTGATCGCGGAAAATGATGCTCCCATAGACATTCATCGGCGAATACAAGCTGTGTACGGCAAACACTGTGTTGATGCGAGTACTGTTCGACGAGGCAGTGTAAAGGAAAAGCAGGCCAAGAAGATTTGCGAGACAAATCGCGAAGTGGAAGGCCTGTAACGGCAACCGACGAGTCTCATCGGAACTACGTTGACGAACTGATTCGTGGAAATCGTCGCATTAAACAAAATGAAATTGCTGCAATGCTCGATATCTCCAAAGAGTGAGTGGAACACATTACCAGTATTCTCGGTTACCGAAAGGTCTGCACCAGATGGGTGCCTCGCACGCTCACTGCCGAGATGAAAACTGAGAGACTACGCATTTGCCAAGAAAATCTGCAGCGCTTCGAAAATGAAGATGAATTTCTGTATATCATTGTGACAGGAGACGAGACGTGGGTCCACCATTATGACCCTGAAAATAAACGGCAGTCAATGAAATATCGGTACAAAAATTCACCGCAACCAAAAAAAAAATCAAAGTTCAAAAATCGGCTGGAAAAGTGATGCTGACTGTTTTGTGGGATATCAATGGTGCTGTTCTCGAAGACTTTACAGAAAAAGGGACAGCAATCAACTCCGCACGTTATATTGAAACTCTGAAAAAGTTAAAAAAAACGATCAGGAGGGTTCGCACACGCAAAAACGCAGTTATTGTTCACCATGACAACGCACGACCTCACACTAGTGTTCAAACCCGAGAAGCAATTGAGGAGCTGCAATTCACCGTCTTGCCGCATCCACTACATAGCCCCGACTTAGCACCATGCGATTATTACCTTTCCTAAACTTAAAGAACATCTCCGTGGAAATCATTACGAGTCTAACGAAGAAGTTAAGGCCGCTGTGAAATCTTGGTTTCGTAGTGAAAACTCCGAGTTTTACCGGGATGGACTTCAAAAACTCATTCATCGTTGGTGTAAATACATCGAGTTACAGGGTGATTTTATAGAAAAACAAATGTATCGTTTTGAAGAATAAACTAAGGTACATATCTGCTTTTGGTTCGATTAAATCCTTCAAACCGTTTAAAATTTGAGTGGAGGCATTAATTTTCAGTCCACCCTCGTGTGTGTGTGTGTGTGTGTGTGTGTATATATATATATATACACAGGGTGTCCCATAAGTGCAGTCTCATAGGAAAATTTGTTTTTAAATTAAATTTTCAAAAGTTATACATTAAAACAAACAAATCACAAATATGGAAGAGAGTTACACTCCTGAGGAAAAGGCGGAGGACTTTTCCTTACGAGTGTAACTGTCTTATTCTCCCTGGGAAAAAAAAAAAAAAAAAAAGTCCCAAAACAAGACATCAATTTGGACATTTGTTTTCGTTCCAATGTATTACTTTTGGAAATTTAATTTAAAATAAATTTTATATTATTCTGTGACGTCATCATGAAAAGGTCTTTTGAATTAGGTTAAATCAGGTTTGATTTGAGTTAGGTTAGATTTGATTTAGATTTACGTCTTAATTTAGGTTCGGTTAATTTAGATTTCGCGAATTTGAAAAGTAAACAAAAGAAAAACTGAGTCGGTCCGGACCACAAGCCACCAAGCGCCAAAATTTAAAAAAATGGAGAAAAATGCAGTTAAAGTTTGTCAATTTGCAAAATGCCATAACTTTCGAACCAATAACGATATTTGATTGGTTTCGACCCTACGTACAGGTCTACAATCTGCTCCCTGACTCACCCGCGGGATAGAGGAAGGTTGGGGGAATATAGTGGTATAAATAACTAAATAACTCAATTCTGGCGCTTGGCAGATTGTGGTCCGGAGCGCCTCAAATGTCCACAACAACTTCAAACTTTCAAGGAAAAAAATGTTGCCTCAAAACTGAAATAAAATTATTGTCATTCCCATTCTCATCCGCGATCCGAAAGTGGGAATCCTCGAAGTTGGCATCCTCGAAGTTGGAATCTCAGATTTGGGAATAAAAAAATTGGTGGGTTGTGGCGTAATTGCTTGTCCGAGGGGGTATTTTCAATGAAAAATTTAACTTAAAGTGGCCTATTCAACATTAGGAATGGATCGCTTTGAGAATCGTCTCGTTTGAGATTCCAACCTTCAAATATCTCATTCTTGGACTTGGGGTAAAAATCAAAATGACCGAGATTGGGAACAGACCTCGAAATATGTAAAAAAAAAATGACTCGCGAAAAGTAAAATTTATTTTTAAATTATTCAATATTTTTTTAGTGAATTTTAATTTACATTCAATTAACTTTAACTTCTTTCATATTCTTTTAATAATTATATTCTCTAAATTAAAAATATATATATTTTAACCCTTTCAAGAGCCTAACTTCGTAAATGCGACCACACAATTTTACGAGATTTTAGTCCTTATGTTAAAAAACAAGTTACAAAATTTTTTTAATTTTCAACATAATTCGGGAGTGAAATGGTTAATTCACCATTTTCTTTATGTTGAACATGCCCTGTTTCAACTACGTTTCAAATAATTTAGTTTCAATTACAGGGTGGCGTAGTATCGCGATACATTTTCTGTATCTTGTATCGTATCGCTATACATTTTTTATTATTTGTATCGTATCGAAAGATACGATACAAATAAGTGTCAGTAACACGATATTTTATCAGACATTCATAGACTTCATCAAACATTCAACAATTACACATGTATCTTTTAATAAAGAACTGTTCATAAAATACAACACTACACTGCCATCAAGCACTCCGGTTGAGAGACTACTCTTTTTATAGCATAGCCAGGGCCGACGAGAGCTGCCACGGGCCCCGGGGAGAAGGATTGGTATATGGCCCCCCCCCCGTTTACTTAGTATTTTATTATGAATGTTTTTTTTGTGTACATAACAAGCAAACTGATTATATGTCCAAGTCACTATTCAAAAAACACAGTATGAATAAACAACTCGGAAGAAAATGACCATTTTATTTTTCGAATCAATTATATTAATTCTATCACAAAACAATTTACAAATGCAGTACCAGTCCATGCAGGCAAGACAGTTGTTTACTGTAAGATTTTCATAATTAGAAGTGTACTTTCTTTGCCTTCTCTCTAGCAAAGTGGTAAATGATTCTGATGAAATTTAAAGTACGGGCTAACTGGCTTTCAATTACAATGGTTCCCAGATCTGTCAGTCGGTCTTGGGTATTGGTAGACTGCAAATAATATTTTATCTGTTTCAGTTTGATTATGATAATCTCCATAAAATGTATGTTCATTAATTATATTTCCTCTCTATTATTTAATCAATTGCTTTATTAATATTTTTAGATTTTATCCTCCCTCTTTCCGGGCCCCCTAGAGGTCCGGGCCCCTGGGATTTAACCCGGTTTCCCCGCCCTCATGGCATATATGAGGTGTGTGTGTATTATACATTAATATATATATGTGTGTGTGTGTGTGTGTGTGTGTGTGTGAATCCACAAGGAAAAAGGAAAATAATTCCAAGGCCTTTCGTGTATTCAGAAGTACACCTCGTCAGGGAATGTGGGCTTTCCTTGTGGGTTTACATCATTCATTCATTTCATGTGTTTAATTGCGAAATTCATCCCATATATATATATATATATATATATATATATATATATATATATGGGATGAATTTCACAATAAAACACGTGAAATGAATGAATGCTGCAAATCCACAAGGAAAAAGAAAAACGATTCCAAGGCCTTGGAATCGTTTTTCTTTTTCCTTGTGGGTTTGCAGCATATATATATATATATAATATATACAGTATATATATATATATATATGTGTGTGTATCGTATCGCGATACATATATTATTCATATATTTAGTATCGTAACGAGATACATTTTGTGCCAATGTATCGAGTATCGTATCGCGTTACTTTTTTTGGCCGCGATACACCACCCTGGTTTCAAACGTTTTGACCATATTTTTCCATGTCTCGTGTCGGACTTGCTTTGGGAATTCGTCTTGCAATAACTTCGACATATACCGTCTAATATCGATCGATTTACGTTAAAAATTTGTCAAGATCAAATTAGTAGGCCTACGACAAGTTAGAGGAGGACTTCTTAATCCCTTCAAAGCCAGAGAAATACATCGGTTTATCAGTGAACAAGTTCTGAGAGATTAATGTCCTTTTAAGAATAAAACAAGCAGAGCCTTCGGCTCCCTGTCCTACGGGCGGGGCTTGTGCTTCGCAAACTCGCGTACGGCGAGAGCACGTTAGGGTTACCCCTTTGGGGGGAGGTCATTCTCCCCCCAAAAACCTCGTCACCCGCCTTTATGCAACTTGGGGGGGATAATCCCTTCCCCAACTATTTTTGTAGAGGTCTCAACCTGATTTCTTAAAACATTTAAGTTATAAAATACAAGACTTATAAAGTATTTGGGCTTCTGCAATTTATGTTACGTCATTCTTGTACATCAAAACACACAATTCTGTAATTCTTGTTAGATCTTTTGGATCACCTGAAGATCACGGCCCCCAGCCTTCTTTAGCTAGCCTTATAAGGCTAACTGATGAAAATATCACGACCTAACCTAACCAATCGTTAGGTCAACTGTACGCCCTTGACGATTGGTTAGGTTAGGCTCGTGATATTTTCGTTAGTTAGCCTTATAAGTTATAAGGTTAGCTAAAGAAGGCTGGAGGCCCTGATCTTCAGGTGATCCGATCTTTTTACTTATTGATTAACTAAAGAATAATTATAAATAGTTAAAATGATTAAACAAACATCATTTTTAAAGCTAATTACTTGCTTGGGAAGCTTTCAACATATCTAACTCTTTTTACAACTTCTTGATGAACTTTCTGTCCTTCGTAATTTTTTCAATTTGTCGAGATTTCTCTCTTTCAAGATCTTGAATCTTGCGCAGCTGTCTGTCTCGCTCTCCCGTATCCAGTACCCTAATACTCGCGATATAGATTTATCTTATATCCCTTTTCGACGCCTTCGCTTTGCATTGAGGACAACTCTTCGAATATTTGTGGAGCCATTGTCCAATGCACTATTTACCGAAAATGTGACCACATTTTAAGGATACTATACGATGGTCACCGATATCGTCTAAAACTTCGCAGCAAATAGGACACTCCTCAGTACCGGTGGTTCTTTCTTCTTCAAATACGGACGACTCCCGCACTGGTTGTTCTTCAGTTTTGGGTTCTAGATATCTCCCACTGTCTTTGTAATGCTCTTACTGATCATCATTTGAGGCTGAGGATTCGTCAGAATGTACAGGACCATGACTAGATCCACCAGCGCGTTCCAGCCTCTGAACATTCGGGTTTTCACAGGAAGCAAATTTCCTAGTTCCAGATGACCCTGCTTTGTACTCTTCATGGGAAGATTCTAATTTTCTCTTTTTATAACTATTATTTACAATTTTTTATACTTCAATACTTTGATCCGAATCTTCTGAATCGGAGATGATTATAACTTACGGATTCAAATCTTAATCCGGATCTCCCTAGTCAGAAAGTACGACATCTTGATCCAAGACTACCATGTCGCGAATTACCACATCTTCATCCGAATCGGAAAGTACAATAACTTGACCCAAATCTTCTGAATCCTCAAATATACTGCAACGAGGAAGATATTTCTAAAACTTTCTCCCTTGTCTTTTAGCGCATCTTCTTTTCATTTTGGTTGGCAAACGAATTGATTCCTCTGTTGGAAAAATAGTTATAGTTGTAGAAAATGCCAGAAATTATTAATTTCTACCCTTGGTCTTTTAGCAAATTACATCCTATAAGAAATTTGGTGTTCCAATAAGTTTAAAACTGGTGTGTGGTAGGTTTTGTAAGTAAAAGGAACAATTTGGTAAATTTCTCAACTTCACATCAACATAGTAAATTTTTCATTTTAGTCCTCAAAGAATAAAGTGATTTTAATGCATTGAATGATTGTTATTTTTCTTCTTTTCACCATTTAGGAAAGTGGGTGTACGACTAACGTATAAATTACTTCTACATTCGTGGCTGCCACAGTTTATTCAATATAGTGATATCAACGTACCTTTATAAAGGTAAAATGGAATAGAATTCTTAATAATACAGTTTTTAAATTTTTTCATGCAATAAAAACATAGTCAAAGTACAATTATATATTGTGTAGAAACAATGGTACAAGTGGATTGTATTTCTTACCGGTCGCATGTCTAACGTACCAAACTTAATTGTCATGTCACATGACCAAAAAATTGCCAAATTTAAATGCTAGGATGCCACATCAACTAACTCCCAAACCTCTTTCAGCTTTTTCATTTACGCGAATAAATCCAGTCATAGGATGACACGAGACTATTTTTAATACTTTAATAAATAAATTTTAACTATTATAATTACTGACTTATAATTAACTGTGCTTGTGATTCTAATCTTTTTACCGGTACGCCAAACTGGAGAGATTCATTCCTTTCCGGTTCGACATACTGGACCGGGAACCGACCTAGTTTCACCATCGAGTGGAATCTCCAAAGTTAATTTGGTGATTGACTTTAAACTTAATTATTTTTACAATTCTAAATCGCGTTTGTTATAACTTCATTACTCAATATAAAATAGTGCCATAAACGTTAAATTACTTTACTAGTTTTAGCAGAGTTACGATGTGGCCAGTGTCGTAACACCGCTTCCCGTTCGATTAGCGAAGTTTAGGGACATTGGGTCTGGAGAATAGTTGGATGAGAGACCGTCCTCTGCGCCCAGATTACGTAACGACCTTATAAGATTGTTCGGATTCCACGTAAAATTGTAGTAGGTCCCCTCCGTCATGTGACCTTAGATGTCGCTAAGGATATTACACATACACAACCCCATAAAACAATTAGTGATTATTTATTAAATACATATCAGTTTTGGTTTACTTCAAAAGAAACCTCATACGAGATAAGAATGCACAATTTCGGAAAAAAGTTCGCCTAGAAACGTGAAATTTCTAAAAAGCAAAAAAATACTAATCAGTATCGATTCGGTTAGGTTTATCAAATATTATTACTATAAACAAAAGGAAAAAACTACAAAGAAAAAAATCATGGATACCGAACACAGACGAAACTCTTCTTGAATGCTGCGAAAGAACAGATAGCACTGGGGTGCCTTGAGCGAGAAAAGTTGGCAACCACTGTCCTAAATGGATGACCGAGACTACTTCAGTTTCACTTTTAAGCGAAAAAAGAACTTCCCAACTGTACATAACAGTGATAACCCGTTATGTACCGGGGTACATAATATTTATAAACCATCTTTAACAGCCACTTTAGTACAGAAAAAAAGTAATACCAAAGTCCACACATTAATTCAGTCCCTCCAAACTTCCACATCATTTCATCATTTTTGTGTGTGTGAAATCTATCAAACCGAGCCAGTCAGTAAACTTGAGAAATTACAGCCATCAGTATTTTGAGCTTCGTGGGATTTGAATCTCTTGTCACAACATCTCGACGCGGAGGACGGTCCCCGAACCAATTACTTTTTAGACCCAATGTCGCTTAACTTCGCTGACAGACAGGAAGTGGTGTTACGACATTGGTTACGACGTAGTTCGTAGTATCCACACGGAAAGTTAGAAGTTAATTTAACTTCTAAAAAGCGCGCTTCATTTGTTTAGTACGTAAAAGGTGTAGTAATAATAATAAGGACAATCAGTCAGGAGTGCCAGAAACTGGCACACCGCTCAGGCTAACTAATGCGACCCACTGCGCCAACTCCCGTATCATGCATTATCAGCACCATCGGGAATCGAACCTTCGACCTCAGTATCTTCACTCCGTTTATAGAGAAATGGTGTTACTCAGTCATCAACAGACGATGGCCCAAAAAAGTTGCAAAAAGGCTACATTTAAAAAAAAAAAAAAAAAAAAAATCGGGGCGTGGTGGTGGTGGGGGTGGGGTGGGGGGGGCTCAATGTTTTCCACGTATTTAATAGAAAATAATATCAATTTTTTAATATATATATATATATTTATTATCTGGACGGTACCAGATGAGCCGGGTGTGCCTGGCTATGTGCAATGGAGTTCGCAAGAGAGTAACTCGCTCCTCCACCAAGCCAGGCTTAGAGGTGAGCTGCCAGCCTGACCGTGTGGAGACCAACGCACGGAACTGCTACGAGGTTACGAAATAAGCACACCGGACAAAAAATTAGTCACCCCTAATAGCACCGATAGTAGGAAGTTCAAGGTCACACAGAGGGCGCTGATGTAGCATTGGTAAGTGACAAGTAGCGGTGACGTAGCACACAGGATCAGATCTGTTTCGTGAGGTGGTGAAGAACAAAGTGTGTGTTGGATATAGTCTGCAAAATGGGTCGTGAGGCAGACGTTACTCAGTGGCAAAAAGGAGCCATCGTGTTTGGCAGAGCCCACGGACACAAAATGTCTGAAGTAGCCCAATTTGTTGGTGTGTCAACGCGTACTGTCCAGCGAGTTTACAAAGAGTGGTGTAGTTCGCAATCAACTGACAATCGACGGCGTAACTGTGGCCGGAAAACAATTCTCGACAATAGGGGCCGCCGCCATGTTTCTCGTCTAGTAACTGCAAATCGTTTTCAAACCAGAGAACAATTGCTCCAAGAAACCAATGAGGTTCTCCAGCGACCAATTTCCGAACGGACATTGCGACGAGAACTGCATGCGATGGACATCTGGAGCAGGGTACCACGGAAGAGGCCGCTGTTAACAGCAAGTCACAGATTGGCACGTTATAAATGGGCTCAGAGGCACAAAAACTGGACTGCGGCAGATTGGAAACGTGTAATTTGGTCCGATGAGTCCCGTTTTTGTTTGTTCTCCAATGATGGGAGGCGACGAGTACATCGCAGGTCCAATGAAGCCTTTAATCCTGAATGCGTCGAAGTTGTTGTTCAGGCTGGAAACAGAAAGTGAAGCGCAGGACTCTGGCGGAACTTCGGGACCGGCTGATGAACGAGTGGCAGCAAATCGATGTTCAGTACATGCACAACCTCTTAGAGTCTCTGCCTCGCCGGATTCGTGCGGTTATCAAGGCCAGAGGCGCCGTCACACGTTATTAGGTACATTCTGAGAGGGGTGACTAATTTTTTGTCCGGTGTGCTTATGTAATCCTTAAATTATTACAAAAACGTACAATTCCTTCCACAATGTTTCAACCATTTTATGCAACAAGGGAGGTGGGGGTTAGCCACCAAAGTTGCATAAAGGGGGGTGAGGGTGTTTCGGTGGGAGAGGGAGAATGACCTTGGGGTGGAGGTAATGGGGGAGGGGGGTTATGCAACAAGGTGGTGGGGGTTAGCCCCCAAAATTGAATAAAGGGGGGGTTGGGGGAGAGGGAGAATCACCTCCCCCCAAAGGGGTAACCCTAACCTTTTGAACTTCGCATTCCGAGCCAGTGGGTTAAAAATTTGTGAAGCTATATTTAAAATATAAAATTATATTTTTGTGTTCATCTCGGTACTTTGCGAAGGTGCCCTCGCCGTAGGCGAGTTTGCGAAGCGCAACCCCGCCCGTAGGGCAAGGAGCCGAAGGCTCCGCTTCTATTAAAATATTTTTTATTTGAAACAAAATATTACTTAAAATATGCATGCATTATTTTACTTTATTCTAACCCACTATTATAGTACAAAGCTGAATATAGGGAGAAGGTCCACAAGGGGGGGGGGGGGTCGGCCCCCGCCGCCTCGGAAACTAACTTTATAATAGCTGCAGCTTTTTTCTTACGTCTGGCAGGCGATTGAGGACTATAAAATTGTAAAAATCTAAAACGATAAATAATGTAGACTAGTTGCCGGAGGTAGGGCCTATAGTAGGTTAGGCCAAGAGGCTCGGGGTGGGTGGAAGTTCTTTTCAAAGAATAGACAGTTTGTGATGTTATGCAGAATATAGGGTCAAGAGATGATTCTCTCTAAGGAAAACATTGCTTCAATATGTAATATGAATAACTCTCACTTACTGTAACACGTTTCTGGCATAATCTGTGACTTTATAATGCCAAAAATATAGGCACTATTTTATAGTGCACATTAATTACCAGTTTATAAAGGCAGCTTAACCGAGGCAAGTTTATAGAATCTAATTTGTATGGGCTACCTATCTGAAACGAAGGTAATAGGCCTCGGTAATTTATAATTTTGATAGGCAAGAGAGATAATTTTAATCAGTACAATAGTTAATTAGTTGTATGGGGTCACTTGGTAGCAAACTTACCAGCTGAGGGAAAGGAACAGGCTTGGCTGGTTTTCCTTTGACTTAAGTTGACAGTAAATTAACATTACAATTGCTTAAACTGAATGTGCAATACAATGATTGAATTGCTGCAATTAAATGTTAATTACAGTGAAGGACGAGCAGAGAAATAAATGGAAGTTAAATTCAAAAAACTTTTTTTTTTTTTTTTTTACAGGTGAAGGTCAAAATATGATGATAAAAACCCACTCTAATAGACAAAGTTTATTTCCACAACAGTTTCGATGCCCGAAGAGGATACCAGTGGGCATCGAAACTGTTGTGGAAATAAACTCTGCCTATTAGAGTGGATTTTTATTATCAGAAGTTAAATTATTACAAAAGTTATAAGATGACATGCGAATGAATTTCATTTCTTTTGGGATAAACGGAATGACCAAGTAGGCCAAAGCGAGGGCCTATTTGAAAAGATGTTACACCTTCCAAGAAATAAACGATAACTAACTACTGTCAGGGGTAAACCTTGAGGCCTTGTACGCCTGAGAAGGCTTCTCAATACAGTGGTGGTTTCACTGGTATGAAAAGCTTTTGGAGCTCGCTTTCGGTAACGTGGAAGCGTTTTGCGAGGTTCGGTCCGTTTCGAGACAAAGCAAGGAACCTTTTTCGTTGTAAGTCCAAATATAACTAAGATATGTATGCATCTTTATAGTCGTCATGAACCGAGTTCTTGGACTTCATTTGAACATAGGGCCAATATGGAGAAAAGGCTCTTTCGTCTTTCGTAAGAGATGGTCCCAAAACACCTTATAATAGGTCTATAGTTTTGCTGCAAATATTAACAATATATAGATTCGATCAAGTTCTTATCGAATAACGATAAGAACTTGATAAGTGTATTACCTTATCGAATCTATATATTGTTAATATTTGCAGCAAAACTATAGACCTATTATGAGGTGTTTTGGGACCATCTCTACAAACATATTTGGATTCTGGACTGGTCCGGACTGGGGATCTTTTCCGTCTGGGAGCTAGCAGCGAATTTTAATGAAAATCGGTATACTAATGTAGTTTTGGTCACTGATTTCAAAAATAACTTTTTTGGAGAAATGAAAAACAAACATGTTAGAGCATTTTAAATAATTAACGTGTTTTTAACGAAAATATCATGACAACCTAACCAAACGTCAAGGGCGTACAGTTGACCTAACCGGGCATTCAAGCTTGATTTTTTTCTGCTACTTTTACAGATCTGCGGGATCCTTCAAAAAATTTATTCTTCGTAAAGTTGCACTTTTACCGTTTGACCGACGCTTTTGGAAACGAAAGAACGGTATTTTTATCAAAGGAACACACTTTCCCACACTTAGAGCACTTTTTCATAAACAGTAGCAGTTTGTGACTGTCTAAATTTAACACAATCCTCCGTAACTAGTTTAAGCTAGTTAAAACACATTACTTATTTAAAGTGCTCTAACATGTTTGTTTTTCATTTCTCCAAAAAAAAAAGTTATTTTTGAAATCAGTGACCAAAACTACATTAGTATATCGATTTTCATTAAAATTCGCTGCTAGCCCCCAAACGGAAAAGACCCCGGACTGGTCCCAGGATCTCCAGTTGCATCATATTATATATATAGTTTATACTAGACCTTGCAATGAGAAAGATCAGTTGTATATACATGTTCTTATAATGTTTATAAACAAATTATTAAATATTAGTCGAAATCAGGGCTTATACACATATATAAATAGATTTAAAACAAATACGGCCGACCTTTCTTACGGAGGACAACTCTTTAGGTTGTTCGCGTAATATTTTGCCCTCTATTCGAGTAAATCTAGATAACCATAAAAGACGTCTGACAATAACAAATTATGCAAAACGTTTTAGGATATGCAATCCCGTACGTCATTAATAACTTACCTAATTTCGTTAATTCGTCCACAAGGAAACCGTTCATGGAAATTGTTATCTACCGAGGAAAAGCAAAGGTACTTTTCAGTTATATTGCCGCAATTTCTTCTTTCCCGGTTAGGTCAACTGTACGCCCTTAACAATTGGTTATGTTAAGTCGTGATATTTTCGTTAATACTAACGAATATTTTAACAAAAATTATCACGACTTAACAACCAATTGTCAAGGGCGTACAGTTAGCCTAAATGGGAAAGAAGAAATTGCGCGGGTATAAACGGTAAAGTACCAAAGCAAATTTTAATTTACTTTTGTATGAAAACTATATTAATTATAATATAACGCATTATGTATATACTTACGTTCAATAAAATTCTTTTAGCAAAATACGAACAGAAAAGCAGCTCACTTTTTCTTTTTTACACTTCACACACTTCGACCATTGAAATGCTGACAGTTTAAAATTAGTCGTCTGTCTTCAAGCAACGAAAATTCAAAAGTCCAACCACGTATCAGATTCAGCCACGCAGCACATACCACACAACCAACCACCGAACTAATCATCCAAAAATCACTACATACCCCTATTACAGTATAATAGCTCCCCTCCCATACAGGGCCAAGGCTTATATATTAGGACAGCCGTATTATCGATATTCAAGGTTGGGCTGAGTGTGTAATGTGTAGTTGGAATTATATATATATATTACTGAAGACACAACATTTGTTACATTCTGAAACTTTTTGTCAACAAATTTTCCAGATACATTACCCATCCCTGACAATTTTTTGTCTGTATGTTCCACGTTAAAACTGAGAGTCATGAGGTTAAAATTAAATTAACCCTCCCAACCAAACGTAAGAAAACCTAGCCTAACCTTCAAGGCTTAACATCTTGGTACTACTATATGAGTCTAGTCTTTCAACTAGTTATGACATGTTTTGTTAATAGTTCCAAATAGGTAGCCTAGTCTCATCTCTAATTGGGATAATTCAATAATATATTTATGTTAATGTGATGTTATTTCACTTAATAAATATGTGAGATTCTTAACCCATCGTAGGCCAAGTTTTTCCAAGTGTTAAAATTGGAAGGAATTTATGTAGAAAGTCGTCATTGGTATGAATCGACAGGAAATTTAATGATGAAAACATCTATTCTGAGACTTCATAATAAATTAGTAGTTTAACAAGAAAATGGCGAAAACTAAGAATTTTTAAAACGTTAACAACCATTCTATAGTTCGAGTCTCGTTGGTACGCTTGAACTTGTGTATTTAAAATAATACGTTCAATAACATAAGATAAGATCTTTAACTAACATATATTTGAAAACCAAAGTAATTCGTTAATTATGAATTTAAATATAAAGCTTTCAAAAACACGCAAAATTCGATATCTCATCCACTTGCTTTGTTGGCCCGCAGTTGTGGATTGATGACGTAACTGGCCCGGAGGCGTGTATCCTCAATCATGATATCTGTAGTGTAAAACCTTCATCCATCAGGGATGTTGGAGGTAATGCTGAAAATACCTTGCTTAGAAAAAGCACGTGGAACCTTAAAATAGACATCTTGCTATTATTATTACTCACTGTTAATAAAAATACACACTGTAAATGCGGGATTTAACTGAAGATGGGAGGGGTAGGAGACGCACTGTAATTGGTTTAGGCGCCACCCCACATTGCGCGATCAACTGAATTCCACGAGAATAATTTACTTGTTCCTATATTTTTATTATGCGATCGATTGAAACGCGATCTAAAAATGCGCGATCAACCGGTGGTTGACTAGTTTTATTCCATTAATACTAGCTGTAAGATTACAGGTGCAGCCTTTACTCATTCTTACGTCCTGTCACTCAAGTTTCAATGCGGAGACTCTTTTTCGGGGTTTTAATACATCCTAATTCCCTTAAAAAACAGAATGAGCAACCAAACTATAAGAGATGTATTATCTGTCCATATCAACAAGAATAAGGACTATGCTGTTACATTATTTTACATGTATAAACTTACTTAAAGTTATTTCTAACAAAATATGAAATAAATGCATCGATTACATCTTACATCACACCTCTTTTTTATAAAGTATTAGTAAATGTAGGAAAAACATTACATTCTTTCTTTTTTACATTATGTAAATTAAAAAGGGTAACAGCCAGGAAGCTCATTTACCCACGATTCTGGGATGAGTGTACCCAAGTATCATTTAGCCCGCGTATTAACAGAGTAATCGGCCAACGCGGCCCAGACCAGGAGCCAGCAGGCGGGAGCGAACTAGAGCTTCACCGCTCAGAATTCGCCACCGTAACCATTGAGCTACCAGCGAGTTAACTACGTGACTTAACTGAGTTTAACTTAATATAAAACTGACCAATGTTTACACTGAATGATAAAACATTGATAAGATAAGAAAATTAAGTATATAATTTAATATTAATTGAATTATGGTATTTCTGGACACCATAAATATGACCTTTCATGTTGCGTGATATTAAGCCCTTCAACAAATTGCCTATAAATTTGGCTGATATCATATCAAATATAAATTAAGGTAAGTACAGTTGTAGGTGTAGGTATAATAAAAAATGGTATAGAAGTAAATCAAGGTAGAGTATAGGTATACGTATAGAAATGTAATATTTGCAAGGTATAGGCCTAGGGTATAAGAATTCATTCCAGGTATAAAAATTCATTCCAGTAGCCATCCCTGGAATATATATATATATATATATATATATATATATATATATATATATATATCACAGCATTATTGAAATAACAACCAATATAAAAGCAACAGGAAAGGAAAGAACACGAACAACAGAAAGAAGCAAATTTGAAATTTTTAATTTTAACTCCAAAGCTATAAACTGGGAAGGTATTGCATCCAGCATGGAAGCAATAGAGTGGAAAACCATCTTTAAAGCCAAAACAAGGGAAGAGATGCTACTGTAATTATCTTAGAGGAGAAGACGCTGGAAATTGTGGAAAGACATGTCCCAAAAAATGCAACAAAGAAAGAGAAGCAGGTTCGAGAGAAAAAAAGAGGTCAATGTTCCGCAAGAGAAAAAGAATGACTGTAAAATTAAGAAATTGCAAAGACAACAACATCAGAAAAATATTAAACATAGACTGCAGAGTATAGATTGCGTCATATAGCATCGAATTGAGAAACATACAGTAAAAGAAGAAGACGCTATAGAAGCGATAAAGGTTAACTCAAAGTATTTCTATAATTTTACATAAAGGAAGTAAAAAATAACGCGACTATCGAACCTTTGAAAATTTGAAAAATGAAAACAATGTTTTATCCGATGATCTAAAAGAGATATCTGAAATATTAAAAGCTCAGTATGAATCATCTTTCATTATCCCCAAAACTGATAAACTAATATGCGATAGAAACGCGTTCTTTGAAGAAGAACTACAAGGGGAAAGTATAACTGACTTCGACTTTACAACAGATGATATTACAGAAGCTATAGGGAAACTACAGTAAAAGCACATTCGGCGGCAGTCCCGGAGAAATGGAATGCCACACTGATCAAAAACTGCAAGAATAAAATCGCTAAGCCCCTATAGTGGATATGGAGACGATCACTAGACACGGGAGAAATACCGAGCATCCTGAAGAGAGCAAACATAGCTCCAATATATAAAGGAGGAAATCGATCCGAGGCCAAAAACCATAGGCCAGTGTCGCTTACATTTCATCTCACCTAAATATTTGGACGAATAGTTAAGAAAAAATCTTTGATTCTTTGGAAATTCGTAAAAATTAAATGGTAACCAACATGGATTCCGGTCAGGCAGATCATGCCTATCACAACTAATGGAACACTACAACAACATTATTGATGCACTGGAAAGTAATGAAAACTATGATGTAATATACACAGACTTTGCCAAAGCGTTCGACAAGTGTGACCATGGAATCATAATACACAACCTGAAATATATGGCAATAACAGGAAAAGCAGGAAAATAGGTATATAATTCCATTAGTGAGCGGCAGCAAGTCGTTAGAGTTCAAGGAGTATCTTCATCAGAGTCAGAGGTCCTTAGCTCAGGACCACAAGGAACAGTATTAGCTCCATTATTCTTCATAATAATGCTAACTGATATAGATGAGGAAGTTACCAGTGACAGCACAGTAACATCCTTTGCCGATGATACAAAAATTAGCAGAAAAATAAGAAATCCAGAGGATATGGGATCTCTACAAACCTGAACAGAATCTACAATTGGTCTAAAAGCAATAATACGAAATTTAACACTGAAAATTTTCAACTATTAAGTTACGGAAGAGAGGACCTAAAATCTATGGAATACTATACCCCAAATGGATATGAAATTCAGAGAAATTCTAAAGCAAAAGATTTAGGGGTTGTAATGACCGATGATGCGAAATTTGAAACACAAAATAAGATAGCAGTAAACAGAGCAAAGAGAATAACTGGGCGGATACTGAGAACCTTTAAACGAAGGGATAGGAATATAATGATTCCTCTACTGAAAATACTGATCATACCCAAGTTGGAATATTGCTCGGTCCTGACATCCCCATATAAAAAAGAAGACATTAATCAGCTAGAAGGGATTCACAGAAGCTTCACAGCCAAGATCAATGCATGCAAAGAACTAAATTACTGGGAAAGGTTACGTGAATTAAACTTATATTCACTGGAAAGAAGAAGAGAGAGGGACACCATTATTTACACTTGGAAAATAATGGAGGAACTAGCCCCTAATCTTACTTTGAACCCTGTAACCACTCAAACAATAGTGGAAAATAGAAAAGGAAGAATGTGTCGTGTTCCCAAATTAAAGGCTAGCCAGGGAACATCCTCAACCCGAAGGAGAACAGTTTTGTTGTGAGAGGACCAAGACTGTTTAACCAGTTGCCCAAGGAACTAAGGAACACGAGTGGTGTCGCGGTGGATATCTTCAAAAGAAGACTAGACGCCTGCCTCAGAACAATTCCAGATGAGCCAGGCGTACCTGACTGTGTGAGGTGGAGAGCACAAGAAATCAAGTCTTTACTTCACCAAGCCAACTCGAGCGGAGGACCACCAAGCTTAACCTTCGTGAAATGAGGAATCATCGCACGGAACATTTGAGAGAGAGAGAGGTCTTTAAGGATTTTATACATACAACTATTTAGTTAACAACATTATACAGTTAAGTGTTGATATGATGAAACAAATCAAAGAAAAAGTCTATAAGAATTTTATTCATACAAATATTTTGTTAAATTGTAATTTAATCTTCAAATCTCCATCCGCTATGATACATTTGTGGATTCTCTCTATGAAACTGTTTATTGTTTTTCTGAACATATGAGTGGGATCCTTTTCAATTCTTCATCTATTCTGCGGCCAAGGGCAATCACATTTGGATAGATGAAAACAGGAGTGTAGAGTTTGTCACGTAAATAAGCCCAACGCCAGAAATCACACGGGGTTAAATCAGGTGATCTGTTTGGCCACTCGATGGGGCCTTCATATTCTAGCCCAGGCTCATTCCTGACTTTGTATCTTGCTTTGAAAAGTACCGCATACATTGCAGTAACTTAAAATTGGGCCGCTTCACACCAGCGTATTTTTGTCGCGCGCATAATTATGCGCGCGTCTGTTTTTCTAGATGGCATGTGTTCACACAGACGTATTGTGTCGCGCGCATCACCTCAGTTCGCCTGCAACTGCTCGTGATGGAAGACGTAAACAAGAGAATTGTTTGTTTGCACAGGCGTATGAGACAGGGGTTCTGGGGGCGGCAGCCCCCCAGGACTAGGGAATTGAGCATTTTCAGGGCAAATACTGAATATTTTCAGGGCAAATTTAGAAATGTTTTAGCAAAATGTTATCTCATTTTTGTAAATTGTAATGTTTTTTATATCAAAAAGGCTTTAATATATGTTACTCATACTCTAACCTTTGCGTTATTTTATGCTACACATAGTGCTTATGCGGAAATCAGGGCACCCTGAAAATTTTCAGGGCAAATTTTTTCCGCCCCTCCCCCCCAGTAAAGTGTCATCCCATACGCCTATGCTTGTGTGTATTTGATGAATAAGGTTATGAAAAAGCAAAGAAAGCGCAAATGGTGGATCCGTCCTATAAACAGCACCAGACAAGGATAATACAGAGGCACTTGCAGTAGGGTATTGACTCTGCCAGAGCTGAACCACAACTGACGCACGACAAAAAATACGTTCGTCTGATGTACTCCATTGCCACACGAAGAATTCTAGAACGCTCGGTGCATTTTTATGCGTAGCGTTTTGGAAGTACGGGCGTTTGGTGAGCGTGTGCGCCGCGCCGCGTTTGTTTGGTCGCGCGTATGCCGTGTTGTGAACGATCCCATCGAACTCCTTTCATTTCTAAAACGCGCGTTAGGAAACGCGCGACAAAAATGCGCTAGCGTGAAGCGGCCATATCATTGAAATTTACTTATTATCAACAAATTATTTGTATGTATAAAATCCTTAAAGACTTTTCGGATCTTTTCCGTTTGACTGCCGCCATTGAAACATAATTAAACTTTTTGTATTTTGTATTTTAACTGAAATGTCTTGATGATACAAAATAAGTTACTTTATGAAAAAGCTTTTCTGAATTTTCCCTTATAATGACTTATATTTATGTTGAACTTCCTTATTTGGATCACCTGAAGGTCAGTGCCCCCAGCCTTCTTTACTTAGCCTTATAAGGCTAACTAACGAAAATATCACGACCTAACCTAACCAATCGTTAGGTCAACTGTACGACCTTGACGATTGGTTAGGTTAGGTCGTGATATTTTTGTTAGTTAGCCTTATAAAGCTAACTAAAGAAGGCTGGAGGCCCTGATCTTCAGGTGATCCCCTTATTTTTCTGAGTACACGATTAAAACTTAAAAATTAAGCATGGATCTTGAAAGTAATTAAAATTGTTTATAAGAAACAAAATTTGAAGGGGAAATTAAGAAAAGCTTTTTTATAAAGTAACTTATTTTGTATCATCAAGACATTTCAGTTAAAATACAAAATACAAAAAGTTTAATTATGTTTCAATGGCGGCAGTCAAACGGAAAAGATCCGACTTTTCTCCCACCCTGTATATATATATATATATATATATATACACTTCCGGCCGAAACCGGAAACAATAGGAGCGATTATTGATGTAATATTGGCAACTAATCTTGGGTATTAGGGACCAATCATTCCAGATTAAATTTAAACGCTCCAACTCACAATTTATTCTTTTTTTCTTTTTTTTTTCTTTTTTTCAATTTTAAATTTTCCATTCAAGTGTCAATTAGTATCGGTTATTTTAAACGTTTTTATTCAATTAACTTTACTGAATTTCCATTTGTCTTCCATTTCGATATTTATTTGTTTCTGTTTGTGCTAGGATTCATTTCGACCTAAATTTTGTTGTTGTTTTTTTCCTTTCTTTTTGGCCGCCGTTCGATATTTCAATTATTAATTCGTGACTATTTTCAATATCGTTTGTTGAACTATCAAGGACACGTGTGTGATGTTGAATACGCGCGCGCGCGTGCACACACACACGCATTTGTTTCGTTCTCTCTCTCTCGTCTTGCGCGGAATATCTCCTATACAAGCGTCGTTCTTTACGTTAATTATACTGCGCGTTTGCAGTTAAATGTATATAATGTTACGGCATGCGGGAGGTGCCCCCTTGGGGCATTGGTTTCTGCGAGTATGTAGAAGAATTACGGCATTTGGAAGTGAGGCCCATGGTGTAATGGTTATCGCATCTGACCGGCAATCGGAAGATCCCGGGTTCGATTCCCGAATGGTTACCTCATTTTTTCATTTGTTTCGTTCTCCCTCTCTCGTCTTGCGCGGAATATCTCCTATACAAGCATCGTTCTTTACGTTAATTATACTGCGTGTTTGCAGTTATATATATTATATATATATATACAGCAGGGCCAGAAACTGGCACACTGTCAGGCCAACTAGTGTACCCCATTCGGCTAATTCTTGGATTATTATTTTTCAGCACCTTCAGGAGTCAAACTCCCGACTTCAGTGTTTTCACTTCGCCTATAGGGAAACGTATTATCCAGCAGGGTAACCTACGAGTAGAGCCCCCGGCCGTTAATCGAAAGGTCCCGAGTTCGATTCTCGGCTTGGAGTTCAGAATTGAGCGGTTAAGGTGCTTTTCTGGGTCTTCCTTGGTGGAATAAGGGTTCGAATACCACGTAAAGCTGTAGGTCCCCTTCGTCATATGATTTTATATGTAGTTAGTACGAAGGGAATTAAACAACTCCAGATATTATTACTATCAAACCTGCGTAGGGGACCTACAACTTTACGTGGTATCCGAACCCTTATTCCACCATGAAAGACCCAGAAAAGCACCTTAACCGCTCAGTTCTGAACTCCAAGCCGAGAATCGAACTCAGGACCTCGGCCCCACGAAATAGGTGGGGGAAATTCCCTCTCCCTGGCAGCACCCGTATTTCAGTGGGTTAGACAGTTATAAGTAAAGTGAAGACACTGAGATCGGGGGCTCGATTCCCAATGGTGCTAGAGGGACGTAGCCAAGGTGGGGGCGACGGAGGCGGTCCCCCCCCCTTGGAAAGTCCAGGAAAAAATCTGCGGTAATTACAACCAAGATTCACCGCCAAACTATAACATTTAACAATTTGGTATTATATATATATATATATATATATATATATATATTATATATATTATATATATATATATATATATATATGTCTCAACTAATCTAGCTGTTTCTGCAATCGTTTGACGCCTTATACGTGAGTTTCATTTGGATCTCTTGTAATGACTTCGTTATTCATAGATATGTTATATTGTTAAAGGTGGATATGTTACGTTTTTTTTGCGAAATCGGTCTTTTTGCAAATTCTCCGGTCAGTTTGCAAAGAAACCAAAACAATAGTAATTTTACAAAATGACCTTAAATGTTTGATCATTTTGCAAAAACACAAAATTCGGCCGCTTTGCAAAATCACCAATAATCTTGTCGGTGTATTTGTAAAATCTCTTGTTCTAATACTGTAGAACCTTCTAGCTCCTAACCTAACCACAATGACACTGTTGGTTAGGTTAGGTTAGGTTAGGAGCTAGAAGGTTCTACAGTATTAGAACAAGAGATTTTGCAAATACACCGACAAGATTATTGGTGATTTTGCAAATTGACCGATTTTTGTGTGTTTTTGCAAAATGATCAAACATTTAAGGTCATTTTATAAAATTACTATTGTTTTGGTTTCTTTGCAAACTGACCGGAGAATTTGCAAAAAGACCGATTTCGCAAAAAAACTAACATATACACTAAATAATGAGTTCGCCCGATTCACCACGGAACCTGACGAACGTGCTCAAGTTTGCTCCCCCTTGGGATATTCCTGGCTACGTCCCTGCTAGCGTATAATAATAAGGGAGTTATCGCAATGACATGTGTTTGTTTGACCTGAAGATTATGCGAGTTTATAGCCCTTCTCACTGGTAATTACCCCCTGCCCCCTCCCTGGTCTCTAGTAAGGGGGGGGGGGTTATCTCCCAGAATGTTTTGTTTCGGGTATGATTTGGCATTGATATGTTAATAATATTTTTGTCGTAGTTTCGGAAACCTTGAATGTTGAGGTAGGTAGTTACGGATACTAATACTAAAAATAAACCCACAACCAAAAAAATTATCGCAATTATACTCGTCCAAACACAAAATTTCATCATTTTATCAGCCCCCATTCCCATTCTCGGTCCACAATTGAGAATGTACAAAGTGAGAAATTCACAAATGAGAAAAAAAATTTCCATTTCAGAAACTATCAATGTCCCTTCCATTCGCAATCAAGGTATAGACGCCAAATAAGAATGGCTAATGTTTACTAACCTAGCTGAACTTGACCTATCCTAACCTACCACTAACCTAACCTAATTTAATATTAACTTAACCCAACCTAACGTGGACCAAAGTGGGAAGTTCGTGAATGAGAATAAAAATGGCATGAAGTGGAAATAGATCAATTTGAGAATTTCCTCTATACATATTCTCGGTCGCGATTTTTAGCTCGAGGGTCTTCCATTTGGAACTATAGGTTATATCGGAAAAATAACCCAGCTATGGACTATCCCAAGCCAATCTGAGAAATGGGGTGTGGGGTGCAGTGACGAGCCCGCTGCACGTATAATGTACTTGGCTCGACCGATTTCTCCTTTTAAAAACTTATTTTCCTCGGTTGGCGACGTTACCGTCCATCTCAATGACCTTTCGTGGTTGAAGGACGAAAACGGCACAATCAACCAACCAACTTTCTCGAAACATTGTTACCCCGGGGCTTTATCCGTGAAGTATCTCTTTCAGAATGTACAAAGTTCGGTGAAGGTCGAAAAGAAAGAAAATGTCGAGGGTTTTCTCGCGTGGCTTTCGAAAGTCCAAGAAATTGGTCCCTGAAGACCTTAAGAGAATTAGCTTAATTCAGGACTGTATAAAACTGACCCTTTCGACCACAACGTTGGGTAATCTTGTGTGACCTTGAACAGGGTGTTTACGCGCACAATTCCTATTCGTAGAGGAAGGGTAATATATTATTATCATTTAGGATGGCCAGAAACTGGCACACCGCTCAGGCCAACTTACAGTATACCACCCACTGGCTAACTCCTGGATTACTAGTAATCAGCATCATCGAGAGTCGAACCCCCGACCTCAGTGTCTTCACTTCGTTTAAAGAGAATTTCTTACTGAGTTCACTGAGTTCTTGAGTTTCTTACTGAGTTCACTGAGTTTTTAATTTTATATTCAATTATTTCAAAATTAATGTTAAATATTAACATTAGTTCCTCATGACGTTAATGATGGAGTCTTCCAACGTTTCTGACGTACAAACACGTGAACGCAACGTTCTATGCTACTAGCGGTCTTGTTTATAGATCTTTCCACAATGACGTCATGTTCAGAACATAATTGGAAAACTGAGTGAGTGAAATATAAGAAGAAAAGGTTGATAGGAATGAAAATGGTCGCTATTAGTGTACTGTTTAGGTCCAATTCCTAAAAATATTTTGTCTTTTATATTCTCTGAAATATTTTACTTTATTTACTGGGCATATTTATTTTAATTTAATGGGGATATTTATTTTAATGGGTATATGAACATACCCATTTATGAGGTCAAAAGATGACTATATATATTCTTGACCACGCAAAAACCCAAACAAGTTCACATCGATTTATTTCACACTAACTAATCATTCCGGAATTTCCTGTCTGAGCCACGTCCGGAATTTAGAAATACATCCGAAATTTGTTATGCGTACCACGGTCCTGAATTTGAGTCACCTCCGGAATTTAGAATTCTGTCTGTGATTTGATATTTGATCTAAGATACGGAATTCACGAATCGATTCGTAATTTGGCATTCCAATCACGTCCGGAATTTACAAATCTGTCTGTGATTTCCAATTTTAGTCACGATCCGGAACTTGGAATGCTATCGGTGATTTGATATTTGAGTCACATCCAGAATATACAAACCTTTTATTGATATGACATTTGAATCACGTCCGGAATGTACAAATTTGTCGGTGGTGATTTGGTATGTAATTCCGGTGCATTCCTCCTCTCCGGCAGATAGCTTGGATTAAAAGCGACACACAGACGCTGCTCAGCATCGAGAAGACGATGATCACAAGGAATTATCGTCTTAGGGTAACGCACAGCGACGATACAACATGGTTCCTCCACATCGACGAGGCCATGATGAGTGACAGAGGATATTACATGTGCCAAATCAATACAGTGCCACCTCTCGTCGAACAAGGATTTCTGGAAGTCGTTGGTAAGTTCTCAGAGATTTAAACAAATTATTGAATCAATTCACCCTTTCATGCCTGAATTATGAAATTTATATTTTAATTTTTTTCCTGTTCAAGCCAAAATAACCTCTAATATTCAGATCGTAAGGTTCAAAATCAATTATCAAGCTCATGTTGCCATAAGGCGACAGTCGGCATTAAAGGATTAATATTGAGTAGTAAGTTTTAAATCAATATATGAACCATTAATTCCATAGTTATTCAAATCTTTATTAAATTTTCAACGATAGTGTGAATTATATTTAAACTTCATTTGTTTTTATTTATAAAGAGTTAAAAGGTGAAAGATCAGTATTTAAACTAATAATATGTCCATTTGCTATTTAAAATTATTACAAACTCTATTTTAAATTACGAACTCTCTCTCTCTCTCTCTCTCTCTCTCAAATTAATAATGAATCATTTCTACACCTAAAATGGAAAATTCACTATTAACTCACATTTACAAGTGAAAAACTAACATTATTTTAATTGATTCACGAGTTACTTCCGCTTAAATAATATTCACTTCCTCTTCGAAGAGAATTACTTCCCCTCCAACGATATTCACTTCGGGTTAAACCGTATTTGTTTCCGTTTAAATGAGAATTATTTCCGATTGAATGAGGTGTACTTCCACGAAACAAGATTTACTTCCTCGCAAACAAATATTACTTCCGTTTAAATTAAAATTACTTCCGCTCCCAAAATATTTGCTTCCGTTTAAACAAGATTTATTACCTCTTAAACTGAGTTACTTCCTATTAAATGAGGTGTACTTCCGTTAAAAACAAGGTTTACTTCCGGTTACCGGATGTTTTAGTTGTTTTCATTTCCTCATTTTCAGTTCCGCCAAATATTGTCGACGAAAAATTGAGCGGAGATGTTGAGGTGAGCGAAGATTCATCGGCACAACTCAAGTGTATGGCAACCGGTTATCCGGCACCCGAAATCCGGTTCCGGAGAGAGGATGACCGGAAGTTACATAGAGGAGGATCCCGCGGTAAAGGTTAGTTGAAACGATAAAATAATTATAATTCCGAAATTTTATATTCGTTTTGATTCACAATTCCGGAATTTTATATTCATTTTGATTCACAATTCCAAAATTTTATACGATTTTGATTAATAACAATTCCGGAATTTTATATTCAAATTTATTAACAATTCCGGAATTTTATACGAATTTGATTAATAACAATTCCGGAATTTTATATTCGGTTTTATAGGAACTGAACTAATCAAGACATATTATTCTTGGGCTAAAACTTAACTCATTTGTTTACAATGAGACTAAATCTTTCTTTGAGAAGTGAAAAATATTTGATTCAAACTAATTCGAAGACTTTAAATTACTTCTTCTTCTGAACTGATGGAAAAATAGCGTTCCGGTCCCCTTAAATGTAACAGATATATGCTTTATAAAGAAGTATTCTTTCAAAATGCTTTCAAAAGAATTGAAATATAACTAAACGCTAGAAAAAGGCTTCTTTTAGTCTTCTAAACACGAGATGTATGTAAAAACTCGATAAAAAGAGTTCTTTTTAAAGGCTTTAGTTACTTAACTCGCATTAATGAAAAGTGTTTTGTAGGGGTCATTTCTAGCCCGGAGGGGAACAAATGCACCCCCCCCCCCCACAGAATGTCCAAGAGATAACAAGTAACATCTAGGAAACTTATTTCACCTTTAGCTCGAACATTAACAGGGTAAACGACCAACTCAACCCAACCCAGGAGCCAGCAGACGGGAGCAAACCAGAGCCTCACCGCTCAGAGTCCGCCATCGGAACCAGTGAGAGCTACCGGGTGCTCCAGAGATAACAAGTATATAAAATTAAGTCTTAACGTGAGTTGTATAATTGTCGTAGGTCACAGTTAATGCGGGATCAAAATGGGGTATGTACACTTTCGGAAATAAGTTCACCTACAAACAAAATTTATAAACATGCAAAAATTACTAATGGTAATATTCCGATTTTCCTTGGCTATTTTATCCTTTTTGGTCACAGTATTAAAATTTCAAAACCAAAACCAACTAATTAGTAATTTTTCATGCTTTTTGGAAATATCATATTTCTTGGCGAGCTTTTTTTTCCGAAATAGGACCTAATTTAGGCATAATTAGGTCATAAAATTCGCGCATTAACCCCCATATATATATATATATATATATATATATATGAGACAACCTAAAAGTACAACCAACAACACCAAATAAACAACAACAACAACATGAAACAACTAACAAAAAAAATCTACAACACAAATCACCACGAAAACAATCACACTCAGAAACCACAGCTCAATCTCAAACAGAAAAACAAACACAGCCGTAAGAACCTTACGAAACCGCGACATTTTCATATTTTCGATTGCGGATGACGACATTTCACCTAATTTATATGACCTAAGTTACCTAACCTAACCTAACCTTCATTCTATACATTCTTTCGTAATATTTAATGTTTCAATTAAAAAAATAAATGTGAATCTACGACTAGCGACACCATTAATGTCGCTACACGCACGTTCGTGTTGCGGTAAGTGAATTTATACTAAAGATTGTCGCGGTTTCGTAAGGTAACCAAGAACACACACACACACACACACACAAATGCAATACAAAACGCCGCACATTCTACAACAATGGAAGAAGAACCGAAACAAGTACTACTACAACAACCCCAGGGGAGAGTTCAAAAGTGGGGATGGGGGTTTAGAGGAGGGGACGGGGGTTTAGAGGAGGGGACGGGGGTGGGGGTGGGGGGGGGGGTGCCAAGGAACGTATCGTGTAAAAGTGGCATTTGGCAAGCGGAGTATTGGCTCTCTCGAGATTTTTCGATGTTTTGTGGAAAGAAACGAAAAAGGAACGAACTTTAACTCAAAAGTTTCGTGGCGGAACAACACTCGAGAGAACGAGTGTGGCACAGGCGGTTAAGAGGCCAAATCGTGTATCGAGACATTCACACACATTTAATATTTGCCATCACACACACACACACACACTTATATATATATATATATATATATATATAAAACGTGGGCCAAATATTGCTATAAAGTATTCGCTGTTTTCAAATTGGAAATATCTAATTCCCTCCTAAAAGTTGTTCCCATCATCTCCACGATAACGGAGATACAGAAACGAGGGTGCCAGGAGTGCCTCTCCAGTGCCAAAAATTTGGCACGACGACCAATTTCATTTTTAAGCTCTGATTCCTTTTCAAAATTTTCTGCTTTTTCAACATATAGATTTAAAATTAACATAAGTCCTTTTAAAAACATTCTTTTCAACATTCTCTTTTGGTCAGATCCCGTTACTATGACAACTTCACTATATTTAACTTCATTCATTCATTCTTATATTTTCATTCACTCATTTTATATTTTCATTATTCATTCATTCCGATATTTTCATTCATTCATTCATTCCGATATTTTCATTCATTCATTCATTCTTATATTTTCATTCATTCATTCTTATATTTATTCATTCATTCTTATATTTATTCATTCATTCTTTTTATTTTATATTTATTTATTTACTCATTCTTATACATACTCACTCTTATATTAATTCATTTTACCCGTTCACTTATTCATTTATTCATTTATTTATTCATTCTTTCTTACAGCCACACATTAATTTTTACATTTTTCATTAATTTATTTACATTTATTTATTACATTCACATTCACATATATTCATTTACTCTTAGGTCGGCCGCACACAGGATCGTCTTGTGACTGACGACTGCCGACTTGGATCGTGACGACTCGAGTCGCGTGATTTTACATTGACAGAATGAGAGCCCCGCACACTGCAGTAACAGCGACGTTATTCTCCAGAATCGCGTCGCGGTTGCTGCAGTGTGCGGGGGCTCCCATTCTGTTAATGTAAAATTACACGCGACTCGAGTCGTCACGATCTAAGTCGTCAGTCGTCAGTCGCGAGACGATCCTGCGTGCGGCCGGCTTTACATTTATTAATTTGTTAAAATATTCTTACACATTTTCACTTACTCATTAACTGATTCTTACACTTATTCAACCTAACTTCGCTACTCTGCATTATCTATTAAGATTTATCCTACAACTCCATTGTGCCATTAAAGCATAACATTTGCTTGTTAATGGCACTTCTTTGCTATGTAAATATATAAAGGCATCACCATCCCATTTCTTCGAATGTATAATAGGCATGCGTGTGTATATATATATATGTACGCGAGTGCGTATGTATGGATATACATGCATGTACCTGCATGTGTGTGTGTGTGCTTATATGTATAAGTGTGCATGTGGACATATGTATGTATGTATGTCTGTGTGGATATATATATATATATGCGTGTGTGTGGTGTGTGTGTGTATGCTTCCTGTAGCAAGTGATGTGCCCCATGAACTCGTCTAAAAACAATAATAAATTATAATATTCATATTATTATTGTTTTTGTTAACACTGTTTTATATTGTCTATTCTACTACATATACTACTTAGGAATGCATTAACTGTCGCACTCTCATATGTACATGTATATACAGGGTGTCCCATAAGTCGAGTCTCATGGGAAAATTTATTTTAAATTAAATTTACAAAAGTAATACATAAGAACTAAAACTAAAGGCGGCGGGCGTCCTTTTCCTCAGGAGTGTAACTCACTTTCATATTAGCTATTGCGTGTTATTCTACTCGCAACTAAAAAAAAAAAAAAGGGTCCCAAAACAAGACATTAATTTGAACATTTGTCTTCGTTCTAATGTATTAATTTTGTAAATTCAATTCATATAAATTTTCCTATGAGACCGCACTTATGGGATACCCTGTATATATATATATATATATATATATATATATATATATATATATATATATATATATATATATATGTTAAACACAGACCGTGCATGGAACAAGGAACTCTTCTGGGAAAATTAAATCCACTATAGTCCGAATAATTAATGGTAAATGTATTGTCATTTACCATTACTTATTCGGACTATAGTGGATTTAATTTTCCCAGAAGAGTTCCTTGTTCCATGCACGGTCTGTGTTTAACATATAAGTTTCTCAGGGGACCATTCTGAGTTTGTGTATAATATATATATATATATATATATATATATATATATATATATATATATATATATATATATATAGATGTGTGTTATTATATGTTACTCTCTGTATATCTTTTGTATGCTTTATATATATGTAACAAAGAACAATAAATTACAATTATTATTATTAATTATTGTTATTATTATTATTAATTATTGTTATTATTAATTATTGTTATTATTAATTATTATTATTATTAATTATTATTATTATTATTATTAATTATTATACCACAAAAAAAATAAAAAAATTTCATTGACTTAAAAAAAAAGATCGCACCGAAATTAACTCAAAATAACCAACAAAATCATACACACAAAATCGCCAAAAAGAAGTCATACAACAACAACAACAAAGTAGAATCAAGTTACGAACAAACAAAAGATCGAGGAAGAAAAAAAAAGAAAAAAAATTAAGAAAAAAACAAGAAGAAGAGACAAGCATCATGATTACATTTATCTGAGGGACAACCAACCAACTACTTCTGACAATGATGAATAATTCATAAGAAATCAGCAAATGCCCTATCATTCGCGAAGAACTTGGTTCAACTTTTTTTTGGGGGGGGGGGGGGCTGGGAAAGGGAGGGAGTGTGTGTAGGGTAGGGGGGGGGAGGTTGTAAGGGGTTGTGAGGTAGTAGGTTCGCTGGGAGGGACGAAGGGTTGGTTTTTTTTTTCTGAAGTGGCGTAAGGAGGGGAAAAGAGACCCCCCCTCCCCCTCCCATCAACTGTTATAAACTAAGATGAATGAACTACGCGTCTGCCTCAATCCAAAGTCCCCCCCCCCCCCCCCCACTCCACGAACCCGACTCCGCACCCTCCTTCAGCACGAATTTTTTTTTAAATTGATATGATGAAGCGAGTGAGTTACTTTGTTTAGTTGGTTGTATAAGATCAACTTTTTAGAGATGGAATGAATATTTCAGTTGGTTTATTAAATGTACATTTTTCGGAGGAGTGGGGGGAACAGGGGTGAGGGGGCGTTAGAAACAAAAGTTTGACTTCAACATAAAGTTTTTTTTTGTTTTTGCTTTTTCTTTTTTTGGTTTGGCATAAATTTTATTTGCATACAGATGATATATCTTTGCCGACATAATACATCTAGACAATATATTTCCAGTGATACACACCCACCCACACAATTAAAAAAAAAGATATATATATATATATATATATATATATATATAATATATATATATATATATAATATATATTAAAGACACAATGACCGTGTAAAAAATTAAGTAAGGCAATTAAAATCCACAATGTTTAAAATAATAAAAACCAAAAAACGCGGAACTTTTCGAGAGAGCCTTCCCTCTTCATTCAGGCGGTGGGCAGAAACTCAGTTTCTCTCTCTCTCTCTCTTTCTCTCTCTCTCTCTATATATATATATATATATATATATATATATATATATAAACGTATTCTTTTCATATATGCTTAAAAACAGCTGGCAAATTTTGACACAAAGGCTCGACAGACCCACATTGTGAGGGGGCAAGCGAGTCCAATACTCTGACCTCTATTCCACCAGGGAGAACTAAATTCCTTCTTTCATTCGACTTTTTCGCGCGATCACAGCCCACGGTTGTGTAATCGAACGACCCTGGGCTCGAATCCGTTCAACGTCAAACGCATTAATACCTTGGGTTAAGGCATCATCATTTATTACTCTCTCTCTCTCTCTCTCTCTCTCTCTCTGTGGATCAGTTCAAGAAAAGGTTAGACGAATCTTGCACACTATTTGAGTGTGTAAAGACATTTAGGACCTCAGTCTACGGAAATTTCTTTCCTATAAAATAGTTAATATCTGGAACCAACTTCCCTCAGAGGTTGTTTCCAGTCAAAGTGTAAATCTGTTTAAAAATAGGCTAGACAAAGTACTGAACACACTCATAGTTTAAGATTAAAACTCAGAAACCTCTGCAGGAGTTTGCTTGCTCGGTCTCTGTGAGCAAGCTAAATATAGAGTATTTATATATTCTCCACTTTCCTGTAAAATTTCCTGGCTACTTTTCCAGGGGTCAAGGTATTTTCTTCAACCTTTTCTGTACCTGCCTCTGGCAGGGAGGGAGGGAGGGTTGGGGAGAGAGCCTTCTACTTTTCTATCCAGTTTTCTACTATTGCTAGGATAGTTGAAAGAAAAATAAAACTTTCACAAAAATTTTCCCTGGCACCCGTTGCCATTGGTACCTCCTCGGTATGGGCCGCAAGGACCTTTTTGAGGTACTTCTTTTCCTTGTAAATCCTTGTAACTCTCTCTCTCTCTCTCTCTCTCTCTCTCTCTCTCTCGTCTTGACTCGACTTTTGTTCATTCTCTTCGAACACCCGCAATCTCATTATCTCTTTAACTGCAGCATCCCCCTCATCTCCCCTTGGCTAATCTCCCCTCAACTGTTAGTGCTTGAACTGTAACTATAAACCACCGAAACTTACCCACTACGAGTCTCATTGAGGCCAATTTGGCCTCTTAATTTCCGTAATTAAACCTCGAAATTAGGCCAAAAATTAGGCCAAAAATTAGGCCAAAAATGGACACTCAAATCAAAGTCATCTAAAGAGTGCTTAAGGGCCAAATGGGAGGAAGGCCCACTTAAAGCACACACGCGACTGCACTTGAATCCACTAAAGGGGGCACTTGCGAGTAAAGTGGGACTTTGACCATCTTAATTATATAATGTTTTCCTCAAGAAATAACTTTGTTACGAAAACATAAAAAAATTATTTAAGATTTACATCAAATATTTTAAGATTTACATAAATGATTTAAGATTTACATCAAGTGATTTAAGACTTACATCAAGTGATTTAAGACTTACATCAAGTGATTTAGAAGACTTACATCAAGTGATGTAAGATTTACATCAAGTGATTTACATCAAATGATTTAAGATTTACATCAAATTATTCAGGATTTACATAAAATTATTTAAGATTTACATCAAAGATTTACATCGAATGATTTAAGATTTACATCAAATGATTTAAGATTTACATCAAATGATTTAAGATTTACATCAAATGATTCAGGATTTACATCAAATTATTCAAGATTTACATCAAATTATTCAAGATTTACATCAAATGAAGTTTATATTTGAAAAGTATTTGTTAAGTGTTGCTCATAAATTGTGAAGCTTATATTTTTTTGGTGAAGTTTCGGGTAATGTTAAGTGACCGTCATTTCTATTATTCTAATAATGATGATGGTTTGGGAACCTACTTAAATAAAGACTGTCCCAAGCCAGTCTGAGAAATGAGGAATGGGGTGCAGTGACGAGCCCCTGTATGTAATGTATTTCGCTCGACCTAGTTTCCCTTTTATATGGCACTTTATTTTCCGGATTGATGGGGATTACCATCCATCTCAATGATCCTCCGAAGTTGAGGGACGCAAAAAGAATAACGAATGTTTTCGGGTTATTTAACCTCCTTCAGAACGATAGAAAGACGCGTGTAACGAGAGGGTGGGGGGATTACAGCTTTACGTGGAATCCTAATGACCATAGATCGCTACATCATCTAAACGCAGAGGAAGACGGTCCCTTCCCCCTTCCAACTACTGAGCAGACCCAACGTCATTTAACCTCGCTGATCTAACGGGCGGACTGAGTGTGGATGACGTCACTGCTATAACTGAATGCAACTATGGTGAATCAAATCATCACTTTCTCTTTGTTTGTGGTGATGTGGTCACGGTGCATCTGTGAGTAGGAGTGAGAATCCTTTCTCGAGTAACACCGACTGCGTTGATTAAAACACCGCAGGGGATTACAGGACCTCGGGAGGAGTGGTTAGAGTGTTGGTCTTGCATACGAGCAGCATTGATTCGGACCAATCTTAATTCGTGATTAGGTCAGATTTTCATTTTATATATATATATATATATATTATATATATATATATATATATATATATATAGGGTGAGTCAAAAGTCTGGAAACTCAGGGACTATGCTTTTCAATGCAAATATACATATATATATTTGCACTGAAAAGCATAGTTCCTGTTTCCAGACTTTTGACTCACCCTTTAAATTATTTATATATATATATATATATATATATATATATTATACGATAAACGGAGAGATAAAACTAAAAATTATTAAACATTAAAAGATTGTGGGAGGAGCATACAAATTTGTAAGGAAAAAACTACCGATTTTAGCACAAGATCAAATGAATTGTTTCCAACCAATGTTATAGAGAGAGAGAAAAAAAATAACATTTATACTGGAAATCTGCCCGGGTTTTAGCACTCTGCCCTTCTTGTTTAAGGTTCGATGTATATAAAAATAAATTTAAAAATAAAAGTTATTAGAGTAGCATACTAGTTTACCAAAGATTTAGCGTTCTACCCTTCTTATCTAAATCTGTTCTGAAGGAATTCAAAACAACAGGATCGAGTTGAAAAAGACCTTTGCTTATGTTGAAGTTATTTGTAAGTTGGATAATGGCAGACTCAAGAATATTTCTATTAACAATGTTGCTAGAGTGAAATAAAACTGAAGCATTATTCCAATCAATAATTAATTGGTTGGAAACAATTCATTTGATCTTGTGCTAAAAATCGGTAGTTTTTCCTTACAAATTTGTGTGCTCCTCCCACAATCCTTTAATGTTTAATAATTTTTATTTTTATCTCTCCGTTTATTGTGTGTGTATATATATATTTTTCTGTAACCTATATATAGGCTGTAACTATGTACTTCAGTGTTCCTGAGGATGTCATTAGACGAAAGCGCTTGAGCACCATTCTGTGTTTCCTTTCCTTCGTGGTTTTATTCATCATATATATATATATATATATATATAGCTATTTCAATGTAATGAATTAAGATTAACTGTATTTAAAAATTTCCAACCCCATACATTTAGAGATAAAGTGGGAGGCGGGCCCCCCAAAAAAAAACTGCAGCCCCCCTTCCATTTTTTTACCTTCCGCACTTAATTAAATCTCTGTCAAATAATTTTCAATTTCATAATGACCGTTGATCCATTGTCGATGAACTCTTTAAAACGAATTAAAAATGGGTCGACAGACGTCGCCTGTGTGTGTGTGTGTGTGTGTGTAATTTGCCGTTTATGTATGTACATACATGTACACAGGATGTACTATTTCGTTACGAAAAAGTTTTCTTGGATGCCCTAATTCCATTTTTGAATTAAAAATTAAGTTGAAGAGTATATAATATATATATATATATATATATATATATACAGGGTGTCCCATAAGTCCGGTCTGATAGGAAAATTTATTTTAAATTTACAAAAATAATACATTAGAAGTAAAACAAATGTTCAAATTGATGTCTTGTTTTGGGACCTTTTTTTTTATTTTTGGTTGCAGGTAGAAAGGCGGAGGCCTTTTCCTGAGGAGTGTAACTTACTTCCATATTAGCCAGTGCGTGTTATTCTACCTGCAACAAAAAAAAGAATGTCCCAAAACAATGTTCTAATGTATTACTTTTGTAAATTTAATTTAAAATAAATTTTCCTATCAGACCGGACTTATGGGACACCCTGTATGTATATGAATTCGCGTCCAATCTCTGAAAGAACTTGTTTGAGTCTTTCCACGTTCCCAGTTCCTGGTTTGGATTCTCTCTAACGGGTACCCAGTACGATAATAATGATATCTGAGGTTCGTTTAACCTCGCTCGTAACAGCTGTAAATGTCCATATGACGGAGGGGACCTACAGCTTTACGTGGTATCCGAATCCCCCTACTCTACCAAAGAAGACTCAGAAAAACACCTTAATCACTGAAACATGAAGTCTCAGCCGAGATTCAAACCCACGACCTTCTGATTAACAGGCCACTCGGCTACTCTGAGGTGACTTTAAACCTTTAAACATAGAAATACGTACTGTTGACTTCAAAAGTCCTTCGAGAAGGTAAAATCTACGGAAAAAATACCAAAGATTTCAAACTTCAAAAGAAGTTCACAATTGGATGAAATAAATACTTTCAATAATAATAATAATAATTTATCAATTGGAAAGACAGTGTATTCGGTACCCAATTTTCCATTGATTAAATTATTTTTTCCAACCAATTATGATTTTTTTATGAAAATTGAAAATTTTCAGGGCCTCTTTTGCGGATTATATCCCTTCAGCAAACTTACCCTTCTAGCAAAATGTACACACAAACGCACCCTCTCCACAAAACACACCACAGTGTGTGTATGTGTAAATATATATATATATATATATATATGAGGAGTGTGTGTGTGTATATATATTAAGGCAATGCTTATCCAAGCACATTAATTTAATATATATATAATGACGTATCATGTCACGAAATGTATAAACTTGTCAGTCATTCCTTATTTATTTTTCGTGCCATGTTCTTTTAAACTCAACAAAATCATAGGTTTTAAACCCTCACAAAATCATAGGTTTTAAAACCCCGCTAAAAAAAAAAAATGTTTTAAAACCCACAAATCAACTTGGATTTAAATCAACGTAAACCTGTGTTTGATGTCATTAAACTTACATAGATTGACAGGAATCATTTCGGAAATGGCACAATGGCCTCTAACAAGTTACAGATTAGACCATATATATATATATATATATATATATATAATATATATATATATATTGTCGTATGTTAAATTTGAATATGAAATTTACAATTATTGCAACAATGATTAAGTTAAAATGAAATTTCGCGATTTTGGCAAAATTATCTGAATTTTAATATTAAAAATTTCGTAAAGAATTATTTTTAAATGGAACCAAACATTATAATACGTTACGATCAGGAGGGTAGGGTAGGTCTACGAGATTTTTAAAAATGGATCTCGTTCACCAGCCTCCATTTTGGAGGGGTCCTTAACCAAAAAAACCCAAAAAAAAACCGCTGTTTGACGCTAAAGAAATGTAATTCGTTATTTAAGATGTACCGAACTAAAGGTTTCCTCTCTACGATCCAGTGTTAAATTATGAATTTACGATCGCTTTCCCCCGTTATTATTACCGTTCTAATTAAAATAAACCGGTAAGTAGTGATAATCGTCGCCATTTCCCACTCCTCGTTTTGTTACATAAAATAACGTTGGCTGCAGACTATATGTCTCAGTTGAAGACCGGCCGCGCTACCCGTTTATAGAATACAGAAATTGGCGTAAAGTACTGTAAGTATAAAGAGCGAAAATAAGGTAGATCAAAAATAATTAAATAAAATTAAAGGTGTTTTCGCCACTATATATATATATATATATATATATATCGTAAAGAACGACGCTTGTATGGAGATATATATATTACTGCATAAAATCAAAGTCGTAACACTCTCTCTCTCTCTCTCTCTCTCTCTCTCTCTCTCTCTCTCTCTCTCTCTCTCTCTCTCTCTCTCTCTCTCTCTCTCTGCAGCCAATTCAGCCAACTGATTCGGAAGGTCGAAAAGAAAATTGAAAACAATATTAAAGACAAGAACGGGAAAATTCATTCGCTCCTTCCAAACTTTAAAACAAAATTATATATATATATATATATATAATACTATATATATATATATATATATATATATATATATATATATATATCTCAGGAAGAGAAAAATAATGCAACGTTTTCATGATAAATTCCTTCAATATATATATATATATACAGGGTGTTTCATAACATGTGGGACGCACTTTCAAGATGGATTAAAGACCTGAAAACAATGAAAAAATTTTATATAAACATATGCCCGAAATCACTTTGTTTCCGAGTTACAGCCCGTTGTGTGTTCCAGCAAGTATCCGCCTTACCTTTAAAGGAAGTGCTCAAAATGACCGCCTTGCGCTTGAATACACGCCTGACCACGCCTCGTCATTGACTGCCTGACGCATTCAAACATTCCAGGTATTGCTCGGATTTTCTGGCATCCTTGTTCTACACGTTGGCGAAGCATTTCAACGTTGTCATGGATGTCACGTAAACGATGGATTTTAGATGACTCCACAGGTAAAATTCGAGTGGATTCAGGTCCGGGGAGCGAGCGGGCCACGCAATGGGTCCTGCACGGCCTATCCATTTATCAGGGAAATGGTCATCCAAATAGTCTCTGGCTACTCGACTAAAATGAGGCGGAGCGCCGTCATGCATAAACCACGTACGATGTCGGACACCAAGAGGAACTTCATTGGGTAAATCGCTTAAATCATTCCTTAAAACATTGGAATAGGATTCTCCTGTTAATCTTCCAGGCAAAACAAAAGGACCGATTAAATTGTCGGCAATAAATCCTGTCCATACATTCATACTAAATTATTGTTGGTGCCTTGACTGGATGATGGCATGCGGATTCTCTTCGGCCCAGTGATGAGTGTTGTGAAAATTGATCACGCCATTTCTTGTGAAGGCAGCCTCATCAGAAAACAACACGGAGGGTAGAAAAAGAGGATCGCGAGCACACTGTTCAAGGAACCAGTATAAAAAGCCTCTCGTGGTGGGAAATCAGCTTCAGTAAGGCCTTGTACTCTCTGAATGTGATATGGGTAAAGCTGTTGTTCTCGTAAAATTCTCCACACAGTTGTGTATCTTACACCCTCTGCTGCTGCTATCCTTCGGGTGCTGACACCAGGATGTTCCTCCACGCGATTCAGGACCCGCTCCTCCAACTCAACAGTTCTGGCGCTGATTGGTCTACCACCATCTGAAACTCGCTTGTTGAGTGATCCTGTATCACCAAGACGCTCGTCTATTCTCTGAAAGGTCTTCTTATCTGGCAGACGGCGATTTGGAAACCTTTCCGCATATACAGACGTCTTGCTGCGGCCGCATTACACTCGGCGAGTCCCTACATGAGATGCATGTCTGCCATTTCTCTGTTATGAATACGAACAATGAAACACCCGCGATGTACCTCTGACTGACTGATAGCTCTACACTCAACGATATTGAAACATGGCAAGGCCATACATGAAATAAGTCTCGTACACACTCACAAACAATGTCGGCAAGCAGTGTTTGTAAACAGTTTGCGGAAAGAATTGCTGGAACACAAAACGGGCTGTAACTCGGAAACAAAGCGTTTTCGGACATATGTTTATATAAGCTTTTTTCATTGTTTTCAGGTCCTGAATCCATCCTGAAAGTGCGTCCCATGTTATGAAACACACGGGGGTGGGCTGAAAAGTAATGCCTCCACTTGAATAATTCTGGATTATTCAGATAAAACCGGTTTTGTGTTGTACCTTGATATCCCCATCCCATTCCAGATTGTGTAGAGGTAACCAGATAAAACTGGTTTGGTGTTATAGCCTTAGATAGCCTACATTCATTTCACACGTTGGTTCAATATCGATTACAATGGAAAGGAGTAAAGGCGTTCGCTTCAAGCAACGTGCCGTAATTGAATTTTTGACCGCGGAAAGTTTTTCTCCATAGACGTTCATCGGCGAATGCAAGCTGTGTACGGCAAAAAGTATGTTGATGGAGTACCGTTCGACGTTGGGCAAGGCAGTGTAAAGAAGGAGAAGCAGGCCAAGAAGATTTGCGAGACAAACCGCGAAGTGGAAGGCCTGTAACGGCAACCGACGAGTCTCATCGGAACTACGTTGACGAATTGATTCGTGGAAATCGTCGCATTGAACAAAATGAAATTGCTGCAATGCTCGATATCTCCAAAGAGCGAGTGGGACACATTATCAGTATTCTCGGTTATCGACAGATCTGCACCAGATGGGTGCCTCGCATGCTCACTGCCGAGGTGAAAACTGAGACTACGCATTTGCCAAGAAAATCTGCAGCGCTTCGAAAATGAAGATGAATTTCTGCATATCATTGTGACAGGAGACGAGACGTGGGTCCATCATTATGACCCTGAAAATAAACGGCAGTCCATGAAATATCGGCACAAAAATTCACCGCAATCAAAAAAATTCAAAGTTCAAAAGTCGTCTGGAAAAGTAGTGCTAATTGTTTTTTTGGAATATCAATGTTGTTCTCGAAGACTTTACAGAAAAAGGGACAGCAATCAGCTCCGCAAGTTATACTAAAACTCTGAAGAAGTTGAAAAAAACCGATCAGGAGGGTTCGCACCCACAAAAACGCAGTCATTGTTCACCATGACAACGCACGGCCTCACACTAGTGTTCAAACCCGAGAAGCAGTTGAGGATCCGCAATTCACCGTCTTGCCGCATCCACTATATAGCCCCGACTTAGCACCATGCGATTTTCACCTCTTTCCTAAACTTAAAGAACATCTCCGTGGAAATCGCTACTCGTCTGACGAAGGAGTTAAGGCCGCTGTGAAATTTTGGTTTCGTAGTCAAAGCTCCGAGTTTTACCGGGAGGACTTCAAAAACTCATTCATCGTTGGTGTAAATACATCGAGTTACGGGTGATTTTCTAGAAAAGCAAATGTATCATTTTGAAGAATAAACTCTAAGGTCCATATCTGCTTTTGGTTCGATAAAATCCTTCAAACCGTTTAAATTTATTTGAGTGAGGCCCTCGTGTGTGTGTGTGTGTATAATATATATATATAATATATATATTCTATATATATATATAATATATATATATATATATATATATAATAATAATCAATTTTCAGTCATTTTTCTCGTCAATTCACCACAGAAGGAATGCGGTTTATGCGGTTTTAAGTGTGGTTAATTTGGTTCTGCTGTTAACACCATAATTTAGCCTCGAAAGAGAAAGACAGTAGTGGTCTTTGATAAATTTTTTAGAATGCTGAGGCACTGTACAGTCCATTAAAAAGGTCCCGCCTCCGTTTTTTATCGATGTTTACCGAATTTAGGGTTGGCAGTACACCAAATTTGCTGGCTCCAGCTCCGGACTGCTCCAGTGACTCAGCTCCTGCTCCAGGCCGACTCCAAAGCTGAGAGTGACCCCCAGCTCCAGTTCCGGAGCTGCTCCACTACCCAGCTTATATCCTAATTGTTCCAGAAAACAGTGTTGTTTCGTGCTGAAACTTTAGCATCTTGGTATGACAGACTCTTAGAATTTGACTTAGCATATAAGGCCTTTTCATAGGACATTGATAAAAACTATGTTTACCAATACACACACCAAAAGTCCAATAACTCACTAGTACAGGTTGTTGAGTACTACTCAGGATCGTATGACTTGTCATTGGTAGCAATTCGTGTGATCCACTGATTTATTTTCTATTTTTAACTTGTACTTGCCAGCGTGTGTGAGAGTCCTTGCATTTTGTGTACAGTGTTTATCTTTGCATTTATTCAGCGAAATGGTGATACATATTACCAACATCCATGCATCCTTAAATCCATTTCTGGTCGTTAATATCCTTACCCTTAAATCCATTTCTGGTTACCAACATCCTTTCATCCTTAAATCCATTTCTGGTTACCAACATCCTTTCATCCTTAACTTAATTTCTGGTTACCAACATCCTTTCATCCTTAAATCCATTTCTGGTTACCAACATCCTTTCATCCTTCATGTAACATTTGCGCGAGAAAATACATTATTTTACATCAGTGTACAAAAGCTATCATTTGCTCTCATACTACTAAAACCATTTTTTAAAGTAGATTTCTTCGCTAATCTATCGATCGACATTTCGTCGATGGGGTTGGGGGCTTGGGGGCACTTACCGACACTAACCTAACCTAACAACCTAACCTAAAAAAGAAACCACTTACCAGTAAAATATTACGTCACGAAAATTAATCTGACACCAAAAATGCGTTAGCTGTGAACGAAATACATAACCGAGTCTTCAGCAATTTGGTCAAACTTAAAAAGTTCCTCGTTTATTTTTCGCACAGTAAAGACAACCAACAAAATCTCTCTCTCTCTCTCTCTCTCTCTCTCTCTCTAAATCTTCGGTTCTTTGTTTCAATGAGTTACTACAAGAAATTTGAGGGCTGGGTACCTGTTTGGTAATGAATGAGCAAAATAAGCTATATTATACACATTACCTACATAAAATACTTCACAAAACGTTTTCGTATACAGAAGGTTGACAAAAGTAAATAGACCCTTCGGGGGGGGTCCATAGTTTTTTATTTGTGATAATAAAAGTCAATAAATAATAATAGATTTTTTTGAACCAATATATTTAGAAACGTGTTGGTTTCTCCATTAAAGTATCATGTAAAGGTGACATCGTAGTGTCTATTTACTTTTGTCAACCCTCTGTATAGATAGATAGACAGATAGAAAGATAGATATTCGTACGTAAGAAGGGCCTGACGAAGTAACGGCTAATTCAAATTTACTCTTCCTCCTTCAGATACGACTAGAGTCCTCTCTGACTTCGGAGATCATGAGCGCCCTCCGGAAGGACGTCGAAGAAGGACGGATAGCCGATGGCAATGATGCCACTCTAAGGGCACTTTGCTTACAATTGGGTATCTTACCTTCGACAGAGTGACGAGGGACGATATGGGGCATTACCTCTGCATCGCCAACAATTCTGTTCTGCCCTCCGTTAGTAAAAGGATTGTCCTCAATGTCAGATGTGAGTTCCATACCCATTATGCCCACTTAGGAGTAATGACGATTTGCATGTTCCCTCAGTTAAGACAAATGAGTGCGTTCTATACCCACTTATTCATTATCTAATTACCCATTCTAAGGTGGGCACGACGCTTGACATTGGCACCGAAAACACTCAAACCAATTACTCATACAAAGGAGATCACTAATGGGCATAAAGAACACCCTCCCCTCTCACCTTTAACGATCCAATGTTACCCTTCATGACAAAGTTGTGGGTATGCCTCTAGTAGTAGATCAGATGAAACCAGGGTCTCCATTTACCCACTTCAAACAGCTTCTATTCATCTTTCTTTCTCACGTTTGCACCACATTTATATCACTTAACATTTGTTCACACATTTATTAATTACATCCTTCCATCTTATACGTGGTCTTTATTTAGTACTCACGCCTACACATTTGCTACAATGCTGTGCTTATTTATCCCCAGGATTGCTTTCTTGTGTCACAAGTTCACATTCAAGCTATACCCTCAATTCTTGAATCCTGGGGTCGTAATACCGGTTTTTATTTATAAAATAAATTCCTTTCGCGGCATCTGAGCGGTTTTGTCTTGGGAAGTTGAGTTGAATTGCTCGGGTTCGCTCCTCGCCTTCTCCTCACTTCGATTAAGAGACGTTTCTTGTGAAGAGAGAGAGACCTTGATAGATCATACATTGGACATATAAAAACAAATGTTTAACGAGATATGTCCACTTAGTGGGTTCAGTACAACCGCGCCAAGTCACTCTTAACTCCCGCTGCGTGTCCATTAACAGCACAGCATACATACAAACAAACAAACGAAACTTAAGCGAAAAAAGAAAAAGGTCTGTACATCATCAGTAAGGTAAGGGAATCCAACAAAAGACCCAAATAAAGGAAATAACTGGGGCAAAATAAAGGAATGAACAATAAGTAAATATTTCAATCTAGGGAGTAATTCCTAATGAAAAAATTAAAATGTACAGTATTATTTTGTAATCATAATGCGAAGTGCTTTTGTTTTTAGCAGACAGAAACAAATTTTTTAAATATTTTTATTTTTGCAATTTTTCAAAAAGCTCTTTCTACTCAATTATGGAAATTGTCCCCTCAAGCTTCATAAACACACACACACACACCACATATAAGTGTTGTGTGTGTGTGTGTGTGTGTGTGTGTGGTACAGTAACATTGTGAAACTAGTGATTTCATGAACTCGCTCAAATATTTAGGAATTTCACAGAATTTAGGTTAGGTTAGGTAAAACTCTAACCTAACCAGTAACTTCCTGAAGTCCCTGAGTGAAATCACTAGTTTCACAATATACAGGGTGTCCCAGAAATGTTAGAGGGGTTTTATTTGGCTATAACTTTTTCTTTTTTGATTAATTAATTTATTTTTTATTTTTCAATTAAGTACCCTTGCTGCGATTAATGAAATGGGATCCTGGACAGTGCAACAAAGAGTGGCTATTGTGGAACTTTATTTGACAAACAACTCTTCCATCGTTGCCGCTCAAAGAGCGTTTAGATTAAAATTCAACACGCGTTCCGCTCCTTCTGATCGAGCTATTCGACGTTTACGTCGCTAAATTTCGTATGGGAAAGGGTCAGGAGACGAACCACGGACTGGGCGTCCTCGGACAAGCCGAAGTCCAACTCGGGTCGAGATGGTTCGTGAAAGCGTTGAGGAAAATCCACATCAGTCCGACGACGCAGCCAGGAATTAAACATTTCAAGAAGTTCCTTACATCGAATTTTAAGAGGATATCAATCTTTACTCGTACAAAATTCAAATTGCTCAAGAAATTAAACCACAAGATCATCAGCGTCGGATAACGTACGCTAATGCGATTTTCTATTTACGCAATGAAAATGAAGATTTTCTCCAGATATTAAATTTGTAATTAAAATCGCAATAAATATATTTTCAAGTGTTACGAACCTTTTTTTATTTGATCCCCAAACAATAAAGTTATAGCCAAATAAAACCCCTCCAAGACTTCTGGGACACCCTTTACATATACAGGGTGTCCCATAAGTGCGGTCTCATAGGAAAATTTATTTTAAATTAAACTTACAAAAGTAATACAGTAGAACGTGTTCAAATTTATGTCTTGTTTTGGGACTTTTTTGTTTTGTTGCAGGTAGAATAACACAATGGCTAATATAGAAATGAGTTACACTCCTGAGGAAAAGGCGAAGGCCGTGATGCGATTCTGCGAAATCGCGTCGCGGTCGTCAATTCTGTCAATATAAAATCACACGCGACTTCAGTCGTAACGACCAAAGTCGTCAGTTGTGAGTCGCAAGACGATCCTGTGTGCGGCCGGCCTAATTATCTCATTTCCAAGTTCAACCCAGCATGCATACATTTGCTGTATTGGTTGAAGTATTGGTTGATTGTATGACGAACTGCTCAGAACGACACGTTAAAGCAACTTAAAAATGCACGTCACTATACCAACCGATCGAGCAACCAATTAGATACGTTGGAGTCTCCAGGTTAAATTACAAAATTTTTCGTGTAGCACTTAAAGGCTCGGTGATCAAATAAGTAAAATTGTATTTCAGTACAAAACTAGCGATAACTAGCCTACTTTATTAATATACCCCGGGTTCCCAACCTTTTTTCGACTGCGTACCCCTCGATGGCTTCGGCAAGTGCTCCGTACCAACACCTCCTACTCAAAATTGTTCAAAAGACGGTGTAGTGGCTACACCGTCTTTTGAGAGTACGTTTCCATGTGGAAGTTAGCTCCAAAGCAGGATGCCGCGTACCCCTTGGAACCTTCTCGCGTATCCCCATTTGGGAACCCCTGCTGTAAATGACGAAAAATATTTTGTGGAATATTCTTATAACAACTACTGAAAATATAGAAGTGAAACTTTAAACCACCAGTGTTTGACAACCGGGATGGCACAGGTGCCTCCTACGAGTGCCACCAAAAATTTCATCAAAATGGCAAATGTAAGTTACTGACATTACAGAAATTTCAAAAGAAATAAAACACTAGCGATTTATCACGTCCATACGGAAAATGTATAGACTCAGTTTGAAATTACTTGGTGTTGTTACATTAGATCACATTACATTTGGCAAACAAGAAACCATTTGGCCCTATCGAAGTTAACCAAGTCATAAGCGATCTAAAGCTATATTCAATAATAAAATTTTGCAAAATATCAACTTCAAATGTTACTGGGGGAGGGGAAAGAAAAGAGAGGGGAGACTAGATGTCGAAGAGTGGAAGGCAAAAATATCTTCCAAGATGCCGCGAAAGAAGGGAACAGATGGCACTGGGGCGCTTCGAACCAGAAAAAGGTTGGAAACCATTGCTCTAAACAAATTCATTCTTCAAATATTGTTTTACGAGTTCACCAGAATCCGTTTTCTTCGGTTACGTTTTCTTTTTAAGGGAAACTTCACTAAAAACGAATAAATTAATTTTAATTTCTAAATCCCTTTTCATTACGTCCGACTTCACGATTTTATTTTTTAATTTTTTAAATATTCTGTAAACTTTTTATATTCTCTTTTATTATTATAATAATAATAATTTAACAAAATTTAATAAATTTATTAATTTAATAATATTTAATACAATTATTAAGTGAACTCGTATTTGCTGACCCGAACTAATTAATCATTTCTAACGACTGAAATTTAATTAATTATGTTTTTTAATTAAAATATAAGATACAAGTTATTTCTATTCAAGCAAAGGTGATGTGTATATATATATATATATATATATACCTTGGTTATCCTTGGTTTGCTTCCGCCCGAATTGTTCATTCTGATGAGGGTTAAGCTTATTGCTCCACCTTAGACCTACAACTTAACGTGGAATCCGAACCACAACCCACCACGAGTGGTCAGAAATTACAAAGTCTTTGGTCCGACTCGATCTCACGACCTCCCGATCAGCAGCCAAGCGTCTTAACCACAAGGCCACCCAGGGTACCCATTTATCTAGCAAGCTAATTTTTTCTGGAAGGATGAAGAGCTGGGTAAACTGCGCGCCGACTGCTTTCGCCTGGAATCGAACACGAGGCCAGTGGATTCGTAATTAGTGATGCTAACCACTACACCGAGGCGCATTTTATATATACAGTGTGTGTATATATATATATATATATATATATAGTGTGTGTGTGTGTGTGTGTGTGTGCGCGCGCGCGCAATAACACGCAGAAGCACGCGTGATAGCGGTCGCGTCTCCTGCTTGGGAGGTCCCGGGTTCGAATCCTAGTGGCGGCATTTTTGTTTAAAAGAAAATCCACGCGTGCTTATGCGTAGTTACTCCATCTACGGGACTCCAGTGCTAGCGCTCGCAACTTTATATACAGGGTGTCCCATAAGTCCGGCATCATAGGAGAAATTCATATTTTTCTATTTTACAAGACATAATGTCTGTGAGCAAGGAAGAACGAATCCAGCTAGAAGCCCGGATCTCACGCCACTAGATTTTTATCTCTGGGCCACTTGAAAGCGCTGGTATACGCAGAGAAAATTAGGAGTGTTGAAATATGAAAATAAAAATCCACTCTAATAGACAGAGTTTATTTCCACAACAGTTTCGACGCCCACTGGCATCCTCCTCGGTGGGGATGCCAGTGGGCGTCGAAACTGTTGTGGAAATAAACTGTCTATTAGAGTGGGTTTTTATTTTTATATTTTGACCTTCACGTAGAAAAAAGTGAAGTTTTTGCATTTATTAGGAGTGTTGAATATTTGCGGCAGCGCATTATTGGGGCATGTAACACCACTACTCCTGACATCATTCACCGTGTGCTTGCTGACTGGGTATCACGTCTGAATGTGTGTATTGAAAACAATGGTGGACATATTGAGCACGTTCTGTAAATAAAAGCTTTTGTTTTGCCTGTTTTTATTATTTTTCCTACGATGCCGGACTTATGGGACACCCTGTATATATATATATATATATATATATATATATATATATATATATATATATACACACAGACCGTGCATGGAACAAAGAACTCTTCTGGGAAAATTAAATCCACTATAGTCCGAATAAGTCATGGTAAATGACAAACACTATAGTTTTTTATTTTTCATGATATTAACCCGATCTGGGGAACGGGTCACTCGCAAAGAGGCCCCAAAAATATACGGACATATTATGTGCCTTGAAAAGTGGACGCTCAATTTTGCCAGTTGAGGGTTAAGTTTTGGTTTTTGGCTAAGAATGCAGTAGTTACCTCTTTCTTTGATGTATTCAATCCGACGCGAATACAACGAGTCTTTTGCTTATATTGAGGTTCTGGATATAGTAGGCTAGGTGTAGATGTAACCCCTAGATCCTGTCCCAAAGCTGGATTCTATCTGCTTTGCGGATAGCTGGTGAGGGAAAGTATATATATATTTTTGGGGTCTCTTTGCGAGTGACCCGTTGTCCACGTCGGGCTAGCATCATGAAAAAGAAAAAATTATAGCGTTTGTCATTTACCATTACTTATTCGGACTATAGTGGATTTAATTTTCCCAGAAGAGTTCCTTGTTCCATGCACGGTCTTTGTGTATCATGAAAAAACCTCAAGGGACCATTCTGAGTTCAATCCCATATATATATATATATATATATATATATATATATATATATATTATGTTATGTTATGTTCTTTCTAGACCGCGAACCGGAGGTAGTCGTTGGTCAGCAAATGCTCGGAGTCTACCGGGGTGATGACGTGGCCATCAATTGCACCGTGACGGCTTATCCGCGGCCAGTTGTCTTCTGGCAAGACGGTTCAGGACGAATGATCATTTCAGGTTAGATTAAAAGCTTACTTAAGTTAGGTTAATTATTTAAGTCAGTTCTTAACACTATTTAAGATTGGTTAAAGTGTACTTAAAACATACTCTTAAAATGTTAGGTTTGAAAATGTAAAATTGATTTAACAATATAGGTTAATCCAAGTGGGTTGATTTAAGTATGGGTTGATTTAATTAGGCTGATTTAAATATAGGTTCATCCGAGTTCATTTAATTATGGGTTGATTTAGCTATAGGTTTATTCAATTGGGTTGGTTTAAATAATGGTTTATTCAATTGGGTTGATTTAACTAATGGTTCATTTAATTGGGTTAATTTAATCTATAGATTGATTGATAGTTATTTGCCTTCGACTGAACTTCTTAAGCATTTCTTTCAATTTGATTAAAATGGAGTGACTCAATAGAGTTACTAAATCACTAGATCAACAGGGTGATTATAATCAAATTAAATCGGAACGATTGATCTAATTTGATTGAAGCCAATTCCTTTAATAAAAGCTGACTCAATTGTAGGTGGGCATTACCACGTATTTGAGAGGCAGCTGAAGGAATCTCCTCCCGTCCTGCAGACGACGCTAGTCATTCGAAACGTTCAGTCCGAGGACATCACTTCCTACACGTGTAACGCCTCCATTGATAATGATGAGGAAAGGTCGAAAAGCCTCACAGTTCAACTCAATGGTTAGTTATGGTTATGGTAGCTTATGATTTTGGTTATATATATGATTCATGGTTGGGTCATTATGGTTCCATGGTTTGAGTTATGACCAGAGCTGGGCATTTGCGGCATATTTTGCGGTACTGCGGTACTTGCGGTACCACCGCACTTCTACCCCGGGCCCCCATAACGCAGTACCGCAAAGGATCGCTGAAAGTACCGCAGTACCGCTACCGCATTCAAATTTCCGCGTACCGGTTTGGTAGTGCAGCAGTACCGCAGTACCGCAATATGCCGCAAGTGCCCAGCTCTGGACTTATGACCCACGTTTGGGTTGTTATAATTCATAGTTTTTAATTATTGTGACTCATGGTTGGGTCATGATTCTTCATTTTACACATTTACATTTAATTCTTATGGCATAATGAAAAAATATGCCATAAAGGAAAAATATGCCATAATGGAAAAATATGCCATGGAAAAATATGCCACAATGGAAAAATATATGCTATAATGAAAAAGATATGTTTTGATCAAAAGTCCAGCAATAATAGTATAAAACCCCATTTTTTCCAGAAATGATGCGCCCGTCAACGGAAGTCAACAAACTCGATGTTCTTTACAACGGTGAGTTTTCAACGTCCGTCCAACACCAATGTCTGTACAACGTCCTCTCAAAGTCCGCATAACGCGTTTAATCTTTAATCTCTAACTCTCTTTTTAATCTTTAATCTTTCACCCTCTTTTTAATCTTTAATCTTTCACCCTCTTTTTAATTTTTAATCTTTCACCCTCTCTTTAATCTGTAATCTCTCACCCTCTCTTTAATCTGTAATCTCTCACCCTCTCTTTAATCTGTAATCTCTCACCCTCTCTTTAATCTGTAATCTCTCACCCTCTCTTTAATCTGTAATCTCTCACCCTCTCTTTAATCTGTAATCTCTCACCCTCTCTTTAATCTGTAATCTCTCACCCTCTCTTTAATCTGTAATCTCTCACCCTCTCTTTAATCTGTAATCTCTCACCCTCTCTTTAATCTGTAATCTCTCACCCTCTCTTTAATCTGTAATCTCTCACCCTATCTTTAATCTGTAATCTCTCACCCTCTCTTTAATCTGTAATCTCTCACCCTCTCTTTAATCTGTAATCTCTCACCCTCTCTTTAATCTGTAATCTCTCACCCTCTCTTTAATCTGTAATCTCTCACCCTCTTTAATCTGTAATCTCTCACCCTCTCTTTAATCTGTAATCTCTCACCCTCTCTTTAATCTGTAATCTCTCACCCTCTCTTTAATCTGTAATCTCTAACGCTCTTTTTAATCTTTAATCTCTCACCCTTCTTTACTTTCTATAAAGGCAGATTCGAACACTATTGAGAACGTACCTTTGAGCCCGGGTATATAGAAGGTTCTCATCCGTTTTCATTATTATTCAAATTATATATTTCAGATTACCTCATTTAATAACTCAAATTAATAAATTTTATTAATTAACCTACAATTATGTCAATTAATCTCGTTGCAGTTCCCCGACAAGGAAAGAATCTTCGTAAATCTCGTCCAAAATCTCATCCTGTAAATGATGTGGCAGAACGCTATGAAAAACCCGCTATTCCCAAACCAGGTACTAACCACAATTAACGGAATCTTAAATTTCTAATTAATACCAGTCCTTTCCATTTCAAGTAATACCGGTCTTCTTCGCTTCTAAATAATTACGGCCTCTTAAATTTCTAACTAATACCGGTCTCCTTCGCTTCTACGTAGCTATGGTCTCTTAAATTTCAATTAGAATTGGTCTCATAAATATTTAAGTAATATACTTCGCATAAATTTCTAAATAATACCGGCATCTAAATTCCTAAGTACATTGGTCTCTTAAATTTCTAAGTTAATACCGGTTCCTTTCATTTGCAAATAATACTGATCTTATTAATTTCTAATTAATATAGATTCCTAAGTAATACCGGCCATTTCAAAGTAATTATGTTTTTCTTTTTCTTTTTTTAATTTCTAAGTAATACCGGCCTCTTAAATTTCTAATACTGGTTTTGGCATTTTGAGTAACTGAATTTAATATTTAGTTTGATGACGAATTACTTTAAGCAGATTTAGTCAAAATAGAAAGGGGTATTTTTATCAATCACAGGTTTTATGGGCAGCACACTTTATCAATAAACAGTAATATTATATTTGAACACACCACACACACACACACTGTCTGGATAAATGAATCGATATTGTCAATACATGAATTAACTATAAGCATATTACCTGTGAGGGGCTACGTCGTAGCCAATGTTGTAACACCGCTTCCGTTGATCAGCGAAGTTAAGCGACATTGGATCTGGGTAGTAGTTGGATGGGAGACCGTCCTCCGTGTCCAGATTATGTAGCGACCCGTGGTTCGGATCTCACGTAAAGCTGTAGGTCCCCTCCGTCGTATGACCTTAGCTGTTGCGAAGGAGGTTAAAAACAACCCCCAATTATTATACATATACCCGTGAATAACTGGATAATATTCTGATTACAAATGTTTCAGAAATCTTCCTACACCCAAGCATAAGCCAAGGCGGCTTCGACAATTCGGACGAGTCTTCCGCTTACGCCCAATCAGAAATGAGAATCATTTTAGGCCTAATTCTAATTGGTCATTTTTTCTTTACCTTTGTAAACACGTGAAAATGTGTAATATTAACTATAAAAATAATGAAGTTAAAATTAAAAACAATAAATTTTATTCTATCTTTGTAAAAAATTATATAAATTCTATAATTTAAAAATAATTTTATTCTATCTTTGTAAAAAATTATATAAATTCTATAATTTAAAAATAATTTTATTCTATCTTTGTAAAAAATTATATAATTCTATAATTTAAAAAATTTTCTTTCATATAAGTAGGTCAAGTTAGGGTACTGTGAAATTGCCTCAAAAACTGTCGCCCTCGTAATAATAAATGTCTACTCATGATTGTAGTCTTGGTAACTTTTTATCGTACAGTATTTTTTGAGGTTTCACTTAGTATATATATACATATATATATATATATATATATATACAGGGTGTCCCATAAGTCCGGTCACATAGGAAAATTTATTTTAAATTAAATTTGCAAAAGTAATATATTAGAGGTAAAGCAAATGTTCAAATTGATGTCTTGTTTTGGGACCTTTTTTGGGGGGTTGCAGGTAGATTAACACGCAATGACTACGCGGAGGCCTTTTCCTCACGAGTGTAACTCGCTTTCATATTAGCCATTGTGCGTTATTTACCTGGGAAAAAAAAAAAAAAAAAGATCCCTGACCAAGACATCAATTTGAACATTTGTTTTACCTCTAATATACAGTATTACTTTGCAAATTTAATTTAAAATAATTTTTCCGATGAAACCGGATTTATGGGACACCCTATATATATATATATATATATATATATATATTGCGCAAGTATTATAATGTACAGTGTAATATATACTTCCTTAAATGTCAATAACTTATATATATATATGATATAGTGGATTTAATTTTCCCAGAAGAGTTCCTTGTTCTATGCACGGTCTGTGTGTAACATCAAAAACCTCAGGGAACCATATGAGTTATCCATATATATATATATATATATATATTATATATATATATATATATATATATATATATATATATATATATTATTAGTTCAAAGGTAGTAATTAACATATCGTGTTATAATTATATTCCTCATATCAGTATATATATATAATATATATAATATATATATATATATATATATATATATATATACCACGGTGAACCAAAAGTAGGTGGACAGTAGGTTGAATACGGTTTGTGTTATATTATATTATAACTATGGTGTTCATTATAACTATGGTGTTTGTGTTATATTATATTAAATATTATAACTAAATTTATTTACATTTTATTTTGTATTATAGTATACAAAAAAATTAAATATGTATTCTCAAAATAAACGTTATCATTTACTGTCCACCTACATTTGGTTCACCCTATATATATATATATATATATATTATATATATATATATATATATATATCATCCTTGTAATATACATGCATATATATATATATATATACAAACAAGCATACATATATATAAAATTCTAATGAAAATTCCTTATGTTATATATTAAATTGAAATTAAGGGATGAAATATATATATATATATATATATATATATATATATATATATATATATATATAACGTATATATATATAAAATTCTAATGAAAATTCCTTGTTATATATTAAATTGAAATTAAGGGATCAAATATATTATATATATATAATATATATATATATATATATATAGACGGTTTTTTAAAATTGTGAATTATGATTAAGTAAAAAATTGTGATTTCACCTGTTAAAATTTTTTTAATAAAGGATATAAAATAAATATTTTATTATTTTTATAATTATAATTATTATTATTAATTACGTGTCTTCAATTTACAGGTTTACTCCTCCCAACCTGTTTTCAGCTGTCATTGTGATTTTATTTTTATTTTTTTTTATGGGGTCTAGGGGGTATTCAACCTCCTTTTGCAACATCTAAGGTCATGTGACGGAAGGGACGTACTACAGCTTCACGCGGGATCCGAACCAAGGGTCATTACATCATCTAGACGCGGAGAACGGTCCCCCATCCAGTATTATTTAAGAAGGACAATTATTTAAAAAATAATTAATAAAAAAAATCTACTGCCCTTCGGGCATTTTCCTGATGGAGGCGGTAAATTTGTTATGGAGGTATTTGAAGTTACACATGTACCAAAAAAAAAAGCCCCTCCTCTCGAGTTGGCCTGGTGTCGTAGTGAGTTAGCTTCTTGTACGCTCCACTTCACATAGACAGGTACGCCCGGCTCATCGGGGATTGTTCTGAGACAGGAATCTAATCTTGTTTTGAAGATGTCCACCGCAACACACCACTCGTGTTCCTTAGGTCTTTGAGCAGCTGATTAAACAGTTTTGGTCCTCTCAACAAAACTATTTTCTTTCAGGGTTAAAGATGTTCCCTGTCCCGCCTTTAATTTGGGAACACGACACAGTCTTCCTTTTCTACTTTCCACCGTTGTTTGGGGAGTTACAGGGTTCAGAGTAAGATTAGGGACTAGTTTCTCCATTATTTTCCAAGTTGGGTGTCCCATAAGTCCTGTCTCATAGGAAAATTTATTTTAAATTAAATTTCCAAAAGTAATAAATTATAATTAAAACAAATGTTCAAATTGATGTCTTGTTTTGGGATTTTTTTTTTGGTTGCAGGTAGAATAACACGCAATGGCTAATATGGAAGTGAGTTACACTCGTGAGGAAAAGGCCTCCGCCTTGTAAAGTGAGTTACTCTCCTCAGGAAAACGCTCCCGTCTTTTCCTCTGGAGTGTAACTCGCTTACATAGTACCCATTGTGTGTTATTCTACCTGCAACAAAAACAAAGGTCCCAAAACAAGACATCAATTGGAATATTTGTTTTGATTATAATGTATGTTTTATAAATTGAATTCAAAATAAATTTTCCTATGAGACCGGACTTATGGGACACCCTGTATATATATATACATACTAAGAAGGAAATTGATCCAAAACAATTCACTACTTTTGAGATATTCTTTCTTTGTTATATTAATAATGTGCTCATTAGAGGGGTTGAACAAAAATATATTTGGGTAAAAACAAACATACATTTATTGGACCCCGTAAAATACTGACTTCTTGTTCTTTTTTATATCTTACATAAAAACTAATGTAAAAACAACGTAAGTCTCTAATAGTTTACAGTAATGCCATCAAACAAAAAGCAGTAAAAATGGCTCAAAAATCTTTTTTGGGGGGACTCCCTCCCCCCGTCATATTAATAGAATAGAGAATATTTCACTCATCTGAAAATATGTAACCAAGCATGGCCAACATGAGTAAGGCCCATTTTACAAATATCTATTTTTAGGGGGGGAACGAAGGGGGCTATTCATTTTTACCCTAATACCCGCCTCATGTTATTTTTTCTCCCGGTTGACTAGAAATTTTTCTCCCAATTATGAATTTTTGCTGAATTCTAAAATTTTTATAGTTTATCCCATTTTTTTTGTATTTCTTGGGGAAACTTGTCATAGAAAACCTAACCCACTGTGCCCATTGGTAGAATTGGGCATGAATTGGGTACGTCATTGGTATGATGCAATCTTTTAGATTGCGTCATATCAATGACTCATACCGAAGATCGCGTGAATACGAGAAAAAGTGATGCAATAATGACAAACAATTTTGGCGGTAGGAAATTCTACCAATGAGCACTAATGAGTTAATCTGAGGATGTCCTTAGCGTTCCATGAGCGTCGATTTGCCTAAAAGACACCCAAAGTGGAACTCCCAAAAATCTACTTTTAAATTTATTTTTGCTGGAATAAAAAATGGTGAACATTCCTGCTCCGCTCTCTTTATCCCGATGACTTTTTCAATACAGCCACATACATCAATAATATTCTTAAGTCCCTTCCGCCAACCCCAAATATATATATATATATATATATATATATATTGTACAACTGGCACTACATCGTGTGCCACCCTTCTCGAAGTAGAATGTCTTCTGGCACCCTGGCACTGAAAATTTTACTCCAGTGTCATTTCTGGCACCACACCCTTCGCGTGCCAAGGTACACTAGGACAGTGCCATTTTCTGTCTCTTTTATACCGTAATAATGGCAGAGTGCCATTAATTTATGTCCCTGCTAATATGTGGGACATCCCTTGCCCATAAATCATATCGAAAAGGGGGAAGATTGGGGGTGCTGAAACCCCCTCTCTTCTTCGCATTTCCTCGTGGCACTCGTAATATTATTGACTTTTCAGTGCCATTCCGAGACATACTCTCCCCTCATTTATGGATTATTTACTAATGTGTATTATTTTTTAATGGAACCTTTTTTTTTATTATTTTTTTACAAATAGAAGTAGAAGGTTCGAGACAGCAGTTGCGAAAACTTTTTTACGCATAGAATAGTAAATAGCTGGAATAGTTTGCCGGTAGAAGTAATTAGTAGCACGTCTATAAACATGTTTAAGAATCGATTGGACGCGCATGTTGATAGAAAGGGTATAGTTTAAGGTAGTAAAATTAAGGCTTTGTGGGGATAGATCCCACAGCTCAACACAAGTGTTGTGGGATATAGGGAGGCAGCGTCTTGGGTTAGGGGATACTCTCTGTCCTTACACACCCCACTTAAAGAGATTCCTCTGCCGAGCGGTGCCCCCCATAGTACTGTGAGGTATTGAAAAACTCATGATCTTCACTTGCCCCACAAACACCTTTAAATGGGAGACCCATAATGGGTGCACACACATTTCTACATTACTGTACAGTCTTTTACAGCCACCTACACTTTTCCTCGTATGTGTATATTGTAATGTATATGGTTGTAAATTTGACTTGGTCCGCAATCGATATGAACCGTGACTTGATGGATACCGTAATGAAATTGACTGGATTCTTTGGATCTGATATATTGCATGTCCGTTATATAATAGATATAGAGTGTAACATATTTGTGGATAGTAGTCTATTATGACTTGATCCTCTGGATCGAGAGATTCTCTTTAGTTTTAAATCGATAATTAATTATTTTTAAATTGATAATGTATATGGTTGTAAATTTTGACTTGGTCCGCAATCGATATGGACCGTGACTTGATGGATACCGTAATGAAATTGACTGGATTCTTTGGATCTGATATTTGCATGTCCGTTATAAATAGATATAGAATGTAACATATTTGTGGATAGTAGTCTATTATGACTTGCTCCTCTGGACCGAGAGATTCTATCTTTAGTTTTAAACCGATAATTAATTATTTTTAAATTGATAATTATTTACTTTCGTAAAAATTGGTCGTTGCCAATTTACCGGCAGTTTTTAAATAAGTTTCTTATGTTCTTGTGGTTCGGAACCCACGTAAAATTGTAGGTCCCCTCCGCCACCACGGAGGACATACACAATACACGATTACGAACACAGTTAGGTAGACCAGCCATGAGTGGATCCTAGGGTCTTTGTTGGTCTGAAACATTATAACATTATAACATAACTAATATAACAGTATATATATATATATATCGTAAAGAACGACGCTTGTATAGGAGATATTCCGCGCAAGACGAGAGAGAGAGAACGAAACAAATGAAAAAATGAGGTAACCACCCGGGAATCGAACCCGGGATCTTCCGATTGCCGGTCAGATGCGATACCATTACATCATGGGCCTCACTCTTCCAAATGCGGTAATTCTTCTACATACTCGCAGAAACCAATGCCCCAAGGGGCACCTCCGCATGCCGTAACATTATATACATTCAACTGCAAAGAACACGCAGTATAAATAACGTAAAGAACGACGCTTTACGTTATTTATACTGCGTGTTCTTTGCAGTTGAATGTGTATATATATATAATAATGTTCCGGGAAAAAAAACGCCTTTTTAATCATTTACATTTAAAAGTGGACACTATTTTCGGTCCACTCTGTAGATAATACTTTAAAATATATAATAAACAGAGTAGACAAAAATTAAATATAAGGAAAAAAAATAAATAATGAGTCTACCCTTAACTTTTGCTATTCAAAGAAAACGCGATTTGTGTTCACTCTATTTATTTATTTATTTATTTATTAATTTGATTTATTTATTCTTTTTTTTTTAAATTGAGAAAAAATGTTAATAATTATTTTTTGTCTTAAAAGAGAGAATAAAAAACCCCCTCAAAATTAATAAAAATAATATTCCTTTGAATATAAAGTGTGAAACTCAATATCTCGTCATAATCCTCATTAGCTTAACATAACCACAAGACCTCTCTCTCTCTCTCTCTCTCTGAATAGTTAATGGGGATCATATATATATATATATATATATATATATATTATACAGGGTGTCCCATAAGCCGGTCTCATAGGAAAATCTATTTTAAATTAAATTTACAAAAGTAATATATTATAACTAAATTGAATGTTCAAACTGAGGTCTTGTTTTGGGACCTTTTTTTTTTTTTTTTTTGTTGTGCAGGTAGATGAACACACAATAGCTAATACGGAAGCAAGTTACACTCCTAAGGAAAAGGCTTCCGCGAGACCGGACTTATGGGACACCCTATATATATATATATATATATATATAAGAGAGAGAGATAGATAGATAGAGAGTCATAAAATAGAGCTGCATACAGTTAATTTGTGTTAGATTAGACTACTATTAAAGCGTGGTCAGGTCTGGTTACGTTTGGGCAGATTATTTTAGGGTATGTTAAATTTTTAGGGTACGATAGTTTCTTTGGCGAAAGAAGCGAGGCAAAAACAGTGCAAATTTCCCTCTCCCCATACCTCCTCTAATAGCCGTTAGGCGTACGACTGGTTAGGTCAGGTTAGGTTAAGTTGGGTTATAGTGATCATAAAAAGTCTGCTATGCAATATATATATACTAATGAAAGTCAAACTTGTTGACTCACCTTAGACCTACAACTTAACGTGAATTCGAACCACAACCCACCATGAGTGGTTAAAAATTACAAAGTCCTCGACCGGACTCGATCTCACAACCTCTCGTCAACAACCCAACATCTTAACCACTAGGTTACCCAGGGTACCCATTATCTACCAACCAAGTTTTTATTCTATGGAAGCATGAACAGCTGATTGAGCTGCGCCCGTCTGCCGTTGCCAGAAATCGAACCCGTGGCCGATGGATTTGCAGTCTGCGATGTTAACCACTACACCACTGAGCCACACACACACACACATATATATATATATATATATATATATATTTTATTAAAAACTAAATAAAAACTGAAAAAAGTAAAAAAGTAAAAGAAAAACGTTAAAAAAAACCCACAAAAAACTCCCCCCCCCTACCCCAAAAACAAAAAGAGGCGGGAGAGGGGGGACGGACCCATTTTTAAAGGGAATAAAAACAGATTACAAATTCGTCTCTAAGGAGATCTGGCCGCATTCAGCCTTTGTGGAGGCCCGCCCTCCCCGTGTTTCGGCGTCCTCGCTCGACTCGTCCCTCATTTGAATGCGTCCTCAAACATTCAAGCTTGATGACGACCTCTCTAGGTAACCAAATGTCCGGAATTTATTTATAGGAGAGCCTTTATTAGCCGGAAACAAGGCCAGATTCCGGAATATCTACATTCTAGAATATATTTCGGCGAGCGAGATGCGGGTCGGAGGGTGGGGTTACATAGCCAGGAAAGCACCCCATTTATAGGGTGTATATTGAGTTTCTATATAAAGATTCGTATTATAGTTTTTATATATACGTATATATATATATATATATATATATATATATATATATATATATATATATATACACGAGTTTAAAATAACTAAGCTTTGAGGAAAATTAATTTTGGAGTTTACTATAGACACTTTTCGCGTTTACGAATAAAGAAGAAGTAATTCATCAATTTAGCCAACCTTCTAACTACACTTTAACGAAGAAAAAAACGTTATACAAATAAAATGTATGACGTTACAGGTGTACGTGAAAATTGGCCGCGGAAGAATATTATTTTTCATTATAGATGAGACGAAAATTTGTTCTCCGACACCCCAACATCACGTGACTTCAAACGGAATCAATAGGCCGGCCGCATACAGGATCGTCTCGCGACTGACGATTTAGGTCGTGACGATCGAGTCGCGTGTAATTTTATATTGACAGAATGGAAGTCCCGTACATTGCAGCGACCGCGACACTTATATGACGGATGGTGGGTTGCAGCAGAGGGGGGGGGGGGTTAAGAAATACCTGCAGCTTTGCGTGGGATCCGAGACACGGGTCGCTATGGACGCGGAGGAGGGTCTCCCATCCAACTACTCTCCAAAACCAACGTCGTTTAATTTCGCTGATTGACGGAAGCGATGTTAAGACATTGCCATTACTTATTTTTGGTAGTTTCATGAAATTTTGTGGCACCCCTTGGAGGCACTTCTAACACCCATTGGAGTCATCTCCGGCACTCCGGTTAGGAAACACAGACTTGACCTAACCTAACCTAAAAGAATCTAAACGACATTCCGTTGATGGAGCATTTCTTTTATAAGGTTTACGAGTTCAGATTAAGTTAGATTAGGTCAGGTTAGGTAACGAATTAAATATGGTATCCTTTTATTAAATAACTTATTCCGCCTAACAATATTTCGGTGGTGTAGTGGTTAGCATCGCTGACTACGAACCAATCGGCCCCGGGATCGAAACCCGGTGACGGCAGGCGGCGTGCAGCAAAACCCAACTGTTCATCCTTCCACACAATAAAAAATTGGTTGGTAGATAAATGGGTACCCTGGATAACCTAGTGGTAAGACGGTGCGCTGCTGCTGATCGGGAGGTCGTGAGATCGAGTCTGGTCGAGGACTTTGTAATTTCTGACCGCCAGTGGTGGGGCTTGGTTCGGATTCCACATTAAACTGAGGTCTAAAGTGGAGTGACAAGCTTGACTTTCGTCAGAATGAACAATTCGGGCGGAAGCAAAGACCTAGATTAACCAAGATTATATATATATAATATATTTAACAGCACAGAACACACACACACACACATATATATATATGTTGCAGAAAGAAGTGTGTTCTAAATTCAAGTGCCATATTAATTTAACGATGCCTTTTGTCATCCTTACGAGGCACTCGTAAAAACTTAGCAAATCTAAATACAAAAACAAGAGACGCGTAATAATAATAATAATTAAAACTTTAAAATTATTATTGCGTTAATCCCTCGATAATTCGGACTAATGAGATTCCTGGGATCTTGGGAGCATTGCTCCAGTAAATTTGACCATGAGAAAAAGTAAATTTGGGTTTGGGTTTTTGTTCATCCGCTAGACGTTATGCAATTTTTTTGCGTATACGTTCTTGTACAAACCAATTTTTTTAAATTACAAATTTAGTTATTTTAAGTTTAGTTGGTAATTCCATATTTAACAATTATTTTTATTTTTTGTTAAGCTTCAATGTTTTGATAATTAAAATTTTATTAAAACATTTTTTTTAATATAAAATTATCAGGATTGGACTATGTTCCATTGATCTCGGCCAGGTTTGATAAATTGGCCAGATAATTACTTGTGCGGTTTTAAGTAATCCACCATGACTCTAGAATTGAAAAGTTTAGTTAAGTTTAAACTTACTTTTACTTACTTTAACTTACCTACTTTTACTTACTCTCCTTACTTTTACTAAGTTTAAAGCACTTACTTTTACTTACTTTCATTGTACTATATTTACTTACTTTTACTCACTTTTACCATACTATATTTACTAACTTTTACTTATTTTGTATTTTTTCAGGTAGTCAATAATCAATAATGGATCCTAATATTGATGAAGTTGGAGAGAAAAGTGAGGGTGTTAAAAGGGGTTACTTTTGTGGTCAATGCAAGAACAAATATTCAAGAAGCAAAACTGGGAGGAACATTTTAATTCCAAAAAAAATATTTGTTACAATACAAGAGGTCCCAGAGTTTGGGCCCACAGCTTAGATATTGCAGTAAAGAAATACCAGGATGAAGTGCAGCAAAGAGATACGGCAAAGCAGTCATTTAGTTTGTTCACAAAATGTGCTAGTGCTAGACCTCAGAAAAATGAACCAACTTCATCAACTGCTAATCTAGAAAATGAAACTTTTTCACTAGATGTTTCACAGACTGAAGAAAGTGCTTCTCCTCCACCTAAGAAACAAAAGGTAAGTGAGGAATCTGCGCATCAGACTAACAAAACTGCTTTAGAGGAATTTGAAAATTCCCAAATCCAGAAGACATTGAATGCAATTTTGCGCCTAACAAAAGAAACTCACCAAGCTGTTGTGGTTAATAAAGAGAAGAGTCAAAATATGCCTTCAAGTTCAAGTGTTGCATCCAAATATAATAAAGCAAAAAGCAACAAATGCCTACATGCAAGGTCTAACATCGTCCACTGTTGCTGCTGCAATGAATAAATAAACTTAAGGTGAGTTATAAACTGTACATTATTGTATTATTATGTTTAGCTAAAACAATTTGTAATTGATATGTCGTCAATTCAAGAGTTTACTATCATTAACCTATCTAGTGGTGTAAGGGGAAAAAAAGTAAATTCAGAGTTGTGCTCCAGTAAATTTTTTCAAATCTGGAGTCATGCTAATGAGGTCTCAAGCCTTTCCGAATTAGCGAGGAATCTGAATTAGGTGGAATTTTGCGAATTTCGAAATAATCCGAATTAGATACGCCATTCTGAAAACTCGCGATGTTGACGTAATTCGTAATGATCCCGATATGTAATTCGCAATAAACTTACTCAATTTTATGAATAATAAATGGGTACCCTGGATAACCTAGTGGTTAATTCTGTCCGAATTAATGAATATAAAATGTATTATTACTGTAATTTCTATCATATGAAAACTGCGCAGTAATAAAAATTATTTAAGTTATTATTACGAATTGTAGAATTAAAATTCGGAATGGTTACGAATTACGAAGAATTATTCGGTTACTTTTCAAAATATTTCTTCCAATTTGGAATATTACGAATTATTAGACATTTCAATACTAGATTTCAGAACCACCAAAATGTTTCGAATTAGGGGATATTCCGAATTAGAGGGTATTCCAAATTAGGGGATATTCCAAATTAGAGGGTATTCCGAATTAGAGGGTATTCCGAATTGCTTTTGCTCATCATTATTATTACTAATATATAAAAATTGGTCTAAATTTAATACAATCAAATTTCGCCACAAAGTGCCCAGATGGGAAGGATCCACTGGGCAGACTTTGGTATCTGATACCAACATTGACCCAATGCATGCCTGGAATTTGGGTATATACTGTACATGCCAAAGTTACTTTCGTCTTGATAACTATTTAGAAGCTGTAAACGGTAGTCAAGGAACCAACCCACAATGATGGGTGAGACAGCGGAGTGAGGCGTCTCTTTGCGGAATTGGTTGGTTGGCTAGAATTTAGCCTCCGTCTTCAGTAACACCTGCGCTATACCCCCAAAATTGGAAACCTACAGCTTAACGTGGAACCCGAACCATGGGTCGGTACATCATCTGCAAGAGACTTGCTTGGTTTTTACGAACTTTTGGTTTGGGTCATCCGCGAAGTATTAAATAGTATTAAATGTTATATATTTAATATTATTTACATAATTAAACATTGAAGGGGTTCGGGGCGTGGCCCCCGCTAGGCAGGGACGAATATTTATCTGTATTAATTCGGGTCACTGTTTCCTAACCGGGGTGCCACAGGTGTGCCTCTTACGAGTGCCATGAAATTTCATGAAAATACCAGAAATGGAGAAGTAACTGAAAATTCTCAAATGAAACAAAATATTCAAGATTTATTACGTCCATACGGAAACGGGGGTGGGGGTGATGGAAATGGGGAGGGGCTTGATGTTAAACAGTGGGAGACAAAAATCCTACCGAGTGCCACGAAAGAAGAACAGATGGCACTGTGGGTGCTTCGAACCAGATAAAGGGTTGGGAACCACTGGGTTAGATTCTAATTTTAAATCTAACGTGTTTAGTTTTAGCCTGGAATTATTTTATGTTTTGGGGGCTGTTTAACCTCCTTCGAAATGACAAAGGTCACGTAACGGAGGGGACTTACAGCTTTACCTGGGATACGAATCATCTTCGAAGGGTTGGTACATCATCTAAACGCAAAGGAAAATTATTTGGGGGGAAAAGTTTCATGATTTTGGAAAGAATATAAAAAATTGAGGCCTATTACCTAATTTCATGCCCAAAAGATATTTTTTATGAAAACAACTTCTTAAAGTGGGTATGAGAATGAAACTACTTCAGAAGTACCTCCTTTGAGATACCCACATTGGGATTCCTCATTCTTGGATCAAAACTTAAATGAGAACGACCGAAATTGGGAACAGACCCTGGTATGCATAAACTCCTTGCAGAATCTCAGCTTCAGATGAACCAATTAAAAATTCTAAATATAAAAACTGTGATTAAAAAATCCTACCTCACAAATAACTATACAATAAATCTCTTTCACAAAGGACTTTTGAATTGCTCTGTATAATAAAAAGTAATAAATAAACCTGCTTGAAACATGTTTTGAATAATTACATACGTAATACGTGTGTATTTAGAAACGTTGAAAACGCATATTTTATTACAAAACAAAACATGCGTTTTTAAATATTTATTTTGCCTCAATTAACACGGCAAAATCATATAAATGTGCTTCTGTGATTTATGGATCATGGAACTTGGGTCGCAAACTTCGTCTCGTGTTAAAAAATGGGTCACCCCCTCGAAAAAATAACATTCATAACATTCCTGTACCTATATTGAATGAAGCTTGTTAAAGATAAGGGAGCAAGTGTAGTTTACGTCCCCCCTAACTCAAAAGGGGACACAAACTACACTAGGTCAAAGTTGGGGAACGTAAACTACACTAGGATCTTTAGGAGACATTTTTTAAACGAATCCATCAAATAAAACGTTAAAACTAACGAAAATATTACGACTTCACCTAACCAATCGTCAACATATATATATATATATATATATATATATATATATATATATATATATATATATATATATATGTTGACGATTGGTTAGGTTAAGTCGTAATATTTTCGTTAGTTTTAACGTTTTTTTTTATTACGTATACCGGACAAAGTTGAAGAAGGCAAACTACACTAGGATAATGTAGGGGAACGTAAACTACACGAGGATAATGTAGGGGAACGTAAACTACACTAGGCACCACAGAGGGACGTAAACTACACTCGCTCCAAGATAAGATAGGCGTAACTTTGGCTAAAATTATCAATCAAAGTATTTCCAAAGGAATATTCCCTATCAGTGCTAAAAATTGGTTGTATAACACCCCTATTTAAGGGGGTTGGGTGATCCTCCCGCACTAAAAACAAATTGCAGGCCGGTGTGTTCATTATCTCTATTCAGTAAAATTTTAGAGAAGATTGTAAGTAGTAGTATGCAACCATATTTTAGAATCCTACAATTTATTATCTCCAAATCAATATGGCTTCCGTAATAATAAAACAACGGAAACAGTTGGTTGGTTAGTTTATATCTTATTGACAGTGCAAAGAAAGAGAACAAAGGCATAATGATTTAGCTATTTATGGAAGTGAGTAAGGCGTTTGATGTAATACACATAAAATTCTACTTAACATTACATTGTTATGGCTTTGGAGGAGCTAGCTACCAGTGATTGGTTTAAAAGTTATTGTGTCCAATAGGTATCAATTTGTATTAATAAAAAGCACATATTTAAATCAGAATTTATCAGTGTAATGAAATGGTTGACCACCAATAAACTCTTCCTAAATACCAGTAAAACAAATTTCATGATTTTTACTCACGAACGAAATGTGCATCTTGATGAACTTAATGCTGATGAAATTGCTGTAAAGGAGTAAATGTACTGGAACAAAGGTCATATAACGGAGGGGACCTACAGTTTTACGTGAGATCCGAACCACGAGTCGCTACATAATCTGGACGAGGAGGACGGTCTCCCATTCAATTACTACCCAGACCCAATGCCGTTTAACTTCGCTGATCAACGGGAAGGGCTGTTACGACATTGGCTACGAGCCCAATTTGCAGTGGAGTGATCATGTAAATTATATCGCGAAAAAGATTTCAAGGAGCGTTGCTATAATGTTTAAACTTAGAAATGTAGTCCCTAAACAGCTTTTATTAACTCAATCATATACTCTTGCTTGTTCTTTCTTATATAACGCACTGCACCCTCGTTTAGAGAAACTCGCTAACAACGCTTTAAACGGCATCTTTGTCACCCAAAAACGAGCAATAAGGTTATCATCTGATGCTCATTTCCTTGATCACTCTAGTGCATTATTTAAAGAGCTAAACCTACTAAAGCTCAATCATATAACCAAACTGGCACATTTATTTTTTTATTTACGAGTGTAAGAACAAAATCATTAATTTACAATGGGTAAATAGATATTTTGTAACTCATCAAGAAATCCACTCGTATCAGACCAGAAATAGATCAAAGCTCGTTATACCTCACTTTAGATCGTCTTCATCCCAAAAACTACCCATTTTCATTGGATTGAAACTATGGAATGGTTTAAATGCTGAAAAAAAAAACCATTTCAAACGTAAATTCGCTTCAAACTAAGTTAAAATCTTGATTAATAATGGAATACTGATAAAAACCGAAGCTTAAATGTACATTACTCCAACACTTGTTCATTTCTCTCATGTCTAAAATCAATATTTAGACACCGTATTGGTATCATATCTTCAATAATGACTTTTTATTGGTTTCATATCTATTAATTCGTCCAATTAATTAGTCCAATTTCAAACGTCACATATATATATATCATGTATTTTATCTCTAAGCTGAGAGCCCAGTAAAGCCAAAAGAATAAGGGTCAAATTATATAAAATAAATAATGCAATTAGCAGTATTATCGTATTTATTGTAACATTAAATTGTAATTTATTAATGGTATTATCGTATTATTGTAACGTAACAGAAATTGTGTTATAATAATATTTATTTTCTGAATGAATTTATAAATAAATAAATAAATATTTCCACAATGACTTTAATGACGTCACAATGATTTAAATTTACTAATTTTTCAACTATTAATTATTTTATGTATTTTAAATTAATTAATATTTCTTATTCATAATTTATATATTATTAATTACTTAATTATTATTAATAATAGTCATAACTACCTATGAAGTGATGTTAGATCTTTAATTAATATGAGAGCCCAGTAAAGCCTAAAGCTTAATGGCCAAATTAAATAAAATAGTCCAAGTTCACAATTATTATTTTATGTTAAAATTAGTGTGTAGCGACAGAGACACCTTCAGATACTTTCGCGATTCCACTTGACAATAAGCCCACTGTTCCATCGACAAAACAACGACCAAGATGACGTCACATCGCGAGACTCACTCAAGGCATTTCCTCTGCCCTGAACGTCACACCTCGACCTCGTTAAAAGGGACTCCCGGGCACGATTCCTCAAACGCATCTCGAGTATTCTCGACCTCTCTCCTCGAAGAAAACCTGAGTAGGACGTGAGATCTCGTCATGTGACAACGTTGTAACAGGCCCCATTGGCCTGGGGTCATTCACCTAACTTTATATAAAGACTTTCATTACCTCGCGCGTTATTATAATATTGAAGTCATTATTCAAGCGCACATTTATACATTTCAACTAAACTTGCATTCAAACAACCGCAACCTTTATTTACCTCACTTATCTATCATTTATTTTGTTTAATAAAAGGAACAAAACTCGCTCCATTAATTTCCTAATTACTAACATTATTTGATCTGAAAAGAGCATGGTGACCCCAGCCTCAAGCAATCATAACCATTAATATTAACAACTTAACAACCTAATTAACATTATTCTTATTATTATTATTATTATTATTAATATTGCCAACGTTGACGGCGATAAACTGGCAACAATTAATTTCCACCAAACTGGTCACTCTGGGGTCACCAGTTTATGGTGCCAACGAGGCCTTATAACTGTAACAATAAAAATTGCAAATTGTAATTATTTTATAAATAAATATTCACGCAAAAAGTTTAAAAAAAAACACTGCTCTGGATAATGATGGAAGGCTTATTGTTTACTCATTTCAATTATATATATATATATATATATATATATATATATAGAGAGAGAGAGAGAGAGAGAGAGAGAGAGAGTATAATTCCAATAACACAAAACTGTAGCGGAAGTTCGTGTCAAAGAATAAGCGTGATTTTCCTTGTGGGGGTAATTGGGCAGGGGAGAAGTTGGGGGCTGGGCCTCTCCCTGTAGGAGTATTTTAGGGGGAAAGAGATGCGAGGGGTAGGGGTGGGGAAGGTTATCCATTGGCTTCATTATTGGCGATTTAGTGGGGAGGAAAAAAATAAAATAAAAATAAATATTGTATCAAAAGGATAAAAAATATCTCGTATAAAATTAATAAAATAGTACTGGAAAAATACTGATTGAAATATATATATATATATATATAGGGGGAGGGATACAAAATTACTTTCACCAGGATTCGAACCCACCACTTCCCACCTCTTGAGTAAAAGGTGAAAGCGCCACCTACTACGCTACGATGGAATTAAATCTGAAGGAAATGGTGGTCTAATATTAGCTTGAGTGCGACAGGGTTAATATATAAAACGCCTCTGGGCACGAAACCATTATATGGAATATAAAATATCCATCAAATTGTATTAACTTCTATTGAGTTGTAGCGTAGTGGCTAGCACCCTCACATTCTATTGAAGAGGTGATGGGTTCGAATCCTGGTGGGGGCTAATTTTGGATTATACAAAAATGCGCGCGTTCATGCATATCCCACCAATCTATAAACATTCAAGAACCAACTGGACAGGTTTTTCCGCACAGTCCCTGACCAGCTATACGTAGTTGGATACGAGGGCAGGATGAGAGTAGGAAGTAACTCTCTCATCCATCAAATTTCGGAAATAGGGCAGGATATTGTTGCGAGGTTCACAGCAGGTCAATCTTGGGCCGTCGTTGGTAAAATTATATATATATATATATATACAGTATATATATATATATACTGCGTGGTCATTGCAGTTATATGCATATATATATATATATATATATATATATATATAATATATATATATATATAATATATATATCGACTACAATCCCTGGAACTCTACTCTCTTGAAAGAAGGCGCGAGCGGTACACAGAAATATACATATGGAAAATACTTGAGGGCTCTGTCCCTAACCTTAGAAATGAAATAGAAACAAACTGGAATGAGAGAAGAGGCAGATTTTGTACAGTCCCAGCTGCGGTGGGACAAGTGGGCATGAAAACGAGGATGGAAAATACCCTCCGAATACGGGACCCAATGCTTTTCAATGTCCTTCCAAAAGAAGTGAGGAATCTCCAGCACACCGACCTGAATAACTTCTTCAAGAACCAGCTGGACAGATTCTTGTGCAAAGTCCCTGACCAGCCATGCGTGGCTGGCTATGAGGGCAGGAGGAGATCAGACAGCATTCCCTCCTTCACCAAGTCTCGCAAATGAGGCGGGATGCTGCAGAGGGATCGACTGCAGGTCGATCCTGAACCGTCGTTCAAACTCAACAAAAGTGTATATATGCGCTCCGGTGGTGTAGTGGTTAGCGTCGCTGACTACGAATCCATCGGCCTCGGGATCGAGATCGATGACGGCAGGCGGTGCGCAGCAAAACCCAGCTGTTCATCCTTCCACACAATAAAGTGGTTGGTAGATATTGCGAACCCTGGGTAGCCCAGTGGTTAAGATGCTGGGCTGCTGGTGGGGCGTGGTTCGGATTTCACGTTAAACTGTAGGTATACGGTGGAGTGAAAAGCTTGACCTTCGTTAGAATGCACAATTCAGACGGAAGCAAACCAAAGATATACAGTATATATATATATATATATATATATATATATAGGGTGAGTCAAAAGTCTGGAAACATAGGAACTATGCTTTTTCAACACAAATATATATGTATGTAGCGACCAACTGAAGTTGACCGAGTCGGTTGCAAGCAACCTGTGCAATGTTGCAGTGTACCGTCAACATTGGCAAGCTCATCAGGCAAAAACTCGACGAAGATGACGTCATGCCGGGCGAGCAAAAGATGACGTCACAGCGCGGGAACTTCAGGACATGCCTTGTCTATCGCCTCTTAACTTCGTTACAGGGACACCAGGACGCCTACACCCAGTAGTGGATTATAATGGGGGCAAAGGGGGCATTTGCCCCTGGCCCCAGATGCTGACCGGCCACAAGAAACTATGTAAACGCTATAATCTACCGTTGAAATAATTGATCGACCGTGAGGAAGAAAAAAAATTCTAGATTCCGCTTCTACAAAACCTAGTTCAGTATCCCATTTATGTGAACAAAGTACACATTTTCTGTAATCACATCTTTGTTTTTGTTTCGTTTTCTGTTGATCGATCCCAGTCAGCTGTTTTTCTCGTGTTTTTCTAGTGACACCGGCCCGAAAATATTCATTGCCCCCGGCCCTAACAATGCTTAATCCGGCCCTGCCTACACCTTCAGCTCTCCGAAAACCATTCAGTGATCCACGCGTTACCATCATGTAAACATCATTCGTGCAAGGCCTCATTGGCCCTTTAATATCACTCAATTAACTTTATATAAAGATCATCATTGCCGCGCGTTATTGTCATATTGTAAACATTAATTCAAGTGTACACATTACAATATTTCCAATGTAAACAATCAGCAATAAACAATACTGTCGTTTTCATTAATCAATTTATTTTGTGTTAAATAAAAGGAAGAAAACTCACTCTATCAATCAACCTAATTAATAACTTAATTAATAACATTACTTTGATCTGAAAGGTCTGGTGACCTCGGCCAAAGCATTCATTAATAACATTCCCTTATAACCATTATCGATAACGGTAATTACCATCATTCCTTATAGTACCGATTTACGGATCATACATGGCTTAAAACAACGTAATAATAACTGGTAACTACGAGGATAATTCAATAAGTATCCGCACTTTTTATTTTCACAATTTTATTTTCACATCTGATAGATTATAAACACATCACTTCTCAACATAGTCTCCCTGTTTCTCAATACACTTAGTCCAGCGATCTACAAGCTTCCTAATGCCATCACAAAAGAATGTTTTTGGTTGTGTACGTAGCCAGTCATGCACCGCCTTCTTCAGGTCATCATCGCTTGGAATCGCTGACCTCTCAAAGCGTTTTTTAGTGGTCCAAACAGGTAAAAATCCGAAGGTGCCAGGTCTGGACTGTAGGCTGGATGGTCGAGAACTTCAAATTTAAGTTCTTGAAGGCATTTTCTAGTCTGTGCAGCGGTATGAGGGCGCGCATTGTCGTGTAACAGAATAACACCTTCCGACAATCTGCCTCTCCGTTTTGTGGGAATTGCTTGCTTTAACTCATTCCGAAGCTTGTCAGAATACGATGCATTTGTTACTGTAGTTCCATGCTCTAGAATCTAGATAATGTTCAAGGATAGGGCCTCGTGTATCCCAAAACAGTGTTCGCATAACTTTACCTGCTGACGGCTGCGCTTTGAACTTCCTTGCAACGGGAGATGTTGGACGCTTCCATTGCATGCTCTGTCGTTTGTTTTCTGGTTCATAGTGATGGATCCAGGTTTCATCTCCAGTGATAATGCGCTCCAAAAAGTTTTCACCTTCATTATGATATGCGCCAAAAGACGAGAGCAGACGTCCATACAATTACGCTTGTGCTCTTCTGTCACAGAGCATGCAATGGAAGCATCCAACATCTCCCGTTGCAAGATAGTTCAAAGCGCAGCCGTCAGCAGGTAAAGTTATGCTAACACTGTTTTGGGATACACGAGGCCCTATCCTTGAACATTATCTAGAGCGTGGAACTACAGTAACAAGTGCATCGTATTCTGACATGCTTCGGAATGAGTTAAAGCAAGCAATTCGCACAAAACGGAGAGGCAGATTGTCGGAAGGTGTTATTCTGTTACACGACAATGCGCGCCCTCATACCGCTGCACAGACTAGAAAATGCCTTCAAGAACTTAAATTTGAAGTTCTCGACCATCCAGCCTGGCACCTTCGGATTTTTACCTGTTTGGACCACTAAAAAACGTTTTGAGAGGTCAGCGATTCCAAGCGATGATGACCTGAAGAAGGCGGTGCATGACTGGCTACGTACACAACCAAAAACATTCTTTTGTGATGGCATTAGGAAGCTTGTAGATCGCTGGACTAAGTGTATTGAGAAACAGGGAGACTATGTTGAGAAGTGATGTGTTTATAATCTATCAGATGTGAAAATAAAAAGTGCGGATACTTATTGAATTACCCTCGTTTATTTATATTTGCATTGAAAAGCATAGTTCCTATGTTTCCAGTCTTTTGACACTATATATATATATACAGGGCGTCCCAAAAAAATGTATACACACTTTAACAGCTGATAGCTCAATTGATGTTTCTTTCTTTCCAAGTTAAACCCATTAGAATTAATAATGGCAGTCAGACTAAGCTTTGAACAAAGGAAATTCATTCTAAAATGCTACTGGAAGTATGAAAACGCAGTTGAAGTGCAAAGACAGTTTAGGAGGGAGTTTCAAACAGATCCACCAACGCGACTTACCATCACTCGAATTAGAGATAAGTTTGAAGCCGATGGAACTGTTCAGAATGTCCACAAGAAGCGTTCCGGAAGACCACGGACATTGACAAGCCCCACAAAGCAAGAAAGAGTACTGGAAACGTATCACCAAAGTCCAAGAAAATCTGTGCGGCAAGCGAGTCGTGAGGTAGGAATTTCAGAATCGTCTGTCCAACGCATTTTGAAGCGCTGTCAATGGAAAAGTTACATTCCAAGATTAGTCCATGCTATTAATGAAGATGATCCGGACCGAAGAGTGGAGTATTGCGAGTGGTACTTGGCACGATGTGGATGTGGATTGGACGAAGGGGTTTCGTAGAATACCCTCCGCGTTCACCAGACCTCACACCACTAGACTTTTTTTTATGGGGATACTTAAAAGACAAAGTCTACGCTATAAAACCTGCAACAGTCGCTGAATTGAGAGCAGCCATTGAACGAGAATGCACACAAATACCAAACGAAATGTTTCGTGATGTTTGCTATTCCATTGCTTCGCGTTATCAGCAGTGCCTGGACCAGAACGGACGTCAGTTTGAAAACAGGCGTTGACAAAACAATTAAGTAATGTCTGTAGATTCTATTACATTTTGAAAATGAAATGTATTTTAATAAACACTGCCTTTATAATTATTTAAAGTGTGTATAAATTTTTTTGGGACGCCCTGTATATATATATATATATATATACACACACGTGTCATTGAAAGACCGTCTTTATCAATAAAATGTAATCACGAATTTGTTTTCAGTACAGTAACCGTACTAAAATAATATGGAAAGAGGAAAGCCGATAAAGTTGAATGGAGTACTTATTCTGAAACCGCATGACGCGGGGTTCGAGTCCCACTAGGTCGTAGTTTACCGTTTTATATTCCCTTTTCACTTTTCATTTTATTTAAGTGTGGCTCTTGCACTTAATAAGCGTTCATATATTTAAGTTAACTGTTCTATATTAATTATTAGCTCAGATTAACGCAAGGGTTAATCGGTATTTTCAATCTTTCATCTATTCATCCGGTCAACTCTGGAACAACCTTAATCAATCCATCTTTCCCCCCCGTCTATGACTTCCAGTCTTTCAAACGCAACGTTCATACATCTAGAAAACCTTGGCCCTTCCTTCCTGCATAAATAGAAAAGCTAACTGTAAAGGTAGAACACCTTCATTATGCCTTAGGGCAGGGGTGGGCAACCTTTTTAAGTGAGCGTGCCAAAATTGTCAAATCTTTGATGCAAAAGTTAATCTTTACCATTTTTTAGCAGAAAACATTAAGTTAAAATATAAAACTCGGCGAAGAATTTGGATATTTATTTATTTTAATTCTTTTTAAGGTGAGCCCGGGGAATCGCGTGCCGGAAAAAAGTCGTTGGCGTGCCACGTTTTTAGCAATAATAATAATAATACTAATGTTTGTAGTTGTTTGACTTTCTTCGTAATGGCAAACGTTATGGGACAGAGGGGACCTACAACTTTACGTGGGGATCCCAACCATCTACGACTCACTACATTACCTGAACGCAAAAGCCGGTCACCCATTCAGCTATTGAACAAACCCATTGTCGCTTATGGGGATCGGAATATTTAGCACTCAGATCATTCCAAATCAAGATCTTAATCAGATCCTCAAATATGGAATATCTTCGGATCTAGATCAAGGAAAGCATCTTCAGTAAAATCTTTCCGGGTCCGTATCAGGATCTTTAGTACTCAGGACTTTCACATCCGGAGTAGGATCAGAAATAACGCCCTATTTCATAGATACAGTCGTACCACAACTCCCGGACAACAGAACCGAAACAGCCATTAAGATTTTTATACAAGCAGACAGGTAGCTTTTCAGTAATTAAGGAACTGGATGAATACTCCCTAACGACAGTTAAAATCGGCTAATTCGAAAAGCCATGAGATCCCCCCCCCTCGAACCCTTCTCGATCAGTTTATGCATACAAAGAATTAGTCGTATATTCGCGGTAAGTCAAAAGTTATGTGTGTGTGTTCATCGTATTGTATAGGCCTAGGTGGAATAAAGTACTTTAATTAAAATGGTAAATTATACATGAGTTTTTAAGAAGTGAGAATGTAGGCCTACAGAACTATTATTTTAAAAGTAAACCTAACACTAGACACTTAGGCAAATATGTAGTTTTGCGGTCAACAGAACTTTGGTGAAGTCGAAAGTCACACACATTTCATACGTGATACCAATCAGGGTGAGGGTTTCGTCTTGGCCAGCATCGTAATACCGCTTCATGTCGATCAGCGAAGTCAGGCGAAATTGGGCCTGAAGAGTAGTTGGATGGGAGACTGTCCTCTGCGTCCAGATTATGTAGCGACCCGTGGCTCAAATACCACGCAAAGCTGTGGGCCCCCTCCGTCATAGGACCTTAGATGTTGCGAAGGAGGTTAAACAACCCCATCATATCTGGACAGTTCAAGATTGGCATAGTGTTGTTCAGAAATCATTTGAACTCTGTCCTGGATGTCCAATACCCAGGATTTTACGTATCATTGCAATTACAAATATATTTTCGTCTTTAATAATATTAAAGGAAAAAATATATTTTCAATCCAAATGATATATTAAAATACTATTAAAGTTTAATATAGTGGTGGATCACGACACGATTGCTAGCATAAGTGGCTCTTTCAATCAACCGACTATCAGCTGCTAATTGTTAATGTTTAGTCCTAGAGTGAAATGGATGAATAAATTTTGTTGAAAGATTGTCAGAGACATTTTCAGGTATAAAGCAAAATCTGTGAAGTCAAATTCTTAAATTCTGATCAGCAAATACACCTTTAAAAACAGTTGTGCAGAGTTACAACACGTTTTTGTTGGGATTTCAACAAGTGAAATGTCAATACATTTACTGATATTTATTTATTTCTATCCATTTATTTTTATCCAGAAATTCTAAGTTGCAGAGTTGGCAACCTTAATCATTACATTTACATCAGGGTGAATCTTATGCCAGAATTAGGTATACGCTAGGTTAGGTGGTAGTACAAGATTGGTTAGCAATTTTTTACGTCATCAACTTTCGTCCAGTCAGGGGGCATGAGCGTGACTTTCAACTGCCAAGAAAACATGTGGTCTCAAAACTACATAGGCCTATTCACTGAAACATTTTTTTCGTTCTTTATCAATGAAGACTTAATTAAAATAGGTTAAGGAATTTCGAGGAAGGCTTTGGAGCCGTTGAAATATTACTTATTGTCCCCCATGTAACACTATGTAATGTTTTGGTAAAAGAAACGCCCCTCAGTGTTACGTAATGCGATAATTTTTCACCTCTCTTCACACAAATGATTCTAATATCAAAGTGACTTTAGAAAGATAAGCATTAAATAAATTACAAGAATTTTCTTTCATTCAGAATAAACGGAATGGAGCAATCCAAGAATAAGCAACCCACGAAGGTGCTTATTCTTGGATTGCTCTAAAATGGAGTTAATTGTTCTAAAATGGTTAGTTGAATGCCCGGTTAGGTTAATTGTACGCCCTTGACGATTGGTTAGGTTAAGTCGTGATATTTTCGTTAGTTTTAATTAACGAAAATATCACGACTTAACCTAACCAATCGTCAAGGGCGTACAGTTGACCTAACCTGGCATTCAATTAACCTACAGTAACTGGGCATTCAATAATTTTACCGTAGGTTTCGATATATTTATAAATAGGCTTACCATACGTCCCGATTTGACCGGGACAGTTCCGGTGTTTAGCTCTTGTCCCGGTGTCCCGGCCGGCTTGTAATTCTGTCCCGGTTTATAATTGTGTCCCCTTGCTTTTCGGGACAGAATTACAAGCCGGCCGGGACGCCGGGACAAGAGCTAAACACCGGAACTGTCCCGGTCAAATCGGGACGTATGATAAGCCTATTTATAAATAAGTCCTGAAATGTAAAAACTATTCAGAAGTTTGAGGGCAAGATGACAGCATCAACTTTTCAAACCGAAGTGTTACCATTATTGAAGATCCATTGCCAGTAATAAATTGGTGTAAGGGAAAAAATCTTATTAAAAAAGTGATGCTGTGTGCTAAATGCGATCAAGCAATGACCTGGACAAAGTTTTCGAGGAATGTTGATGTTAAAATCCTTTAATTTGGATTGACGTCGAACTGGGGTGCTGTTTCTTGAATTAGGGTCTAACTGGGGTGCTTTTTCTTGGATTGGGGACTTTGGGGTGTTTATTTTTGGATTGCTCCAACGGAATTTGTTTCCTCCCATGGCCCGCAAAATCTTCCCCGTAATCCACTGTTTTAAATCATGAATTATAGCAACCTTTTCCTGAATCTAGTTCAGAAATGGCGAACATCTTGCGTTCTGAAGACAAAACATTTCTTCCAGGTTCATTTGAAAGCTTTAACTCATGAAAATAATAATTCAGTTACACACGATTTTTGTTTTGTTAAGTAACGCATCGGGTTACTCCTCCCACCTCCCGTAACACTTTGTAACACCTGAATAAAACCCTCCCTCCCCGTCGGTGTGTTTCGTAATACTTGAACGGTCGCTTTGTTAATAAAAATATTCTCATACAAAAACTTAAAAAGTCTAAACATACAATCTGCGAACAGCATTTTAAAGTCTCTGACTTTGTAAATATTAATAACAATAATAATGAACCCACGAAACGCTAACAGCGTGAAGCTGTTCCAAGGAGCCTAGGCCTCTGTTGAGTTTAAAGGTTCAGTCTAGGGCTAAGGCTAAACCAAATGTAAAGCTAATTATGTAGAACACTAGAGCCAAATGAAGTGTAGCGCTAGTTAGGTTTAAAGCTAAGTTATAGTTTAGCTTTAGTATATGAGGATGATACCGTGCGTAATACCAAATTTTTTCCCCAAACTAGAGACCTCCCAGTCAAGAAGAATTAAACTATTAAATAAGTTTAAATAATATAGTGATCAAGCAAAAATATGGATCTCGGTTCTTTCCTGTTTCATTAACTGTTTCCGATTTTTATTAAAACAACGTGATATGTACAGTTTTTCACGCTGATTTCAAAATTATAAACCATTTCATCGAGAAATATATAACCAAAAAGTTATAATGTGCAGAAACTAGCAAATGTTTGAAACAGCGTAGGCTATAGAAATTTTGGACCTTTTCCAGTTTGTGTACCGTTTTCATACAATTTTCTGAAAAAAATTTATTTTTTTTAGGCTTATTCATGATAAAAATGTTTCTAATGTGTAACATGTATTAATCATTGTAAATATTTGGGTGCTCTTCCAATACGTGCTCTACCGTAAAATTTACATTCCAATATGTGCTAACTAACGAAAATATCACGACCTAACCTAACCAATCGTTAGGTCAATTGTACGCCCTTGACGATTGGTTAGGTTAGGTCGTGATATTTTCGTTAGTTAGCACATATTGGAAATTGGAATGTAAATTTTACGGTAGAGCACGTATTGGAAGAGCACCAATATTTGAAATATAAATCATTGTAAATATTTAAAAAAGTATTGCTATTTAAAAAATATGATGTATTAGAAATTTTCAACTAACGAAAATATTACAACTTAACCTAACCAATCGTCAATATGTGGTGGCCCCCTGTTAATACGTAAGTACCCAATTAACTTAACCGGACAGAAACATAACGGTCGAAATCTATTCATACAAATACTTAGTGATTTATATAATTTATTTTTGCGTACTGAAGAAAACGATACATAAACTAAAAAACGTCCGAAATTTTAAAATAATACGCTGATTCTAAAAATAAGTTTTTTCAAAATGAAAGTAAATTATAGAATACTAAAAAAAGTACTAGAACGGTGTAATCACTGCAAGCATAGGCTAGGCTATTTTTTAAACGGTGGCGTTGCGCATCTATTTTGTTCTTCCGCTGCAAGCATAGACTATCACTGCAAGCATAGGCTAGGCTATTTTTTAAACGGTGGCGTTGCGCATCTATTTTGTTCTTCCGCTGCAAGCATAGACTATAGTTCAACATCTTTTTACTTTCCAATGACTGACAAATTTAATTTTATAGAATTATATAGGAAGACTGAGACAGAAGAAAATGCAGTACATTTTTTACAAGAATATAACTTAATACCGAAAGAAAAACAGTGTCCTAGAAAACATCAAATGCTAATAAGCCTAACTTGACCTAACCTAACCTAACTATTTCTGGATGAAATGGTTTATAATTTTGAAATCAGCGTGAAAAACTGTACATATCACGTTGTTTTCATAAAAATCGGAAACAGTTAATGAAACAGGAAAGACCCAAAAATATATAAAATACACATCAAGTATCAATAAAAATCATATGCAAATACACAAAAATAGTAGTTGATAGGATAGGACTATTATAAAAAAAAATGCGTGAGGATTTCAGAATTAATACTTACCAAACACTGGAACCATCAATGAAGTTTAGCAACAGTTTCGATTTCCAACTACGCTTCTTATATAAAAAACACCTCAAAATGGAGCACAGATCTGTCTCAAAATAATACAAATAACATTACACTTTAGGCAAACGCTGATAAATAACGAAAATTTATTTCACGCCTCAAATACACTAATTAAAGTGTAATCCACACTAAACGAACCTTTTGTTCTCACTATTTATGGTAAATACATAGTTTCGCGGTCATTTTTTTGGCAACGCCCACAACCCCGATTGTCGAAAGTTAGTCACGGGAGAAATAGCTAACCAACCTGAAACGACCACCTAGCCTAGTGTGCGTCTCATCCAGGCTCAAGATTCATCCTAATTGGCCCGATGTAAGAAATAGGTGGGTTTCCAACCTTGTCTAGAATAGATATACCCTTGGCAATTTGGCAAAATAATAAATTCATTAAATTTATTGTCAGTGACGATATTTCAGTGTCAGTATTATATCATCACTTAAAAATGAAATTAGCCTAAGGTGTAAAGCCAAGGCCTAGCTTACGCTCCCAAACAAGCTGAAATAGAAATTTTTAACTAGAAATTGACGAGTTTCCAAGAAGCCCGGATGCATTTTAGGTAATGTGTTAGCCACCAGATAGACCTAATACATTCATATATATATATATATATGTTTACCCAAAAAACCGATAATTAGTTAAAAAAAAACCAGAACAAGTTCTGCAGAACTTCCATTAATGGATGTACAAATATACAAATTTTGACATAACTTCATCAGTATTTTTTTGGCGCGGAAACCATTAACAAGACAAAACTCTTGTGTTATATATAAAACATTTTTGACACTTGGAGAAATTTGGTTAATATTCGTTTTAATGCTTTGTTCGTTTTCGATAGGAGACATTCTATGACAATTTAACATATACATTCGTATTCAGGACACCTTGAAACCTCAGGGAAACTGATAAAAATCAAGGAAATGTAATAATTATTTTTTATGAAAAAAAAAAAAATTTAGACGTAAAAAGCAGCCATTATAGGCCATTGACCGAGTATTTAGCTCTTAACGCTGTTAAAATTTTAACGAACGTCGCCCTCTCCAGTTTTATGGGGAGACATCTCGTGGCAAAATTAGGAAACATAGGCCAAAACAACCAATTACATCTCGTTTTGGTTTCACGTGACCTTATCCGACCAATCAGAGACGTACATTTTGAATCTCTCATAATACATACTCATTCAAGAATGCTTTAGTCTGGTTTTCATTATCGTTTGCGGAGGTTGCGATTGCCTGGGTTTTTGGTACCTTGGAACGGTTCCAAAAAACTACTGTTGTTTGCGGTTCCTCAGAGAGACGCAACAACTCTTGTTCGCCTGATCCAGCAACATATTAGGCCTGGGACTACAATCTATTCCGACGAGTGGCGTGCGTATTCTCAACTTGGAAATCTGGGCTACATTCACCGGACAGTCAACCATTCACAGCGGTTCGTGGAAGACACCGTTCACATTCAAAATATTGAGTGTTGTTGGAAAGACGTGAAGAGCTGGATATTACGGTCTGGCAACAAAACCCAATCAGTTTAGGTTAGGTCAGTTTAGGTTAGGTTAGGTCTGTTTAAGTTAGGTTAGGTCTGTTTAGGTTAGGTTAGGTCTGTTTAGGTTAGGTTAGGTCTGAACCAAAACACATTTTTCTGGTGTTTTTTGGTGTGATTTGCTCAAATCTGAACTTCGTTTCTTTGGGAAATGAGCCGTTTTTGAGAAATTTTCAATTTTAAAATTTCTCAAAAACGGCTCATTTCCCAAAGAAACGAAGTTCAGATTTGAACAAATCACACCACAAAACACCAGGAAAATGTGTTTTGGTTCAGAAAGGAGGAAAAGCACTAAAACGAATAATTACCAGAAATTTTTCCTTGAATGCAAAGTAGATGAAACATTTTGACGACCTCCACTAATAAAGACTACCAAATACAAAAAAACCAAATCTAACAACGAAATTTGATCTAATCTAACCTAATTTAAGTTGAACTTACCTAACCTAACCTAACCTAACCTACGGTCCTACAATTCAACGTTTGGAAGTGAAAATGATTCTTGTGCATTTTTTACCGAGTTTTGCCTTTTGCCAAAAAGTGACTCGAGTACTTGAATAACTTGTTGAGGTTTGGCGTTCTGAAAACACCTTGAAGCATTGTCATTTCCAAGCGTCCAATTTGCAAAGACTGCTGTTAGAAATTTGCTAGACAGTAAAAAATTAATATTTCCCGACACAATTTTGAGAAAAATTCTAATCTAGTTTTTTGTTCTGACTTTCAAGATGTAAGCCTAAAATGTATTTGAAATAATAATAATAATAATAACGATGTATTAACATTTATGTAAACATTGTACGTCAATTTCTTTGAAAATTTCACCCAATGAAATTTATTTTCAATGCTCTGACTGAATATACAGGGTGTCCCATAAGTCTGGCATCATAGGAGAAATTCATATTTTTCTGTTTCTACAAACCATAATTCATATTTTTCTCTTTCTACAGGCCATAATGTCTGTGAGCAAGGAAGAACGAATCCAGATAATTCTACTCATAGGAAATCGGAGTCAAAGAGACTTTGCAACAAGTCTGCTAACACAACTCTGTGTTATTGGCTCGCGGTCTGGATGCAGTCTGTTAAATTCAGCAGCGGCTTCTCTTTGACTCCGATTTCCTGTGAGTAGAATTATCTGGATTCGTTCTTCCTTGCTCACAGACATTATGGCCTGTAGAAAGAGAAAAATATGAATTATGGTTGTAGAAATAGAAAAATATGAATTTCTCCAATGATGCCCGACTTATGGGACACCCTGTAGAAAGATCATTGTATTGCTTAGATTTATCTTCATGCGTTTTCCTCCTCAAGTTCATTCCTAAATCATTTTCGCCAAATGAGTGAGAAGTCCAAAAGTGTGAATCTCATAGGAAGCAATTCTCACTTGATCCATTCCCAATTCCTATCGCATAGGAATTTCCACTTTTAAGTTAGACTTTTCATAAAAAATACACCTCGGGGGCATGGAACTGCCTCACGGCCCCCTGTTTTATACTCTTTCCAAAATCAGGAATCTTTTCTTAGATTTGGAATTCCCACTTTCTTACCAGGAATAAGAATGGGTATAATATCGAGTGGGAACTTGGGAAGTAATGTTTTCTGATCTTCATTCTGACAATACCTCATCTGATTCTGCGGTATTGACATTTTTAAAATTTTTTCTACCGGGCAACCCTCATGATTGCCAAACTTCATTACCAAATGTTTCCTTATTTGAGAGACACACTCAATGCGGTGTTTCCTGGAGAGTGAATTAAAAATTATAATGTATTACCAAGAACGACTTTCAGGAAGTTTTAATAAAATGAGTCATTTGTCAATATCCTTCCTGTATTTAAATAATATTTCTAGTTACAATGGTACCGCATTTACAGGCCAATCCTTTACAGAATCGAGTGACTTCTTACATGTAAAAGTCGTGATTACATGTAAAAATCGTGTTTCTTACATGTAAAAATCTTGATATTTACATGTAAAAGTCGAGTGATTTCTTATATGTAAAAGCATCTTGGATTATGGTGTGACATAAGTACGATATTTAATGTATCAGATTTTCACTTAGATTTTAGAATGAAATGAATAACGCAGCTTTTGATGATACGCCTCCCTCCTTTCAGTACCCGGGGTGGTCACCCGCTGCTATGGCGTTGTATGAATATGTGTATGGAAGTCCCTTCCCCCACATCACACTGTGACGTAGCACGAAGTCCCTTCCCCGACATCACACTGCGACGTAGCACCTCACTGGATTTCAGCGAGTTTGAAGACTTTTTCTGTGGTAAACAAATTGAAATAGGCCTATATTAAAAACAAAGGAACAATGGTGGATTACAGTAATACGCACATAGTCCATGAAGGAGATCCGTCAACTCCTGTTTCTGGTTAGCAAGTTTTGTGGGTCGACTCCAGGGATGTAATGCTGCACGGGAGCGCCGCTCCCGCACTTCCATTCATCAAAATTTTATTTATTTATTGTTTTTAGTCGATACTTGGAAGTTGGGAACAAACAGACTGAGATGAAAACACTCGCTTCTAATTAGGATTTCAAATTTTTAATATTCCAAGTCTAAGCGAAGTATTATTATTATTATTATTATTATATATTTCTTAGAGCTCCTGCACCTTAAAATTTGCCACTACATCCCTGGTCGTCGTGGTCGACTCCCCCTAAAACTAAAATACCTTGCCTGGGTACCTGTCGTCTTCTACTCGTACTCTCATTTCCCCTTATTTGATTTACTCCCCTTTTTCTGTTACACCGAGGCTACTCATTCCCATCAACAAATCAAACGGTTAGTAGGTTGATTATCTAACGTCCTTTGCCGACGAAAGGTCATTGAGACGAGCATTAACGCCACCAGCCTTAAAAAAAGTTCCCTTTAAAAATACATTACGTGCAGCGGGCTCGTCACTGCACACTCATTTCATAGACTGGTTTGGGACAGTCATTGGCAGGGTTCCGTCAACGAATCACCAAATAGTACTCCTTTACTATTTACCAGTGATGTAGGTCTCGAGATCGGTCTCGGTCTCGAGACCGATCTCGGGACCCAATTTGCAGATCTCGATCTCGATCTCGGTCTCTGCTATTTAGATCTCGGTCTCGACAGACGTGGTCTCGGTTTTTCTCCCGAGACCTTTCGAGACCTCTCGAGACCGTAATGAAAAATACATGTTATTGGCATACTCATGATGGTGGCTTGGTTGAACAGACACAGTTCAGAATGTTTATGAAAGTTTGTAAAAGTAAGTGGATGTTGAATTAGTGTCATATATATATATTATTTAGACCTTATGCTAATTGCCATGCCTCTGTTTATAGTACCAATATGTCAATTTATTTTTCATAGAAATGGTGTTGAAAAAATGCTATACAGGAAACTCAAGCACGGAGAATGAGCAGATACAGAGAGACAGCGCTCATTCTCACAGCAGCGATGACGAAATAAAACAGAGTCAAACCAAAGTTCCGAGACTAATGGCAAAATATCAAAGCTATCGGTCCAAGCAGAAGAACGTTGAAACTGGGAAGATTTTGAACCGCAGGGAACAGTTGCGGCGGTACCTCTTAGAGATCGATGAATCTCATATTTTAGACAACTGCTCTCCAATAAAGTTTTGGCACCAGAAAAGGGATAAATTCCCATCACTGGCCAATATTGCCATGACTGTTTTAACAGTGCCTGCCTCTAGTGCTCCAATTGAGCGTGTATTTAGCCATGGAGGCAATAATGAGGCCCCACAGAAGTCGAACTTCAGCAGATCTTCTGAGCATGCTGATGTTCCTTAAGTGTAATGAGCACCTATCATGCTTTAAATAAATGCACAAGTCAAACTGGGTAGTGGATACGTTCATTAAACCTTCTGTAACAGATATAAAAGAAGTAAATAAATAAAAAAAAATATATATATATACACACACAGGGTGTCCGAGAATTATCTGTACAATTTTTGGCTGTTATTAAAAGTCAACCATGAAGTGTAGAAATTCCAGTTTTGTCCCATTTTACAGAGAATCTCATTAAGTTTTTTCTGATACCAAGTTTTGACAAGTTTTTTAGAAATGTACGCGGGTGACAGACATTGATGATTTAAAAGCAAGAATCACAGCTGCTATTGAGCGAATTGATGTGGATATGCTGCAGCGTACATGGCAACATTTGGAGTATCGATTGGATGTTTTGCGAATCACTAATGGTGCACATATCGAATGTTTGTAACAACGTTACTTTAATAAAAGAAACTTTTGAAAATACAGATTCTAAATAATCTTGTTTAAGAATTTTACGTGTGTTATCAAGAATTTTATTAAAAGATGAAATTGTACAGATAATGTTCGGACACACTGGAATTTCTAAAAAACTTGTCAAAACTTGGTATCAGAAAAAACTTAATGAGATTCTCTGTAAAATGGGACAACACTGGAATTTCTACACTTCATGGTTGACTTTTAACCACGAAACCCACGAAACTTCGTATACTTTCTGCGATTAAACTTAAGGGTAATGAAAGGCCTAAGCAAATCTGGGGATACTTCAATTACTGACAATTAGTTTACATCTCTCTCATATTGCTGAGAATGGCATTTCTAACCTGCAATTTTAGGTTGACCTTGAAAACGTAAATAAATCTCGGAGAAAGTAGTTATTAGTTTATTAATATACTTACCATAGTCTAATTTCCATAGTAGTGTAAAACAAATTGAAAGGGCATGAGCTTGGTCTCGATCTCGATCTCGGTCTCGAATTTTAAGGGTCTCGATCTCGGAAGGTAGATCTCGATCTCGAACCTTTGATCTCGGTCTCGATCTTGGTCTCACAGGATCAGGTCTCGGTCTCGGACTCGGTGGTCTCGACTACATCACTGCTATTTACTATCAGTGGTCGTTAAATTATAGCTTAATAGACATTTTTTCATGTTGAGGACCACTGAACCATTTCTTGGATCTTTAACCAATTTTTAAGGACTTTTGCTTACGTTTTATATAAAAAGTTTAACCCTCGATCCGCCTCAGTGGTGTAGTGGTTAGCATCACTACGAATTCGCCGGCCCAAGTTCGATTCAGGTTGATGGCAGGCGGCGTTCAGCTCACCCAGCTGTTACTCCTTCCACACAAAAAAATTGGTTGGCAGATAAATGGGTACCCTAGGTAGACTACTGGTTAAGATGCTGCGCTGCTGATTGGGAGGTCGTGAGATTGAGTCCGGGCGAGGGTGACTCACCCCATAGTGAGTCGTGGTTCGGATTTCACGTTAAGACGTAGATCTTAGTCCTCGTCAGAATGAACAATTCAGACGGAATCAAAACTAGGATTACTTAGGTAACCCTTTCAGTCACATTGGGTGTGTAATAACTCGCAAGAAATAATAATACGCGTATAAATCGTACTAAACTGCAACTTTCCTACAAATGTTTCTACATGTCTACACAAGTTTAGTTGTTACTGGAAAAGGAACCCAAAATGTGTGTCATGTAAGTGACTAGTTACTACAAAATTTGGCTTTGAACAACAATAAATCTCATACATTTTGGTTTAAAGAAATAAATCTTGATAAACGAAGAGGTTACCCAATTTTGGCCTACAGTATCTTACTGATAAACTAGTCAATGGATGAGTACGAGCGAATGGAAATGAATATCGTTTTTAACTAAAGATAAACAAATTGGTTGGAGAATTGGAAAAAAAACCTCTCTTCATAAAAACATTCAAACTTCAAAAATAAAGCTGAAAAAAAGTGTTGAACTTTGAATGAAAGAAAATTTTCTATCATTTTATGTTCTCTCAGCAAATACACAATTCGGTGGAATGGAAGCCGCAAAAGGAATGTTGTTGCGTATGAAAGTTATGAACAAATTACAATACAATATAGATTGTATCGTAAATTGCCTTTAAAAATTATGGCCATATATTTTTTGAAATTCTTCTCCGAGATTTATTTACGTTTTCAAGGTCAACCTAAAATTGCAGGTTAGAAATGCCATTCTCAGCAATATGAGAGAGATGTAAACTAATTGTCAGTAATTGAAGTATCCCCAGATTTGCTTAGGCCTTTCATTACCCTTAAGTTTAATCGCAGAAAGTATACGAAGTTTCGTGGGTTTTATAGTAATATAACGTTAGGGGGTTCTTTAACCTCTTTCGTAAAGGTAAAGAAGGTTATGTAAAAGACACCTACACCTTTACGTGGAATCCGAGTGATCTACGGGTCACTACATCTTCTGAACGCAGAGGGGTGCCCCCATCCAACTACTGATCAGACCCAACGTCGCTTAACCTCGCTCATCTAACGGGAAGCGGTATTGCGACGTGCGGTACCTACCATCATAAAGGGTACAACTGGTTAAAAAAGTCCTATCGTGAAACCACGCCCACGAAATGTAACATCGAGTCTCGAAGACTTAGGAAGTAGATACTTCATGTCTAGTGGCAATTATTATTATTGTTGTTGTTGTTGGAGAATGGGAAATCTGACAGCGTGTGGTACTACCAGTTGCTTCAGTTGTTAAACTAACCCATTCCACCAATTACCCATACTCCTAAAATATGAAAAAAAAATTCAGATTCCAGTGACGGAAGTATTGCTACGGCAGGGATATTATGACTCATTCACTCATTACCCCTTGTTTAAAAGAAGGAGAAATACTCGTAAAATCTATTAAATATAGTCAGATTAAGTGGTCAAGTTAAATTAGGTCAGGTCAAAATAGGAGGAGATTGTAGACACCAATCGACCATGGAAGTACTCCGGTATGAATGTTAGGCAGGAGTCAGGGAGTGCTGGAACTCCCGTTTCTCCTGTCACTGTCCTCCTTAGCTAATCTTTTTCCAAGTCTCATCTACCCTGTGAGCAGTCCAGCATGCTCTGAAACACATTCTCCCAAACTGAAAATTGTAATTGTGTTTTTAGTGTGAATTTGAATATTTTGATTGCGTTGCGCGTACATCAATTTCAGGAAAATAGTTTAATTGGCTCTCTAAAACAGAATAAAAGTCTGCATAACTTCGGGCAACAGTTGCCAAATACTGAGAATTAGAGACTCTCTATACAGGGTCTCTATGGCAAAGTTTGCCACATACATCATCTTCATACGTTCTGATATATACAGTATACGGTAATCTGATAAACTTGGGAATTTAGAAAAGAATTTATTCTCTTTATTCTTGATTGAAAGAAAATCCTAAAAGAACTTTTTATCAAAACATTTGAAGGACAGGACCGGAAATAATTTCATTATATACTTCCAATCCCAAATTGTTAGGCAAATTAATAAAGAAAATAAGATACAAAAAGAAATTACAGTATTAAACAGCACATTTTGACCAAAGATAATAAGAAACTGATAGGAAGGAGCTAAACATCTCAACGTCTGTCGACACTTAGCAGCTGACGAGGAAGCTTCTAACAGTGGCTGTATCCTCCAGCGCGGGACACGTCAACGCGAAGAAGAGGCGACGTCAAACCGAAACATCAACGCGCTGGTGGCCAAACTTCCTCAAATCTCCGTGCAACGGGCTGTCTACGGTTGGCCAAACTGGCAGTCGACGGCCTGTTGCGTGGCACGGTCAGAGTGCCAATCGGCTCCCGGAGCCGGACCTATACCAGCGTGCTATTTTTTTCATTTACGGGGAACAATTGCGTGCTCCCCGGACTACTCTCACCGGCGACATTAAGACTAATCCAGGCCCCACTACAACTTACACATGTCACCATACACAAAAACATAAACACAATAGTACCATGAGACATACAGAAGCATAATATTAACATATTACAGTCAGAGCTGGGCAATAAATACAATGAATGTATTTAAATACTAAATACTAAATACATGGGAGAAATGTATTTAAATACTAAATACTAAATACATTTTACGAATGTATTTAGATACTAAATACAAAATTCATCAATTGTATTTAAATACATTTGTAAATACATTTTAAATACATACAAATTTTAACATATGCATTCACTAATTCATGACACGCACACGATAAAGAAATCAACCGCTTTCGACTAAGAGTAGCACACAACTGATTGAACTGACACGTTGAAACATGAACCATGCTGTACTACACTGTCGACGCGTCGTACTGTGCTAGTACAGAACGTGTATTAAACCAGTAAAAGTATTTACATTTTTATATTTTGAGTATTTAAATACATTGTATTTAAATACTCATTAAAGTATTTAAATATATATATGAAAAACAATGTATTTATAAATACAGTTCTAAATACACAAATGTATTTAAATACGTATTTAAATACTGCCCAGCTCTGATTACAGTACAACGAAGATGGCCTCACAAACAAAATCATGCAGCTTAGGGAATTCGTACACAAACAAAACATTCGCATAACACTTATACAAGAAACAAAACTAAAATGCACACACAAAACACCCACCATCCTTGACTTCACGGCGATCCGTCAAGATCGTACTGGGGGTCACGGGGGGGACTCATCACTTACATACGTAAAAGCATTAGCTACACTGATGTCACCCAAAACATTACAAACACAATCCAAGCAGATAACACGATAGAAATACAGGCAGTTAACATTAAAACACGCGCAAAACAACAACACACTCATCAACATTTACATCCCACCAGATAGTTCACCTCCGGTGCCAGCCAATTACAATCCACAGTTACACAATCTGGCCTCTCTCACTGTCATCTTAGGAGGAGACTTCAACGCTAAAGACACTAGTTGGTACCTGCACAACCAAAACAACACCAAAGGCGCCAACATAGCCACACAACTAAACAACCTCTTCATTCTTAGCAACACAGAAGAGCATACACACATAACACATCAAGCAGGATACTCAAACTCCTCCCCAGACATAACGTTCTGTAATCCCCTCACTAGCAACATATACACATTGGAGAACAGAAAAACAACTGTCATCAGACCACCTGCCTGCCCATCATCATTACAACACGTTCTACACTCTTCCCCAACAGCCTTAGGCACACTTACAGAAATTACAAGAAAGCTGATTGGGAATAGTTCAAAATACAGACTGAGGAACAATTCACCACATTAAACAGCACACCCATCATAAACATCAATACAACACTCAAGACATTCGATCAGATCATCAATAATGCAAACCAATACATACCCAAGGGCAACATTAGGAAATACAACCCAAATTACACTAGAGAAATAGCCCACCTCATAAGGCAACGTAACAACCTCAAACATAACACACCACACACAGAAGCCATAAAATAGAAGATACAACAGCTCAACACAGAAATAAACAACAAACTTAAAGAAAACAAACAGCGGCATTCACACCTCACACGCGGCTATCTGTCGCAGCCAAAATAATATCCCAACATATACACAACAAGCTAACATTCTAGTTAATCACTACGCAAAGATAAGTCACTTAAACAGAGACAACAACCAGAAACACGCAGACAGACAAACAGCCAGACACAAGAAAACCTACAGACTCGACACGACCATTACACCCTTCAATACAGACTAGACCACCAAGATCATCAAAAACATTAAGAATTCGAAGGCTACTGGACCAGACAACATATCTAACATACACCTTAAACACTTGGGCCCACAGGGAATACTAGCTCTCACAAACATCAGCACATATTCATACCAACACTGTATTATTCCTAACATATGGAAACAAGGTAAAATTATTACACTACTCAAACCAAACAAAAATCCAACAGAACCAGCTTCCTATAGACCCATTACTTTACTATGCACACCTTCCAAAGTAACAGAAAGACTAATCTTACAAATCACCAACCCACACATACCACTATCGCCGACTCAACATGGATTCAGATCTCACCACTCAACCACGACATTACTCACTAACCTCACGCAGCACATCATGGATGGCATCAACTCCAGACGACCAGCTCAGCGTACTATTAGCAACAATAGACATTAGTAAAGCATTTGATGCTATCCCACGCTTCCCTCTCATAAACAAAATACTCAACACAAACATGCACAATAACACCAAAAGGTGTCTGAGCAACTATCTTTCAAGGAAGATATTCACACGTCACATTTAATGGCAAGTCATTCAAAAACAAGCTTTTCCCGAACGGGTTTCCTCGAGGCTCTGTTCTCTCACCGACATGTTCATAGGCCGGTTCGAAATTTTTTATTTCTTAGGTACATAGTGTGAGGTGGTTCAATCAATCATAGTAACGCCCTGGTAAAATATTTTTGAATTCTGAGGACCCCTACCCCCCCTACCGGTTTCAGTTTTTTCAGAAAATTCATAAAATTTGAGATAATTTGCGATTTACTTCGAAATTTTTTTAATATTACAAAAGTTCGATTATAAAAGTTTTTATTTATTCTTTAATGAAAAAAAATTAAAAAATACAAAAATGCCTGAAAAAAAATTTAATACATAAATTTTTAGCTATTATTGGTAGAAATTTAGAAATTAAGAGAGAAATTCAATAAAATTTTTGACCTAAAACTAATATTTTTTTTTCATTCCTTCCGTTGACCTTTCCACTCAAAAGTAGGCAGTTCTTTTCTAGACTCTAAAGTATTTAAAATAAATTTATGCCGATTAATATAACCAATTCTTTCCTGGCTAGATTTAGTTACTAAGTTCACACCCCGTTCAACGCTTTGGCTGTGACATGGAAAATCTAGTATTTCTAGAGGTTTAGTTCTAATCTGAAGCAATTGCTCATTCTGAAGTTTTGGCTAAATTTTCATAGGTATATCTATTTTGAAAATTTTCTATTAATTCTAAGTCTTCTTCATAATCTAAGTCCTCCTGTCTTGAAAATCGACATTTTCATTATCATCATCTATCACTTCTGATGATGCAAATTCCCTTGCTTCTCTTAATTTTTCTTTTGATTTCTTTTCCCTTTCCTGTGCTTTTTGGATTTCGCCTAACTTTCTCAAATTACTTGTAGTTTTTTATCAATTTTTCCTAACTGTTTTTTTTTTCTTTCTTTTTGACCAATAAAAACTTCCCATTCTATAATAGGTATTTTATGTTCACACCTACAAAGTTTTCTATCCCTTATGCCTTTATCATAACAGTGGCATGGAGATATGTTAAACATCTCGTCATATTTCTTTAATTTTTCATATTTTTTAAATTTCTTTTTATCATAGGGCATTTAGTTAACTTATCAGCATCTTCTATAAGTCTAGTAACTCTAACATAAATTCCCTTTGTATCAATTGTTGGGAAAGAAAATTTTTGACAAATTTCTTTTATATCTTGAACAACTACGTTATAGCAATCATTTTTACTTATTTTACCCTGTGCTTTAGAATCTTCCTCTCTAACAATAAAATGCCGTACATCATCAGCTTTTGATGGCGTCATGGCAGATGAAAATTTTGCTGGATATCCGAAGGCTGCATTGTGGCCTTTTTCTAGTAGCCATAATTTAATTTAATAAGATTTTAACTAAGCACACCGGACAAAAAATTAGTCACCCCTCTCAGAATGTACCTAATAACGTGTGACGGCGCCTCTGGCCTTGATAACCGCACGAATCCGGCGAGTTTAGTATGCGGAGGTACGCCTGCTGGTTCAAATTCATCGTCACTGGAACGAGAGGGCCCATTTCGTGGTACGAAAAACATCCCCAGAACATCACGGAACCACCTCCAGCCTTTACAACACCTTCGACGCATTCAGGATTAAAGGCTTCATTGGACCTGCGATGTACTCGTCGCCTCCCATCATTGGAGAACAAACAAAAACGGGACTCATCGGACCAAATTACACGTTTCCAATCTGCCGCAGTCCAGTTTTTGTGCCTCTGAGCCCATTTATAACGTGCCAATTTGTGACTTGCTGTTAACAGCGGCCTCTTCCGTGGTACCCTGCTCCAGATGTCCATCGCATGCAGTTCTCGTCGCAATGTCCGTTCGGAAATTGGTCGCTGGAGAACCTCATTGGTTTCTTGGAGCAATTGTTCTCTGGTTTGAAAACGATTTGCAGTTACTAGACGAGAAACATGGCGGCGGTCCCTATTGTCGAGAATTGTTTTCCGGCCACAGTTACGCCGTCGATTTTCAGTTGATTGCGAACTACACCACTCTTTGTAAACTCGCTGGACAGTACGCGTTGACACCAACAAATTGGGCTACTTCAGACATTTTGTGTCCGTGGGCTCTGCCAAACACGATGGCTCCTTTTTGCCACTGAGTAACGTCTGCCTCACGACCCATTTTGCAGACTATATCCAACACACACTTTGTTCTTCACCACCTCACGAAACAGATCTGATCCTGTGTGCTACGTCACCGCTACTTGTCACTTACCAATGCTACATCAGCGCCCTCTGTGTGACCTTGAACTTCCTACTATCGGTGCTATTAGGGGTGACTAATTTTTTGTCCGGTGTGCTTATATTTTATTTATTACCGATATTTTAAAATTAAATAACGTATTTTAATACAAACTTTTAACATTCTAGGTACCTAAATAGGAATCTGGAAAGAAAAAAACAAAAATAATGTAATATTAGATCTTATATCCGGTGCTATATGTCACCACCGGATTTAAGACCCTACCCGCTACCCCCCGACCGCAAAAAAAAGTTGGTGAATGGTCTATTCTGAGGTAATTCGTGCCAGGGAACCCGATTTTGGCCATCCGAAAGCAAAAAAAAAAAGATATTTAGGGTCGATTTTTACGATTTTCGATTTTTGGCCTATTTCCCATACAAATTCATATGGAAAAAAGTGAGTATCGGTAGGGGGGGGGGGGGGGGTAGCGAAAGTCCCACAGCCTTGATTTTTGGTGTGGATACTACTATTACAAAATGATCAACCTCACAATATGTACCTAAGCAAAATCTTGACCGTGACCCTTTTCGACCCGGCCTACGAGTGTTCAACTTATACATGCATGACATTCCAACACCCATAGATAACAAGCTTACCTTATCATCATAATTTATGCAGATGACATCACTCTAAGATCCACCCACAACAACATCGACACCGCTACAAATAACCTACAAACATACATAAACAGTATACGAGACTGGCTCACACACAATAGATTCAAAGTAGCGCCCACAAAATCAATCATCACCTTGCTAACAAGCAACACAAAAGACCACCAGATGACTCCACAGATTACACTGAACAACACCAACATTCCACACACTCGCAGGACCAAAATACTTGGGGTCACATTCAGGACATTAAAAACAAATGTACGTCAAGACTTAACACGCTTAGGGTACTAACAGGTACAAATTTTGGACACCAGCAGGAAACATCACTCATATACAAACAATATATTCGCTCAGTTATGGACTATGCTAGCCCATGCTGGGCACCCATTATCTCAAACACACACATAAACACCTTACAGACAATACAAAACAACGCACTTCGTATCATTACAGAATGTACTCAAACACCATCAATAGAACACCTGCACACAAACAAAAATACTGAAAGTTAGGGAACATTTAGACACGAGGGGAACACAATTCATGGCAGCAGCGACAACTAACCCACAACAGCTTTGCCACTACATGTACAATCATGCACCAACACCTCGCACCATTAAGGTAACACCAGACACACATTATAAGCAAATACTCCATTCCATACCACGCCCCACAGACATCACACAGTAAACACATACACACACCTAACCCACAAAGCACTGACACTACTCGGTCCGAATGCGGTCCTAGGTGCAAAGCTGCCACCCATTGGCAGGTCAGAGACCAGCCTGAGCAGATCGGATCGAGTTAACTTAGCACGATTCCGATGTGGACATCACCCCAACTTACAGACTATAAACACAGACTAGACAACTCCACAGACGACACCTGCCACCTGTGCCAGGACACACCACAAACAATTGAACACATTATGACAGACTGTACCGCTCTAGCACAACATAGAACACAACACATCACTAGTGCGCTGAACCTCTGGTTCACTCCGAAGAGGGCGATCGGTTACCTGCGTGCCGCCGGCTTACTCGATCAGGGTGGGCTGATCGGCTAACCAACAACACATTCTCCCTCTATTCCTCACTACACATCCATGCATCTTACACGCTACACAACCTTTTCAAAATTTATATTAAAAAAGCATCATTCACCCTTGGAGACCGTGTGTTTGGCTCTCTCCGTCTTCTGTGGAGTGGTCACTTTTGCAGGCGCTCGCTCTTAGCTACCTCCTTTCTATATAAAAAAATAAAAATAATTTCACCAAAGGAGATAATTGTTCATAAAAAAAGGGTTAAAATCCCCGTGGCGGCAATAGCGAGGCGCTTCATAACCATCTATCAAACCAGCTTCGTCCAACATTGTCAAATCATATTCGCACGAAGCAATCGGTATTAAGACAATTGGGAGACATTCAACCACGTTGGGTAACATCAAACGAAACTGTCCCAGAAAAGGACACTTTTTGTCCAAGGCCCGGGAGAAGAATCACAAGCCCTAGTGCTACTTTTTACTACGGACCCCTTTACCCTTGATCACCACCTTTATATTCCAGCCGGGGGCTGGGTGCTTTGACATCTCATTCACTCCTCCCTCTCCTACACTTTGTTTTACCTGCCAGACAATCTTTTGGCATAATTTTTTTTTGTATTACAATCACTAATTAAAATTATATTTTAAACATTTTAAAAAATTATTCTAAGACACTTCAGTACAAGTGTCAACTCTTCAAATTTCCCAGAAAGGAAAGCAAGTGCTTGCAGGAAATTTCTTATTTTGACTTAAATTCCTCTTTCAACATACAGCTTTGGAAAAAATTACCCCAAAGATTTAGATTTAGGGGTTGTAACGACTGATGATGCGAAATTTGAAACAAAATAAGATAACAGTAAACAGAGCAGAGAGAATAACTGGCAGGTATTGAGAACCTTTAAACGAAGGGATAGGAATATAATGATTCCTCTACTGAAAACACTAATCATACCCAAATTGGAATACTGCTCGGTCCTAACAAGCCCATATAAAAAAAAGAAGACATTAGACAGCTAGAAGGGATTCAGAGAAGCTTCACAGCCAAGATCAAGGGTTGCAAAGAACTAAGTTACTGGGAAAGGTTACGCGAACTAAACCTATATTCACTGGAAAGGAGAGAGAGATACACCATTATTTACACTTAGAAAATAATGGAGAAACTCGTCCCTAATCTTACTCAGAACCCTGTAACTCCCCAAACAACAGTGGAAAGTAGAAAAAGAAGACTGTGTCGTGTTCCCAAATTAAAGGCGAGACAGGGAACAGCCTTAACCCTGAAAGAAAATAGTTTTGTTGAGAGAGAACCAAAACTGCTTAATCAGCTGCCCAAAGACCTAAGGAACACGAGTGGTGTTGCGGTGGATATCTTCAAAAGAAGATTAGACGCCTGACTCAGAACAATCCCCGATGAGCCGGGCGTACCTGGCTATGTGAGGTGGAGAGTACAAGAAACCAACTCACTACTTCACCAAGCCAACTCAAGAGGAGGGCGACAAGCTTGACCTTCGTGAAATGAGGAATCATCGCACGGAACATTTGAAAGGTTGAAATATATATTATATATGTAGCGTATCGACAAGAAATAGACCAACAAATCGACAGACATACTTTCTTTCCACGCTACCATAAAACAGTTTGGAACACACGTGGGCTAACAAACAATGGAAAGTCTGTTCCTTCCCAAGGCGCGAAAGTAAGTTTTTATCAACCCAAAGACGCGTGGACAAAGCGTCTTAAGAATGAAGTCTACGTCACAGGCCTACGGTATAAAAGGAGCTTCCACTTTATACTCGCTCTCACTCACCCGTACGCTCACCATCGAACGTCCACCAACCGCTTTCCGGCCCCCTGGCCGAGGGGCCACGGCCGCTACTTTCTTCAGGGCCTACAATTTGTCTTCACGTGAGATCTACAGACCACCTGCAGAAGCAATCTTTCGAGGCCCAACCGGAATCACTTCGGGCCTGCAGTTTGCCGGGTCGGCCTTCAAGTTTCTCCACGTTCCTCGAGATATCTTCCGCACCACAGGCCTACGCCTGCAATATCACAAGGCCAGCCTGCACCTCGAGAAGTAACATCACCTCAGGCCTCCACGAAGCCTACATCCATCATCTCAAGAGGCTTAATGGACAACGACAACCAGAATCTGCGTAATAGGTTCGTCGTCAATCCGCCTTCAACAAAGTTTACGTCACCATAAGCTAAGTACATCATATTCTAAGTACTCTTGAAGCCTACATTAGCCTACCGCCGAACAGCAGGCTACTCTCCCAAAGTGAGTAATTAAACATTCCCATTGACTCCCGTTAATAACGCAGTAGACCACTTTTCTCTACTGCAGGCCTAATTCATACCGTGTATATTCCCTCAATTATCATTAGGCCGAACGGTAGGCCTGTCATCCTATTCAAGTGTCATTTCAATACCTTATTCCGCGTATCATCCGTTATTCTGTTCAATTCGCATTTACGTGTTAACTAAACATTCTCTTGACGTAATCACTTGACATCACATAATGTTCTTGTATATAAATGATATTTGTGCAAGCATTACAATCCATTATAATTAGGCCGCATCAATTATTCTATGTGCATCCATACAATCATTTAGCCTACTTAATCAGTGTCGTGTTTTCCATTCAATGTACCGAACGCACGTGCATTCTTTATAGCAATTATTAGGCCCATTCAATGTTCTATGTTGCATGCCATTACATACCATCGATGGGTACTGTACATTACGTATTACCTCAATTAAGCTATTAACATTTCATTTTATTACCTAGGTCTATGCCATAAGCATAACATAAACTACCAATTAATTACTGTCAATTCTTTGTTATACCACCGTGAATAAGTAACGGTTTCATTGTACAAAATAAAGTACCGAGGCTTATTCTATTTTGAGTACCTAAACGTACGCGTTCACGTTGTCATTAATAGGCCTCTTTCACAGATCATTTATGCATAATCTGTAGTTTCCCTAATCGGTGTATTACATAACCTATTTGTTATATTATTACGTGCATGCATTATTTTTGTATTCACCATCTCATATTTCAGGTTGTGTCCCATTTTGTATAACATTAAGCCTCACATAACGAGCGCATTCCAAAGGTGTCCCATTTTGTATACCATTAAGCCTCACATAAACGAGCGCATTTCAAAGGTGTCCCATTTTGTATACCATTAAGCCTCACATAAACGAGAGCATTTCAAAGGTCATTATCGAATTGTTAAGCTTTCTAGTCAAGTCTTACCATTGTATATTCACTGTGAAAATTAATATAATATTTTCTTAAATAAACTACAAAACCCATAAGGTGTCTTTCATAACCTTAATATTAATTTGCTTGAGCGTAAATCAAGCTGGTGACCCTCGCTGCCATTTCGGTCACTTCCAATAGTATGGTGGATCTAATCAAATAACCATTCATTCCAATCGGTGATACTGTATTACATCATAAATATTAACCCAGCCTATCATTATAAAGCAATCAGTCATTGCCTAAATCAATCGTTGCATACAATTAAATCATTATCACCTTAAACGGCTAAAACTAGCTCCACTATATATATTATATATATATCTGTATATATATATATATATATATATATATATATCCCCGCAAGGGGGTTCTAAGATCGTGCTCTTGAGTGCTCTTTGTGCTCGTTTGTACGTGCTTGTTCCTGGAGGTTTCACGTGCACCCTCCCGGCCCTAGCACCCAAGGATGATGGGGCTCGACCCTGCAGTCCTTGGTCTTTTTCCACTTCGACTGTCCCCTCCACCCTTTCTTTTTCCTCTGTCTTTCCTCTCCCTTTTTCTTTGTTTTTCCGCTGAGATATGCCCTTTTAAATAGAGGCGAATCGGTTCTTCCTGAACTTAAAAAAAATATATATATATATATATATATATATATATATTTATTATTTTTTTTTTTCAAAGTATGACCGCTCATGGCCACCAAAAGAAAGGTGGATAGCAGAGCGAACACAGGACGAAGACTATGCAACAGCGAACGGAAATGAACAATAGACGGGAAAAAAAAAAAAAAAAACATACGGAAAAATCATAGCGGAGTCACAGCCGGTAAAGAAGTCGGGAACGAAGGAGGAAGAGAACAACCCGGTTATCGAAAAGTAGGGACCTTCAGAGAGAATAGCGCCAAGCCTATCACAAGGCCCGACGCTCACCAAAAAGGGAAAATATTCAGCGCACAGCGCAGAGTAAAGCGGACACTCCACCAGGAGGTGGGCAACTGTAAGTGGAACGTTACATTGGGACATCGGGGCACCCGATCCCCGACCATCAAATAGCCATGGGTCAGGTGGGTGTGGCCAATACGGAGGCGGGCCAGAGCCACCTCCTTATGGCGCGACCGGTGGAAGGAAGAGCCCAACATCCCAATTTGGGTTTAATCTTGCAGAGTTTGTTATTTGTAGCGCCATCCCAGCAACTCTGCCACCGGAGCGCAAAAACCACGAAAGCCAGGGATGTAATCAGAAAAGGGGAGGGACACGGGTGAAACCTGTAGTCGGCACGCGGAACGGGCAGCTTGATCGGCAGCCTCATTTCCAGCCACATTAACATGTGCAGGGACCCAGCAAAATACCACCTCCTTGCCACCAGAAGTGACAAGGATATGACACAGTAACTGGATACGTCGGACCAGTGGGTGGACGAGGTCGAAACACTCCAAGCCATCCAGGGCACTGCGGGAATCCGAATAGATGACAAACGACCCATCCGGATACTCCCGCACCACCTCCAGAGCGCTCAGAATGGCATAGAGCTCCGCCGTGAAAACGGAAGCCTCATCAGGGGCGGGTACATCGGGGCGCAAGGGCAGACGATTGGGGAACAGCCGCAGCCCCAACGCCCCCGACAGGGGTGCTCTCCCAAGGTGCAACACCCTCGAAAGAGACCGGTATGACGGATGGAGGAGGAGTGCCCATACCATCGAGGAGGGAGGTCACCGTGTCGGTGAAATACCAACCCCCATCCCGGCAGAACGCCCTCTCAACCACCTGGAACAGAGGAGAGTTGGGAAGACGAGAATCCGGAGACAGTGCTTGGCAATGAGGAACGACCTCCGATCCTCCAAGGGAGGGATGTCGCACTCAACCTGCAGACTATCAACCGGAGAGGAGCGGAAGGCGCCAGATGACATGCGCAGTCCTCTAGAGAGGACCGGGTCCAGTATCCGAAGGGCCGTACGGGAGGCGGAGCCATACACCACACTCCCATAGTCTAATTGATTGTACCAGGGACACGTACAAACGGAGGAGTGTCCGCCTATCCGCGCCCCATGTAGTATGAGACAATGTCCAGCAAATCCAGGGTACGTCTTGTAGTCTCGCGCAGCCTGCGAAGGTGGGGAACCCAGCTCAAACGGCTATCGAATACCATGCCCAGGAAACGTACTGATTGAACGAGGGCCAGAGGCTGACCCCGAGTGTAAGATTAAAGGCCGGGACGGCGCCGGATCCCGTCTCCTCGACGGAAGGAAGGCCACACACGAAGTCTTCGGGGAAGACAGCGTAAGGCCCACCGACGACGCCCAACGTTCAACCCGATTGACCGCGAGTTGGACTCGTCCCCGCGGCATAGACAGCCAGATCGTCGGCGTAGATGGAACAACGCACTGAGGGCGGGAGGGCCCCCGGTAGCGCAGACATGACCAAATTGAAGCAGGAGACGCTTAAGACACCCCTGAGGCACCCCCTCCTCCTGAACATACAGGTCAGATAGGGCCGCCCCATTACGGACGCGGAAAGTGCGACGGCAGAGGAAGTTACGAATAAATGTGGGCAAAAAGCCCACAAACCAAGAGACTTCAAACGGTCCATGACAACTCCCCGACGGGTCGTGTCATAGGCCTTTTGGACATCGAAAAAGACGGCCAGAACAAGATTCCGGCGGGAAAAGGCCTCCTGTACATCATGACCAAGGAGGAGAAGGGGGTCCAGAGTACCCCGAAATCGACGAAAGCCATACTGGGTCGGGGGGTATAACCCAAGCGACTCCAGTGTAAAGGAAAGTCGGACGGCCACCATCTTTTCAAGGAGCTTGCATAAGCAGCTCGTCAAGGCAATAGGCCGATAGCCCGCCACCTCCGCCGGATCCTTCCCCGGCTTAGGTATCGGGACCACAATCGCCTCCCTCCAACGGGAAGGGAACGACCCCTCAACCCACATCCGGTTGAAAAGATCCAGCAAGAAGTGTAGGGCCATCGGGTGCAGGTTCCAAATAAAGTCATACGGAATGTCATCAGGGCCAGGGGCGGAAGAACGACGGGTTGCCAAGGCAGCCCGAAGTTCCCGCATCGTAAAGAGACGGTTATAGGGCTCGTTCCCAGCGGCGGGAACGTAACATCCGACAAAGGACGATCCGCAGCTGAAGGCGAACGGGAAACCGCAGCAAAAGCCCCGGCCAGCCGATCGGCCACAGCAGTAGGATCCGAAAGGAAGCCGTCCCCGTCCCGAAGGACAGGGCGACGAGCAGGGACCGGCTTCCCCTCGATACTACGTACCTTCCGCCACACAGCAGCAGAAGGGGTAGACGAGGAAATGCCAGACACAAAAGCACGCCAAGAGGCCCGACGGGCCAACTTGAGAGTCCGGCGGGCGAAAGCCTTCGCCCGCCGCATCTCAATCAAGTGGTCCGTGCGCCGGGTGCGGTGGAAGCGGCGCGTTGCCCTCTTCCTCTCTCACACCGCCTGGTGACATGCTGGAGTCCACCACGGGACGCTACGCGTCCGCGGGTTACCGGAAGATCGAGGAATACAGTCCTCCGCGACGCCCATCACCACCCGCTCGAAGAACTCCAAGCTCTCATCCACGGAGCCAAAGTCCAACACCGAACGGGCAATGACGGAACGAGCTCTGAAGGATGGCCAGTCAGCCCGCGCCAGGCACCACCTCGGTCGAGACGAGACACCCGGCTGCGGTCCGACCGGCTCAAGACAGACTGGGTAATGATCACTGCCATAAGAGTCCCCCAACACCCTCCACGAAAAATCGAGTAAGGCATCGAGGGACACCAAGGAGAGATCAATACAGGTAGATGAACCCGTGGGTTCGTGGAAATAGGTAGGTTCGCCGGAATTGAGGCACGTGAAGGAAAGTTCCTCCATTAAGGAGAGCAACATACCAGCAACATTAGTCGACCGGACATCTCCCCAAGCCGGGTCGCGACTGTTAAAGTCCCCGAGGAGGAGAAACGGTCGAGGCAGTTGCAACACCAACTCGCGAACCGCGTCGCGAGAGGAGGGTCATGGGGAGGAATATAAATCGAGCAGGCAGTGTACTGGCGATCTAAAAGAGCCGCACAGCCACAGCCTGCAAGGAAGTACGAAGAGGCACACCTCGCGAGGGTAACGAATGATGGACATAAATCGCCGCACCCCGCCGGCGTGTGTGCTCATCCGGGGTGCAAGGGAAACCAACATAGCCAGAGAGACGAGGGAGCCCCCGCGCAGCCAGGATAGTCTCCTGGAGACAAACGCAGGAAGGCCGCTCGCTCTCCAGCAGGGAGGCAAGGTTCTCCCAGTTAGCTAAAAGCCCCCTACAGTTCCAATGCAAAATGGAACTGTAAGGGGAAGGGGCATTATAAGAGCAGAAAGCAGAGAAATAGCCACGGACCAAGCTGAGCAGCAAACTCAACGGTCCGTAACCAGGGACGGAATCGGCTTCCCGACTCACCCCGGACGGGGAGGTAGGGGCCACAGGGGGCAAGCCCGGGAGACGAGGATCCCGATTACAGGAGGCCACAGACTCCGCAGCTGCCTCACCCGTAGTAGAACGAGAGTGGGAAAGTGGAACAGGGAGTTCAGAGGGGGGAGAGGACGACGAGACGGGCCCAGCCGAAACCCCCGACTCCCCACCAGAGGTGGGGCAGGGAGAACCAGATGTTCGAGGGCTCGTCACACCAGACAAGTGCTGACGGGGGGGGGGGGAAAGATCCACCACAGGTGGAAAGGTAGATCCAGGAGAGAGACCTCCATGAAGAAGGGCCAGGCCCCTCTCGACCGGGTCCACCGTGGGCCGAGTCAGTAATCGAGGGTGTCATGGGGCGGTGTACCTCAACCGACACCCGGACACTAGTTGGGGCACCGGGAGGTGACGCCCCACCAGCCCTCCGTATAGGGGGGGGGGGGCCGCTTCCCCTCCGGTGAAGAAGGGGAAGCAGGGCGAGCAGTGGTCATGAACGGGTCTGGAGGACTCCGACCACGGTGACGCTTCCTCCTCCCCTTCGGGGCATCACCTTCCCCACCCGAGAGACGGGTAGGCAAGGATCCAGACCCCAAGGCCGGAGAGGGAGAAGGGGCACTTGTAGGCAGGGAATCAGACGGGATGACTGAAAGTGAGGCAGGGGGACAAGAAGGTCCCGCGGCGCCAGGAGGACCACCAACCCCCGGAACTTCCAGGGGGGCACCACTCCGGTAGGCGCCGGGGTAGCACGGGAGGGGCCCGAGGACCCGCCGGAGCCAAGAGCCGCAGCATAGGACAACCCCGCCGCGGCTCCCGGTCACGGACCCTATCGCGCACTAAGGAATTCGGTAGTCCTTAAGGACCGCACCTCGAATTCAAACTTGAAAACGGGGCAGTCCCGAGAGGAGGAAGGGTGGGCCCCCGAGCAGTTCGAGCACCGCGGGGGCGTGCATGGGGGAGGGTGCGCAGGCCCACCGCAGCGGACACATAGCTTACCCTCACGGCGGCACGCAGAGCTAACATGGCCGAACCGGGTCAGGCACATACGGCCGCACCGAAAACTCGCACGACCGGCGATCACCCACGCCCCAGAACACCTGGGCCGGAGGCACAAGGGAGTCAAAGGTCAGGAGCAGACGAGCGGACGGGGTAAGAGCACCATCCCGGCGCGACGAAAAGCGGAAGACCTTCGTTACCCCCTTGGGGCAAGATCCTCCAGCAACTCGCCAACCGGGATTGACAGCAGACGGGAAGCGAAAATGGTGCCCTGACAGCTATTCAGTTGCGGATGGGGAGTCACAGAAACTCTGCAACTGGAGAAGGGACTCAGTCACCCACGAAGAACGGGACTTCAAACGAAGAGACCCATCATTCAGAGGGCGAATATCATGACGGCAGGGAACCCCCACCGTCTTAAGACGCTGAAACACCCGTTCCGAGTTGCCCGGAAGGGAGCCAGCGGAAGGGCGGAGAACAAGGAACCTGTCCACAGAAATTGACAGCAGAGACAGGTCATGTGTGACGGTAACCGAGTGTGGGAGAGAACGAGGGCCGCGAAGACCCCCCCTACGGCCACCACGAGTCCGGCCACGAGAGCCAGACGCCGCAGAGGACGAGAGGGGCCATACGGCTTTAAGGTCAATCCAGCGGAGGCAGAGGCCGCTGAACGACCTGACTGCTGTTTTAAAAACAGTAAATTGGCTCCGGAAATTTGTCCGTTAAGGCCCAAGACCGAGTCAAGACAAGATAAATTCCGGGAGATACGGAAAGAAAAGGGGGGGGGGAACACGCAACTAGGTAACTCTTCGCCCATACCCCGCGAAGAGTTGAGGAATCCCCAACAACCCACGAGGTGTGCAAGCCCCCTCGGCCCGGCAAGCCGGAGTACTAATTATTTATATTTATATATATATATATATATATATATTTATATATCAGTTTATACCTCTACGTGTCAGAGTTAAAAAGCGCCACGTCTGTGTGTGTATCTATGACGACTTGACATTTTTTAATCCTGACACGCAGATCTGGACGCCAGGCAGTTCAGTGGTTACGGTGGCAGACTCCGAGCCTGCTGGCTTCTGGGTTGTCCACTTACCCTGTTATTGATCAGACTACAGGTGACCTTTGGGGAACACTCACCCCTATGCCATGGGGAAAGAGCTTCCTGGATGTTATCTATACCTTTTCAGTCATAATTATGTAACCATGGTTAGTCATTTAAGCTACAAAAACATGTTAATCAATTCCACTGACATCTTTTAAAGCGTACTGATCGTTTCTGGAAGGTATAAACATAGGTTCGGATGGAAAACAAGACCGAGACGAAAACATGTTGAAACACGTACAAACGTGATAAAAATATGTTTAAACAGTACAGACATGATAAAACAAGAACGTGATAAAATCATGTCAAAACCAGTAAAAAACAAAAAACATCAAAAGTAAAAATGTGATAAAATCACGTCAAACCAGGAAAAACACGATGAAACAAGTCATACCTAATATACAGTGTGTCCCATATGTCCGATCTCATAGGAAAATTTATTTTAAATTAAATTTACAAAGTAATACGTTAGAACTAAAATGTTCAAATTGATGCCTTGTTTTGGTACCTTTTTTCTATTTTGCTGCAGGTAGAATAACACGCAATGGCTAATACAGAAGCGCGTTACACTCCTGAGAAAAAGGCGGAGGCGAAGGCCTTCTCCTAACGAGTGTAACTCGCTTCCATATTAGGCGTTATTCTACCTGCAACAAAAAAAAAAGGTCCCAAAACAAGGCATCAATTTGAACATTTGTTTTAGTTCTCGTGTATTTTTTTTTTTTTTTTTTTTTTACCGCCGATTTCTCAGCGAGGCAGTGGGTGAGTGGTGTACTGAGTTGGGGATGATATACCAGGGGGGGGGGGGGATGTAGTGTTCAGTTACTGGGAGTGGGTATGGGGGGCCTGGTCTCAGACCCGTTGAAACAGGTGGGAATAAGTGAGGAAACGGAAAATCGCTTCCTCCGAAAAATGGGGGCCCTCAGCGAGCATGAATTGTAGACGCTCGGGTATGGGAATTTCGGCCAAGTGAGGGAAACATCTACAACGAAGAGCGGACAAGTTTGGACATTCGACCAGTAGATGTACGACAGTGATGGGAGTATGACAGGTAAGGCAGAGCGGGGCTGGCGATTTAGCCATTAGGTGACCATGAGTAATGCGTGTGTCCTATGCGGAGACGGGCTATAATCACTTCTTTATGTCGGGACCGGTGGAAGGAGGAGGAGGCCCAGTATCTTACTTGGTATCCTACTTGCGGTTTGATCTTATGAAGTTTGTTTGGTGTGGCCTGGTCCCATTCCCGTTGCCAGATGGAGCGGAGAGTCGGGAAGAAGTCGGTGAAAGGAAGAAGTCGGTGAAAGGAAGAAGTCGGTGAAAGGAAGAAGTCGGTGAAAGGAAGAAGTCGGTGAAAGGAAGAAGTCGGTGAAAGGAAGAAGTCGGTGAAAGGAAGAAGTCGGTGAAAGGAAGAAGTCGGTGAAAGGAAGAAGTCGGTGAAAGGAAGAGTCGGTGAAAGGAAGAGCCGGTGAAAGGAAGAGTCGGTGAAAGGAAGAAGCCGGTGAAAGGAAGAAGTCGGGAGGAGGCCGGTAGTAAGCAGGCCGACTTTGCCGTGCGGTCCGCCTCCTCGTTACCCTGGATGCCGACATATGCCGGGACCCAGCAGAAGGCGATTGTCTTGTGTCGGAAGGCTGTTAAAAAATGGAAAATTTGCTGGATGGTACAGACGAGCGGATGAGGAGGGTTACATCTCTCTAGGGAGAGAAGTGCGCTTTGGGAATCTGAATATATGACGAAAGAGCTGGCAGAGTGAGTGCGCACTATGTCTAGGGCCTCCTTAATCGAGAAAACGGAGGTCTCGCGGGGCAAGCTGACGCCTCGAGAAAGTGGTTGGGTCAGTATCACCGCTGAGGCGGCCGCACCAGTCTCCGAACGGGAACCATCTGTATAAATGGGGACTGTGTCCGGATGTTGGGTTGCATGTTCACGGAAGAGTGACCTGTATACCGTAGCACTCGTTGTATTCTTCGGTAGAGCACACAGGTCCCTGCAGAACTTGGTAGGGGTTAGGAGCCAGGTAGGGGGGGGGAATGTTGTATGAAATGGGGATAATTGAGGGGACAGGCATGTTAGAAAAGTCAAGGAAAGAGCGGACCTCTTCATTGAAGTGCCAGCTCCGTCCCTGGGGTGGGAGTTCAGAAATCGCCGCGCATAGAAGCGAAGAGGGTAGTCTCTGTGCACGGAGGTATGTCCTCATGAGGAGCAGACGCCGTCGGAGGGCGAGAGGGAGGTAATTGCAATCCACTTGAAGGCTGGAGGCTGGAGAAGAGCGGAAAGCACCAGTGGCGAGGCGGAGGCCCCTATTAAGGACTGTGTCCAAGATACGGAGGCAGGTGTTGGAGGCTGAACCGTATACTACACTGCCATAGTCCAGCTTCGACTGGACCATGGAAGTGTAAAGACGAAGGAGCGCGCGTCGGTCTGCGCCCCATGTGGTGTGGGAGAGGTGATCTAGTAGAGCGAGGGGACGCTGGAGGGAGGGACTGCTTCAGTTGTTTGATATGAGGAACCCAGTTGAGCCTTCGGTCTAGAATCACGCCCAAAAATCGCGTGGAGGGTACCACCTCAAGAGGATTGCCGTATAGCGTGACAGAGGGAACAGGAAGGGTTGCGGGTCTTCTTCTGCTGAAAAGCATACACTTGGACTTCGGGGTGGAGAGGCGGAAACCCACCGACGTCGCCCACCTTTCCACCCGGTAGATGGCGAGCTGAATTTGCCGTTGAACTACGGACGGCTCCCGCCCTGCAAAGTAGATCGCAAGGTCATCAGCGTAGATGGAAGAACGGATGTTGGGTGGAAGGCATTTTGAGACTGTGTTCATGACGATGGAAAAGCATAGAACACTGAGGATGCTTCCCTGTGGGACCCCGTCCATCTGCACGAAAGTGTCTGAGAGGACTGAGCCCACCCGAACTTTAAAGGTTCGGGAGGATAGGAAGCCCCTGATGAAGGTCGGCATGGCTCCTACGAACCCTAGACTTTGGAGCTGTCTAAGGATTATTGTTGTCCGATGAGTGTCGTAGGCCTTCTGGATGTCAAAAAATATTGATAGGACGAATTGTCCACTGTCGAATGCATTCTGTATGTCACGGCTGAAAAGGGGATCAGTGGTGGATCGAAATTGTCTGAAGCCGGACTGGGTAGCCGGGAAGGAACACCCTGTAGAACATACCAAAGATATCAAAACTACAATTATTTCTTCACCTTTATTAAGAAAAGTGCTCTCTCTCTCTCTCTTTCTTTCTCTCTTTCTCTCTCTCACTCACTCTTTACAGGTACGAGGAAGATGAATAGAGTTACAAAAAAAAAATATAATAAAAAATAAAAAAATTTGAATTTTTTTTTTTCTTTTTGGTAAACTCTCGTAAGAATAAAGAAAGTTTGTTTTTCTTTTTTGTTATATACAATTCAGAAGTATTTTTTTTAGCAAAGTATTTCTAGATTCTTTTACACACTTTCTTAAGTGTGTACACAGAACGATGTAAAAATTAAAAAAAAATAATCATGTACGTATGTGTAAACCTAATACATACACGGAAAACACTAAAATATTATATATATATATATATATATATATATATATATATATTGAATAATAAGAATAATAATTTAATTAAAATTAGTTTCTCTATAAAATACAAATTATTGATTACAATTAGGTTGTTTTTTTAAAAAATTCCTTACGTTTTATCTTACATTAAAAGTCATTATTTCAAATACTTAATAATAGCTTAAAATCTATTGAAAATAAACCCTCATTTCAACTTGTATTTACAAAAAAAAAAAAAAAAAAAAAAAAACTAATAAATAATAGTTACAATCAAAATTACATTCAAAAAATAAAAACCAGAAAAGGGGTGCAAAATTTCAATTTTCTTTTTCTTCCGAAAAACAGTGTGAGATCATATGAATTTTTTATATATATATATATCTGTATTGCATATATTGTACATCCAAAAATTTATTATTTCGTGCCATGATTTTTCACTATATTATCAAATAATTTTGCTATTTATAAACAATGACAAGACTTAAAATATATATATAAAAAAAAAAAATCCTTCCAAAATTTGCTATTATCTACAAAATGATTTGCAAAATTGAACTTAAAAATTATGAAAAATACAGTTTCTTAGTTTAGCTTATCTTCTAACTAGTTACTAGGTGATGTACACTAGAAACTTACCCCGATTTTATTTATATAATATATATATAAATAAAATATATAATATATATAAGTTCCGAATTTTCAGCTCTCGAAAAATTTAATTTAGTTTACGTCAGACAATACTTAGTTTTGTACAATTTAGTGGAACTCTTTTGTATTGAGAAATATAATTTTAATATTATACCAAGAAAATAATTACAAATTTTCTGAATCTCGTAAATAATTTAAAAAAAAAAAAAAAAAGTTTAAACTTACAAAACCAAGTCGAGTACTAAATCCAGACATAAATTATATAATTTATATAATTTTGTAAACAGCTAATTTATAAGAGCAAGTCCTTTACGAAAAACAAAGGTTTTAAATGTATTGTGGAAAATCTAAGCTTAGTTCAGGAAAACGCTAGTAACTGAAGAGGTTAGTAGAGGTAAAACTTTGTAAAACCCGGGTATGTATGAAGACAAAGTACCCACACACTGCAATGAAATTAGTTAATACCCTTATAGAGTTAAATCCTTCTTTCATACTACCTACTCGCTTGACTTTAGTTTAGTATTTCTAACCAGTCACTCTCATACGGTAGGAGACATCAAAATTTTTAAAAAATGATGTAATCCAAATAGGTCTACACTTTCTCAATTATTCTTCAAGTATAATTATTTCCATGTACAGTTTTGGAAAGAAGTTCTCCCAAAAAAATTTCTATAGAACAAAAAATTCCAAAGAAAAACACTGTATATTACCAATTAGTAATTTCTTACGCTCTTTAGAAATTTTATGCATGTATGCGAACATTTTTCCAAAAGTGTACATTACTTCGAAACTAAACCCTTACATAATGTCCCAACAATTTACAGTTAGTGGGCGTAAATTTTAAAAGCTTTCGACAGTAGACCATCGTGATAGATTACAGTAGTTAACTGGCATGGCCGAATTCTGCTTTTTACATTCTACTGACCCAATTCACAATAACCGTGAATTTCAACTAAAACGGATTTGTAATATCTAGCAATTTCTAAGTATTGTTTTTTCAGCAAGTGGATTTTTGTGGATTTACTTGGATGTCCTTGGATGTAAGCTGTTCTCTAATAAAACCCAAAACAAGGAATAGGATATTATACCCTACAATGTAGTTCATGAAAATCATAAGCGGTTTATTATTTAACACGAGTCCCGCGCACAGCTTAATACCATGTTCAACATCTATTCAGAGCGAGTTGTAATAAACAAGGTAAAAAATAATGAGTAGTACGGATGTACTCTGATCTCCGAGTACCAAAGTGATGGTAGAGGTCACACCCCTTACTTCAATGGGGGAGGCAAGGAGCCCCATGGGTGGGGTCACGCGACAACGCCACCGACAAATTAGTCCTGGATTGTAAAGTCGTTGACCAGACTCAGTGAGTCCTCATCGACTCCTTGTGGTGATTCACCACTCTGAAGAGAAGAAAAAACTTTAGCATCTACACCGAATTAGTGGTGCGGCTAATTTGTGACTGATTTTACTTCCTTTCAAAGAAAGTATTGAACAAAAGGGTCCTTTTAAGTCATCTAATTTTGGAGTTTTTAGTTAAAAAAAAAAGATAAAATTTACCACTTTTTCAAAGAAAAGATAACTACAAAAAAATCGAATGTATATAAAAGGTTTAATTTAGTTGGTTGGAAATAATTTTTAGTTTATTAGTAAAAAATAGCGATACAAGTTACTTAATTTAGTATTCTTGAAGTTAAAAAAAAAATCTTAAAAATAAAATTTGCGAGTTACAGCGTACTTTTTAACCAATTTTTTTTTTTTTTTTTTAGCCAATCTGAAAGTAAATAGGCCAAAAACTTTCTTCAAAAGAAAATACAATAGTAAAAATAAATCTTAAGCCACAAGGATGAAAATACAGAACAAATATCTTAATATGTAACCAATTTTATGATACACAAAATCACGGATGTACATGAAAATGAAAATTACACGAAAAAAAGGTACTCATTTTGATGATTCAAATTAAAAATAATTAAAAATAATAAAAATAACTTATTTGAAATGGAGTAAATGACTAGGCTAGAATCTAACCTGCGCAAGTATACCTTAAGCCTAAAAAAATAAAAGTAAGGTTTTATTTTTTACCTACAAAAAAAGAATTAGCTTTAAGAGCCTAACCTAGTCCTATCCACTAGTTTGGTGGTACTAAATGCTACCAGGTACAGCACTTACCTAATTCAATCAGTACAACAAAATAAAAATTACAGTACAAAAGCTTCTAAAGGAATCGGTAACGTTGATGCGATGTAAATTATAAGTAAAATTTACATTTTATATTGTAAGATTCTAAATGAGTGTAAAAATGTAAATTAGAATAAAATTCACATTTACATTCTAAAATTAAAAGAAAACGGGGGCAAAATAATAATATTAGAGGGGTAACTTCGTAAAAAAATAAAAAAATGAAATTTTGCTACACGAACGCACGCAAATTGCCAATTTAACAAAATAACAAAAGCAAAAATTATGAAAAAGATATGTAAAAATATTTTCAGTCTGATACACACCCACATCAGATATAAAAATCAAAGTTTTTGTACGTACATTGCAACAGAATCAAAGGGCAAACAAATAACTGATAGACCTGTATACACCTATGCTTCGGCAGTAGAATTTTTTTTTTTTTTTTAATAGAAAGGTAGGTTTCAAGCGCTGCGTTTTACCTTTTGGTTGTTGGCCCGACACACGAGACAGAGGTAGTCCTCGTCCTCTGAGATGTCCTTCTGGCAGAGGCCGACGCAGACGTAGTGAAACCAAAGGTCGCATCCGTCACACTGCACCCACTGCACGTTCGAACCGAACGGCTTTATACATTTCTCCGCCGCGCATTCTTCATCGATCTCATCGTCGCTTTCCGAACTCACTGCGGAGTTCTCTCCACCAGCAGGTTTCCCCATCTTCTTCGGCTTCGTACGGCTCTTCTTCCGTTTTGGGGCTCCCTTTACTGTTCCCGCCTTTAGGTTCTTCGTTTTCTTTATAACGCCCTTTGCAATTTTGTCACCCAAAACCGATTTGAACTTCTTGATGGGGGACTTTGAGGGGGATTTAGGACCTCCTTCGTCACCTTCAGATTTGCGCTTCTTCGGGGCTACCTTCTTCGGCTTAGATTCCTCCTGCGGGGGGTTCGAACTGGGCTACTCATATTGAGGAGCGTGTCCTCCAACTGAGAGGGAGGGTGCGAGGCCGCCTGAAGAACCCTCCACAAGTGCGTACTCTCGTCAAGACTCACCTCTAAGAGTTCCCCAACCACGAGCTGGTCTTGCACCTGCTGCCTCACCCCCGCCGTCAGGGTGATCAAAGGCCCGTCCCCACCCATGAGAGAATTAAGGAGGCCCCCGTCTCCTTTGCCTCCCTTACTGCTAGAGTAAGCGTGTTCCCAACCTCCTCTCTCGCTTCGGCCACTCTCAGGCTCCTTCACGATCTCATCATCCGAGTCTTCATCCACTTTGTCCTAAAGAAAAGTACATTAATTACATCACAGTACATTCTTCAGCCGCGAGGACGCCCGAATACCCACTACAGTGACTAACTGCGGGTGGACAAAATACATTCGGTGTTAACTTTGACTATGAATAAGATTCGAACGTTGCGTCTTCGTCAGAAGTGTACCAACCCGAATACATGAGCGAGATATCGACTTTTAATTCCATATATTTAATAAAATGATTTACCTAACCTAATCTAGATAGCATCAAACGCGGAAGAGTTTAATAAGCGAGATACTTCTAGTAATAAGCGAGGTACTAGCTAAGTTTAACTAACCTCACCTAATCAAAGCTAACAAATCATTTTATCGACAAGGAAAAAAAAATCTAGATTTTTATATAAACTTTTTCACGTTTTGAGGTACCAAAACTGTTACCTCACAAAAAATTACCCCTCCATTACATCTGTCAATTATCACACTCGACCTCACTTATGCCGCTTGCCTACGTGCGCGCGCGCGTGCGTACACACAACTCTGTAACAGGCTAACCTCGGTCAGCGGGTCCTTCTTCTGAGCCAAGAGCCCTTCCTTTTGCTTTCCTTGAGCTTCGATCAGTTTCTGGGAACAGACCGAAAGCTTTCCAAGGGCGGAAGTAAGTTCCTCCGTTTGGAGGAGGATCCTCGCTTTATCCTGCCACAGCATCGCCCTCTCCGTCAGACACTGCAGCGCCTCCGCTTCAGGCAACCTTCGGAAAAAAGAGAATAAACGCTGCAGAAGAGGTCCGCGTAACGAAAGGAACCAAATACTAAAAGTGATCTAATTAGAATGAACTCTAATCAAAGATCAAGAATAATAATAAAGCAACATCCGAAACCCCTATTTTCCCACAAGGAAAGGGGTGTGGGGGTCACTGAATTCCAGAGTTGAAACCCAATACCAATCTCCAACCAACCGGGCCATGGAACAACGTTGTTAATAATAATAATAATTAATAATAATAATTAATAATAATAATAATAATAATTAATAACCAGCTGTATAATTTTTAAGGTAACACTAGAGGGAGGTAAAACCTGTTAATTACTGCGCGTAACTGTTCTTGACGGATGACTGCGAAGCCCTATGGGGAAAACTTCCCTATTCAATAAAGCATGACCATTAATAGCTGAACTCTTCCCCAATCAAAAGAAAATAAAGGGAAAAAACACCAAAGTAGGAAGGAATAAGGTGCTTTTTTAAATCTGATAAATACGAGTGTTTGTAACACTTCGTCCTCCTCAGATTATTACGTTACGACAAATTATATATATATATATATATATATATATACACACATACAGGGTGTCCGAGAATTATCTGTACAATTTTTGGCTGTTATTAAAAGTCAACCATGAAGTGTAGAAATTCCAGTGTTGTCCCATTTTACAGAGAATCTCTAAGTTTTTTCTGATACCACGTTTTGACAAGTTTTTTAGAAATGTACGCGGGTGACAGACATTGATGATTTAAAAGCAAGAATCACAGCTGCTATTGAGCGAATTGATGTGGATATGCTGCAGCGTACATGGCAACATTTGGAGTATCGATTGGATGTTTTGCGAATCACTAATGGAGCACATATCGAATGTTTGTAACAACATTACTTTAATAAAAGAAACTTTTGAAAATGCAGATACTAAATAATCTTGTTTAAGAATTTTACGTGTGTTATCAAGAATTTTATTAAAAGATGAAATTGTACAGATAATGTTCGGACACACTGGATTTTCTAAAAAACTTGTCAAAACTTGGTATCAGAAAAAACTTAGAGATTCTCTGTAAAATGGGACAACACTGGAATTTCTACACTTCATGGTTGACTTTTAATAACAGCCAAAAATTGTACAGATAATCCTCGGACACCTGTATATATATATATATGAATAGAAACGACGTAAATAAGGAGCGTCTCTGCATACGGGGAAGAGAAATAACGAATAAATGAAAAATGAGGCGAACCGCCCGGGAATCGAACCCAGGGCCTTCCAATTGCCGATTCCCGGGCGGTTCGCCTCATTTTTCATTTATTCGTTATTTCTCTTCCCCATGTGCAGAGACGCTCCTTATTTACGTCGTTTCTATTCATTTATATACTGCGTGGTCATTGCAGTTATATATATATAATATATATATATATATATACACACAGGGTGTTCCATAAGTCCGGTCTCGTAGGAAAAGTTTATTTTAAATTAAATTTCCAAAAGTAATACATTAAAACTAAAACAAATGTTCAAATTGATGTAACAAGAAGGTTCCCAAAACAAGACGGGTAGAATAACACCTAATATGGAAGCGAATTACACTCGTGAGGAAAAGGCCTCGGAGGCGTTTTCCTCACGAGTAACTCACTTCCATATTAGCCATTACGTGTTATTCTACCTGCAACAAAAAAAAAAAAAAGTCCCAAAAGAAGACATCAATTTGAACACTTGTTTTAGTTCTAATGTATTACTTTCGTAGATTTAAAATAAATTTTCCTACGACCGGACTTATGGGACACCCTGTATATATAAGTGTGTGTGTGTGTGTGTTTTTTGCACTGACTTATGTCTGTTTGGATTACTTCACACTTGGTCCCATTGCAATTCAAGGTGCAAATGTGTGTTCCAACTAGGATCCCGAATTCGGGAAAGAATAGCGCCCTTAATAATAATAATAATAATAATAATAATAAATATTATTATAGGATGAATTTCGCACTTTCATTCACACGTAAAATGAATGAATGATGCAAATCCACAAGGAGAAAGAAAAAAAATTATTCCAAGGCCTTTCGTGTTCCCTGACGAGGTGTACTGCTGAACACACGAAAGGCCTTGGAATCATTTTTTCTTTCTCCTTGTGAGTTTGCATCATTTTATATATATATATATATATATATATAGTGTTTCATAACATGTGGGACTCGCTTTCAGGATGGATTCAAGACCTGAAAACAATGAAAAAAGTTTATATAAACATATGCCCCAAATCGCTGTTTCCAAGTTACAGCCCATTTTGTGTTCCAGCAATTCTTTCCGCAAATTGTTTACAGACACTGCTTGCCGACAATGTTTGCGAGTGTGTTCGAGACTTATTTCATGTATGGCCTTGCCGATTGTAATGTTTCGTACACTCTATGACCTGTTTCAATATCGTTGTGTGTAGAGCCATCAGTCAGTCAGAGGTGCATCGCGGTGTTTCACTGTTCGTATTCGTAACTTCTTACCGTGATTAAGTGCAGTCCAGTAAAAAACAAAAAGGTTTTTGTGCTATTCAGTGATAGTGTGCACTTAAAGTGAGAATGGAGGCTTATTCAAACAGAGAAATAGCAGACATGCATCTCGTGTATGGACTTGCCGAGTGTAATGCGGCTGCAGCAAGACGTCTGTATGCGGAAAGGTTTCGGAATCGCCGTCTGACAGATAAGAAGACCTTTCAGAGATTAGACGAGCGTCTTGGTGATACAGGATCACTCAACGAGCGAGTTTCAGATGGTGGTAGACCAATTAGCGCCAGAACTGTTGAGTTGGAGGAGCGGGTCCTGAATCGCGTGGAGGAACATCCTGGTGTCAGCACCCGAAGGACAGCAGCAGCAGCAGCAGCAGAGGGTGTAAGATACACAACTGTTTGGAGAATTTTACGGGAACAGCAGCTTTTGCCCAAATCACATTCAGAGGGTACAAGGCCTTACTGAAGCCGATTTCCCACCACGAGAGGCTTTTTGTACTGGTTCCTTGAACAGTGTGCTAGCGATCCTCTTTTTCTACCCTCCGTGTTGTTTTCTGATGAGGCTGCCTTCACAAGAAATGGCTGATCAATTTTTACAACACTCATCACTGGGCCGAAGAGAATCCGCATGCCATCATCCAGTCAAGGCACCAACAATAATTTAGTATCAATGTATGGGCAGGAATTATTGCCGACAACTTAATCGGTCCTTTTGTTTTGCCTGGAAGATTAACAGGAGAATCCTATTCCAATGTTTTAAGGAACGAGTTAAGCGATTCACTAGATGAAGTTCCTCTTGGTGTCCGACGTCGTACGTGGTTTATGCATGACGGCGCTCAGCCTCATTTTAGTCGAGTAGCCAGCGACTATTTGGATGACCATTTCCCTGATAAATGGATAGGCCGTGGAGGACCCATTGCGTGACCTGCTCACTCCCCGGACCTGAATCCACTCGATTTTTACCTGTGGGTCATCTGAAATCCATCATTTACGTGATACCCATTGACAACGTTGAAATGCTTCGCCAACGTGTAGAACAAGGATGCCAGAAAATCCGAGCAATACCTGGAATGTTTGAACGCGTCAGGCAGTCCATGACGAGGCGTGTATTCAAGCGCAAGGCGGTCATTTTGAGCACTTCCTTTAAAGGTAAGGCGGATACCTGCTGGAACACACAACCGGCTGTAACTCTGAAACAAAGCGGTTTCGGGCATATGTTATATAAACTTTTTTTATTGTTTTCAGGTCCTGAATCCATCCTGAAAGTGCTTCCATGTTATGAAACACCCTGTATTATGTGGGAATACGAATGAATAGATTTGGGAATTGCCTCCTTTGAAATCCCCCGTTTGGGATTTCTCATTTTTGAATCATGACTAAAATGGGAATTGACCAATTTGGAAAAGACCAATTACTTGTAATGTTCTCGTGAAAACACGAATTATGATGCTAAATCTTTCTTTAAACTCCTCCCCCGAAATCTTAACCTCACCTTTAAAACTTAATCGAAAGACTATTTATTACGAGACCCGTAACTCCGCCCATTTTTGCGTTACCTTTTTTCTGACTGCCATCTTGCGTTCGGCGATAGAACTTTCCCCGCGAAAAAATGTTATAAAGTTAAACGCTACTTTTAATATTTATTATTTCTTCAGGTATGGCCATTAATTAATAAATTAACTTCATGGACTAGTATTTTGTTTAGACAAGCGTGATAATTAAAAAAATTATATACATTTAATAATGAACTTTTAAATCATGCGAAGGTACCCTTATGTAAAGTTTGATTCTCACTCCATCCGCCAGGTGGCGAGTACCTAAACATTCACTCGTCGAAATACCGCGTTAAATAATGGAAAATATCGTGAAACTCTTATCTTGTTATATATAGTACAGTCAATATTTGAAACCAGTCATTTTGCACAATTCTTGTCACCCTTAATCACAGACATTACTAATCTAACTTAACCTTTACGAAATTACAGGCATTACATGAAATCCTTCAAACGTTTAGGCATTACGTGAAACGAGTGGTTTCACACAGACTTACATACATAGTTCTAAAACCAACTTTAGACACAATCAAATGTTTGCATCAACTGTCCAGTCAATATTTCATACCGATCTTCCCCCATATATATATATATACAGGGTGTTTGAAAACTTTCTGTACAAATTGTAATGGGGGATAGGCAACACCAAGACAAACCCTTTTCGTCTAAGTGTATGTCCGCTGACGTCACCATTCGGCGCGAGAGGTCGCCGCTGCAATTGGCTAAAAGGTGAAGTGGGCCAGACTCGCGCTTGCCGCGGGCATTCTTAAATCGGACGTAGTACGCGTAACATGGAGCGCTTCACGACTGCTGAGATGGCTGACATGCATATGGTGTATGGGGCTGACAATGGAAACGGAAGAGCTGTCTGCTTCCCAAACAGACGTGTGCCAAACCACCAAACGTTTGCGCATTTGCATCGGCGAGAAACTGCAACATTCCATGCAAACATGCATGACACTGGTCGGGAGAGAAACGTGCGCACTCCTGACATGGAAGAAATCCTACGGCGATTTGAGGACAATCCAAGCGCAAGCACGCGAGGTGTTGCACGTATCCTCGGTGTGAACCACGACCTGGTCTGGAGTGTGTTGCACGAGCAGCAGTTACATCCGTTTCATCGTCAGAGTCCAGGCATTACAAACCCGTGTAGCATGTGGATTTGCGTGCGCCCACACGTGAGAATTGTGCATGTTAAACACACCCTCACGTGTGAAACAGGCCTCATCTGAGAACAGCACATAAGCCGGAAAATTAGGCTGCACCGCTGTCTGCTGCAGAAACCAGCATGCGAATTCCACACGAAGAGGGTAATCCCGAGGTTGTAATGCCTGGACTCTCTGACGATGAAACGGATGTAACTGCTGCTCGTGCAACACTCTCCAGACCAGGTCGTGGTTCACACCGAGGATACGTGCAACACCTCGCGTGCTTGCGCTTGGATTGTCCTCAAATCGCCGTAGGATTTCTTCTTCCATGTCAGGAGTGCGCACTTTTCTCTCCCGACCAGTGTCATGCATGTTTGCATGGAATGTTCGTTTCTCGCAGTCGCCGATGCAAATTCGTAAACGTTTGGTGGTTTGGCACACGTCTGTTTGGGAAGCAGACAGCTCTTCCGTTTCCATTGGCAGCCCCATACACCATATGCATGTCAGCCATCTCAGCAGTCGTGAAGCGCTCCATGTTACGCGTACTACGTCCGATTTAAGAATGCCCGCGGCAAACGCGAATCTAGCCCACTTCACCTTTTAGCCAATTGCAGCGGAGCCCTCTCGCGCGAATGGTGACGTCAGCGGACACACACTTATAGACGAAAAGGGTTTGTCTTGGTGTTGCCTATCCCCCCATTACAATTTGTACAGAATGTTTTCAAACACCCTGTGTGTGTATATATATATATATATATATATATATATATATATATATATATATATATATATATAACACAGGGTGTACATAAAGTCAGGATCTATTTTTGTGAAATAATCGAGGGAAAGAAATACAATGACATCAGAGAGAAGTTTAGAAGATTTCATAAGCCGGGGCCAATAAACAAGACAATACGAAAATTGGTGAACAAATTTAAACGAACGGGATCTGTAAATGATGAAGCAAGATCAGGACGACCGTGTATGTCAGATCTTACCGTGAATGCAGTAAGCGGAATTATCACTGAGGAGCCACGTACGTCCGTTCGTGCTGCATCACACAGACTCGGCCTCCCGACGTCATCTGTGCACAAATCTGGAGTGATAATTTAATGGACAACATTCTCTTTAGTGATGAAGCCACTTTCCATACGTGTGGAAAAGTAAATCGCCATAACTGTCGAATTTGGGCAGATGAAAGACCGAATGATTTCGTCCAAAATTGGGAGAGACTCGCCTAAAGTTAATGTCTGGATGGGTTTAATAAAATCTAAGGTTTATGGTCCTTTTTTCTTTGCTGAAGCTACAGTTACGGGGCTTATTTATCTGGACATGTTGCAGCAATTCCTTGAACCTCAGCTGATTGGGGATAGGATTGTTAGTACCGTCGTCTATCAACATGATGGTGCTCCTTGTCACTATGCCAAAATTGTTCAGGATTATCTAAATGGACGTTTTCCAAATCGCTGGATCGGACGCGGAAGCAACAGACCTTGGCCAGCGAGATCACCAGATTTAACCCCTTTAGATTTCTTTGCATGGGGCTTTATCGAGTCGCACGTCTATCAGACGAAGATTACGAGTCTTGAAAACTTACGTATACGAACTGCTGCAGATAACATAACCCCGCAAATGCTCCAGAATGTGTTTAGAAATGCTGCGGAACGATTTCAGCTGTGCAGGGATACTGATGGGCGTCACGTCGAATCCTACTCTTAATTATTTAATAAATGTTACCACTTTATCATTTTATGATTGAATTCCATATAATTTCCAAGTGCTTCACAAAAATAGATCCTGACTTTATGTACACCCTGTATATATAATTACCCGTTTAATAACCTTTCCACCTTCAACGTATAATGTCTTCTATTAACATCCCAGAGGGTTGCGTTATGCACACGTGGCAACACCGCGTCCCGTTAGATCAGCGAGGCTAAGCAACGTTGGGTCGGTTAAGTAGTCGGATGGGGGATCCTTCTCCGCGTCCAGATGATGTACCGACCTTTACAATGTTCGGATCCCACGTAAAGTTGTAGATCGCCTCAACCACATGACCTCTGCTGTTATGGAAGGGTTAAACAACTCCAAACAAATCATTATTATTAATGCCCCATACCCACTGTAACGTACCTGACGGGGATCTTCTGGAGGGCAACGAGGAGGGAGAGAATAGTCTCGAGCCTGGGTCGTTTCGAGCGTTCGCAGGAGATGCAGATGAACCTTCCTTCCCCACCAAGTCTGACTTTATTACGATGGTACGATGGAATGCAACTTACTGCGGAGGAAGTTAAAAAAATATTAGTTCGCTGCAACAACAGTTCCAGTATTTACGAAGGCTACCAATCCCCCCCCGCCCCGAGAGGTTCGGGTACGGTGGGGCAGGTTTTGGAAACTATTTGGTTGAGGGGAATCTTAAAAGTTCGAAAAAAAAATGTTATTATGTCTGATTAATTAGCTTCAAAAAACAAAAATTACCAGTCATGAATAATGATAAAAATCACACACACACACTCTTTAATTAAGCGCTGATCTTTAGAAAAAAAATTACTCAAAATGACGCCAGAAAATCGAAGTAAGTAAGTAAGTAAGTAAAAAAAAAAAAAAAAAAAAAAAAAAAAAAAAAAATTAAAACCTTACGGAGAAAAATGTATCCCAAAAATAAAAAAAATAATAATTATTATTAATAGTAAAAAGTGTGGTGCAGAAATGTATGGTTGTTCAGTAAAAAGAGTCCTTTGCTTTGCCATCAAATCTTAACTTAAGTTTCAACCCATCAAGAAACACACCACCACGAAAGAATGGGATTTCCTGGAACCCCCCCCCCATTTTAACCTCCTTACCGTGAAACTGGTCGCAACATAGGGAACAATTCAACATGGTTCCGTGAGATGCCTTGTGACAGATACAGAAAGTGGAGAGGTCATCGAATTTGGACTTGTTCTTGTTGTGGGCACGAATTGCCCTCATGGCACCCAGCTCGCGTTCCTCACAATCCTGTCAAAGGGTATGCGAGCATAAACAAAAGAGTACGAGGTAATCAATACTCATTGATTTACCGCGTCTTGCGGGAAAAAAACTCCGGGAAAAATTTGTGTGTAACAACAGCAGGTAAAAAAAACTTCCACTACAAAAGATTCTGAAAAACTTTTTAAAATTTTAACTTAAAAAAGTCTAACTGTAAAATAAAATATTTCACAAACTTCTAAACCATTTCCTGTTTACTCTGGTTTTCGCTTCGGTCCGAATTGTTCATTGACGAAGGTCAAGCTCGTTGCCCGACCTTGAACCTACAACTTAAAAACGTGGAATCCGAACGAAATCAAGATCCGCCGAAGAAGTCCAAAAAAATCAAAGTCCGAGCCGGGAGTCTATCCCACGACCACCAACTTACAAGCGGAGCATTTTAGCCATTAGGCTAACGGGGAGAGTAACTTAATTCTTGGTATACTGCTTTCGAACCCCGTAAACTTTCTTAAGTTATAATTAAGGAACAACTTCCAGGCAAGTCTCGTAATTAAGGGCAAACCGTTTGAAGCTTTAAACAATAATATCTAGACTTCTTTAACGTCTTTGGTAACCGTTGAGGTCATGTGACGGAGGGGACCTACACCTTTACGTGGAATCAGGACCATCTATGGGTATTTACATCATCCGAACGCAGAGGATGATCCTCCATCCAACTGCTGATCAGATCCAACGTCGCTTAACCACGCTGATACAGGGTGTTTATAAAGTCCCTATCTATTTCAGTGAAAACTTAGCAAAAATGGTAAAATTCAATAACAATATAATAGAAGGCATACATTTAATGAATACTTAAGCATATGATGCTACATGAGCACCATCAGTATCTCTACAGAGTTCGAATCTGTCAGCAGCATTGCGGAACACATTTTGGAGCATGACAGGGGTTATTTTTGTAACTGCTGTTACGATACGAGCACGTAAATGTCCCAGCTTCATTCAGATGGCATTTTAAACACCGTCGTCTTTCAACAAGATGGGGCACCTTGTCTTTATGCAAACATTGTTCGGGAGTACCTAAATAAACGATTTCCAAATCGGTGGATCGGACGTGGAGGCAACAGGCCCTGGGCGGCTCGATCTCTTGACCTAACGCCCTTGGATTTCTTTGCAAGGGGCTTTATCAAATCAAACATCTATCAAACAAGGGTTACAGATCTGCACGATTTACGTGCTCGTATCGTAACAGCAGTTACAAAAATAACCCCCGTCATGCTCCAAAATGTGTTCCGCAATGCTGCTGACAGATTCGAACTCTGTAGAGATACTTATGGTGCTCATGTAGAATCATATGCTTAAGTATTCATTAAATGTATGCCTTCTATTATATTATTATTGAATTTTACCCTTTTTGCTACGTTTTCACCGAAATAGATAGGGACTTCATAAACACCCTGTATAACGGGAAGCGATGCTAAGACGCGGCTACGACACGACCCGAGGTGCAGAAAAGTGGAAGTACCCTGTAAGCCTTGACAACTGAAGGTGGTGTGGCTGTCTCTTCGACGCTGATGTCCAACAACTGGGCCAACTGCTGCTGAGGGGAGAGTTCCTCCTTTTTCACCCTCTTCCTCTTACCGGCGACCACACCGATATCGGTACGCGGCAAAAGTACCTGAAGGAGTGAAAAGGATTTAAAACACCTCCTTCACACTTCTCTCCAACCGAAGAAGACTCGGTTATCAACACCTTAAGTAACGAAGTAAACTAAAACTCACCTCCAACAGAGTTAAATGCGACGTCTTCTTCAGGAAGGTCCTGGCCGTCTTCTCGAGCCAGGCATGCGCATTGGCAACGTTCTCTTCCAGGATGGGCAATTGGTCCAGCTTTAAAGGGATAGGCTTTCCCTTAGACAAAAGGGACTCGACCGTCTCCAAAAGGGGTGCATGTTCGGCACCCTGGGGTAGAGAAAAAAAATTCTATATACGTACTGTTAAACTGTGCGTAAAATTTATGTACGTGTATTATGCATACACGACTGCTGCTGTTCACCAAATAAAAAAAATCGTTTCGTAAATTTAAAGGACAATAAAAGTGGGCAACTAGGACTTAGTGGAGCTCGAACCCCCGCGCCAGTCGCGTGGTTTCAGAATCAACACTGCTACCCACCCAAATATCAGAACCAATGTCGCTTAACCTCGCTAATCTAATGGGAAGCGGTGTTGCAACGTGGCCATCGCGTAGACGTAGCTCGCTCCTCCCAAGTGGGGGTTTTGAATGGCGAGATCGGCAGGAACGCCCACTCTGAAACCAGGGCCCCACTAGATCCTAGATTCCCACTTTCCATCTTAGCTAAGTGCGGTTATGATACTTAAAACGTATTCAAACAATACAGGGTGTCCATAAATTCTTTATAAATTCAATTTCAATTGAATTTGCCAAGATAATTTATGGACATGCTGTAGTTTCTTCAACTTGGGTCTACCTAATATTACACAATGTGGATCTAAATTAACTTGCACTGAAATGTAATGCAATATAGTGTAATGATATGTAATGTACTTCATTACATCACTCAAAAACCCCTACCCCCGCTACTCAGGGTAATCTTGACAGGTAACAACCAGAACCCCATTTCCTCTACATGGAGAGGCTGTGTGGATATTGAACTCCCGAAGAAGTCGTCTGCGAGAGCTCAGGCAATCGCAGGATATAGGTAACCGCCCCCAACTCCAACCGCAGCAACGGTAGCAATTGAACCCCACGACTTTTTACTTCCTGGGTCAATCCCAACCGAGCCTCTTAAATAAGATGAATAGAGTAACAAAAAAAATTGAAAAGTCTTAAAATGGTATTGCACCATTCGTGGGGAAGTGATTAAGGAAAGGAAATAAAGGGATATATCGTTTCGCACCTCAAAAGCCTCCACTTTGGCCGCCCACTCTTTCGCCCTCTTCACGGCCTCCTTCATGGTGCCCATAGTGTTCATGTGGGCCGAGATGTCCTCCGCCTCCTTCAGAAGCGCCTCGCCCTCCGTGATTGAGAGGCCGGCAGTGAGCCCTTGGCCCGCCTTCTCCTCCCACTGCTCTACTTTTGTCAAGAGGCCTTGCAACTCCGCCATCAGACGCTCTATCTTTGGAGAGGGCGGGAGGGTAATGCCATCCTCCAGTAGCTTCCGAATGGCCTCCACCGTCAAAGTCTCCTTGTCCTCCATACTGTCTTCAACTTCTTCAGTCCAGGTTACCTGCAGTAGTAAATTTTTATAAAGGGGGGCGTAATTCATAAATTGATAGGATGGTTATCATTATTCATCCACTGGGTACAATCATACAACTGTTAACTCACTGCATACCCACAACTCTAAAAATCTCAACAACAATAATACCTGTTGTAATTTATGTTTCAATTGAGGTAACTCTGGCAGATCAATATCGAGACTCAGACCCGATTCGACCTGCTTCGTCAGGAGCTCAGACTCGGGACTCTCCAGGTCCTGAACCATCTTTTGCGCTTCGTCCTGAAAGGAATTGACCTTGGCGAGCAGTTCCTTAACGGCGTCCCCCTCTTTGATGATGCAAGCCAAGGAATCAATTTGTTCGTGGAACAAACGCAATTCCTCGATCGTCAGTTTTGTCTTCGCTTCGCCAGTTCCCCTCGTTCTGTGAAGGATATTTGAATGGTATGAGGGGGTACAGTCATCAAGGGAGTCTCCCCACTCGGGTATTTAAGGCTTCGTATTATCCATGACCACCTCGCCAAACAAGGTTAGGCACGACCTCCTCTACAGTATATCTATGAATCGATCATGACATTCCAGAGACCTTTTCCTACAAACACAAAACCTTAAAGAGAAAAAGTCGCTCGAGAACAAATACTCACCTCGTTCTAACTTTCTTCGTAGCGAGATGCGCAGCGACAGTGGCGCATTTATCAGCTTCCGTCACCGCCTGGATTAACGTCTGCAGGAGTTCGCTATCGGGAAACTTTTGGTTTTCAGCTTCTTCTACGAGTTCACGAAGATCACTTAAGTCTACAGACGAAGAAATGAAAGTTAAGCGAATATTTTCAATTACGAGAAGTTGAATGAGGGAGAATAAAGCCCCAGTAAGCAATGAATTCATTAGAAGCAAAAGATATGGAACTATACTAAGGTCATCATCAGCTGAGCACCTGATGAAGAAGGAATAAAGGAATTAAGGGCTCGGGGTAAGGGGTGAGGTGGAGGGTTCACACGACTCAAAAAGTGAATTACAAACTGTTGTTACTAATTTTTTATTTAAAGTAAAAACGGGTAACTCCCGGAAACCCCCTACTCCCCAAACATGGGGGTTGGGGAGAGAGTCGAACCCAGACCTTTTAAGCCCGAGTCCAATCTCCACAACCAAGCGAGCCACCTGGGGGGGGGGGGGGGGGGGGGGGGCTTTCGAAATGAAGTAATTACTAAATAAAAACTTGGAAAATATTTACCAACATGGTAAATGACCAAGTGGGGCTCGAACTCACGTTTCAAGTCAATGATCTTACCGACCACGCCATCCAGGAACCCAAACCCATTCGACGAGGGTTCGAGTACCACAAGGTCATAGGTTAAAGGTCTAATAGGTTAAAGATTGAAGGAATGTGTCAGTAACATCAAAAAACTTTTAAGTGTATCAGCTTATTATTTTGGGGTTGTTGGGGGCCCGGTATCCCAGTGGTTACGGTGGCAGACTCAGAGCGGTGTGGCGCTGGTTCCCTCACGGCCGCTGGTATCGGGTGGAGTAGAGTTGTCCACCTACTCTATTTCTGCTCTGGCTCAGGTGACCGTTGGGGTCATACCCCCAAGTGGTGCGGAAATGAGCCTCCTGGTTGTTACTTTTAAAAACACAGCTTCCTCAAGCATCAAAACGATCACAGGTTTAACTTAGTTGAACGATATGTAGCTGTTAATACAAACTTGGGGAAAATGTTTCAACTGTACACTACTAACAATTGTCAAATATTTTTAGTAAAGTGACAGGACTACGTCATGACCATGTCGCAATACCGCTTCTCGTTAGATCACCGAGGTTAAGCGACATTCGATATAGGTAGTAGTTGTATGGATGACCGATGTCTTCTGCGTTCAGATGGCGTACAGACCCGTAGATGGCTCGGATCCCAGGTAAAGCTCTATAAGTCGCCTCCGTCACATTACCTCATTGGTGCTTAGGAGGAGGTTAAACAACCCTCAAAAAGACATCCAAAACGTTCATTTCTCCCAAAGGTCACCTTCAGCCAGAGCAATGACAGGATAAGCGGCCCCAACTCAACCTAACTCGGGAACTAGCAGGCGGGAGCGAACCAAAGCCTCTCCGCTCAGTGTGTTGTACTTCAAAATATTTGATAAGGAAATTTTAACACAATAGGGTTACGTCGTAGCCACGATGAAATAGCGCTGCCCGTTATATTAGCAAGATTGAGTAGTAGGTCCCCTACGACACAACCCTTTGTTTCTAACCGTTACGAAAGAGGTTAAAACAACCCCAATCGTTATTATTAAAATAAAAAATAACGTTCGTTTACGCTCGAAACGTCGTCTTTCACTGCCCGCAACAATGACTTTTTTGTACAACTTTACTAGGATTTTTTAAAGCTTAAAAAAACTCGTTAAATATAATTAAAACAAAATATCTGCTCATAAGCTTTTTCACTCCATTCAAAACCGGATGTAGTCTTTGAAACCCTCTTTTACCCCCGTTTTCAACCGGAAGTGCGGGTTCCTTACTTACCCAATTTATCTTCCGGCTTCGCTTCCAAAGCATCTTTGACTTTGGCGGCCCAATTGTCGAAGGATTCGGCGCGGATCTTGAGTTTATGTAACATCGGAGGCAGTTCGTCCAGTGTGTAACGATACCTAATCGAAAGAAATAGTTACCTACTAATAGCGAGTTTGGTATCCTCCTCCTCCTCCTACTCAATCCTCGAGTGAGAATCTCAAAGGAAGCATTCCTCAAGTTGATCTACTCTCATTTCATGCTATTCTCATCCACGGTTTTCCCAATTTGGTCCAGGTTAGGTTAAGTTAATTTAATTTTAGGTTGAGTTAGGTTAGTAAATATTAGTTATTGTCATTTGGCGCCTTTGCCGTGAATGGGAATGAAAGTGACATTGTACGAAATGAGATGTCCACATTTGAGAAACATTCTCAATTGCGGACCAGAAATGGAAATGACAGTGAATGGGAAGTAACCAGCTATAACTAGTTATTAAAGAGGATATTCAATTAGCTATGTCTAGTTATTATAAGACTTAAGTTATTTATTTATAACTTAGCCTATTAGTGCCCACTGGTAGAATTCCCTACCGACAAAATTGTTTGTCATTATTGCATCACTTTTTCTCGTATTCACGCGATCTTCGGTACGAGTCATTCATTTGACGCAATCTAAAAGATCACGTGAATACAAGAAAAAGCGATGCAATGACAAACAATTTTGTTGGTAGGAAATTCTACCAATGGGCACTACTGGGTTAAGTTAGTTAACTATATTCCTTACAATACACGTTCCAAACCTTTGTTACAGGGAACTCAGTTTACCGATTCCATTTCTTAGCTCACGCCAAACGATCTTACCCAACCTTAGGGAACACCCGACGCAAAAACACGCCCTTCATGTAAATAAACGCACCGGAGATAAAAATGAATGAACTTTTAAAATGGCTGAAATGTTTTTTTTTACCCCGAGTGGTAAAATGTGAAGTAGGTAGCCACAATTAGATAACTACATCTACAAGGCCTCAAAAATCGAGCTAAGCAGTCATTTCACGGATAGTGGGAGTGGTTATTTGACAAATGTAAACAAACTAGGTTGGTTGGTTGAGAACTGCGTCGGAGCGATAGCACTGTACCCGCCTATTTGTGACCTTGACCTTTGATGCAAGGGCCTAATTCTTGCTCGTGACACATTGCCTTCTGACGATACATGCGCGACAGTATTGCGCGTATGAAGTTTCATCAATTTATGTTGAGCGTTTCAAGTTATGGCCCGGGCACGAAAAGCTCCATTTGACCTTGACTTCTGGTGTAGGGACCCTGAGTCTTGATCATAACACAAAGTCTTGTAACGATCCCTACGTATGTGGTTTCATTAAGTTATGCTCGGCAATTCAAAAGTTACAGCGGCGAAACGAAGGTGTAACGAACGGACAGACAGACAAATGGAATGGCCCCTGCAAATTTACTTGGTTGGAAACAAGTAAAAAATAGAATAACATTTACCAAACAAATTCACACAACAGTTTGAATCATACACAAACGGACATTAATAAAAGAACTGGTAAATTATCGTCAAAATCCATTAGTTCTTTCGAATTTCTCCTTTCACAAATTTGAAATTACTTCGTTATCAATCAAACGACAGTTCATACAGCTACTGTACCTTTTAACATTAAACTTACCTCAACATCTTAGTTTCCCCTGCGCAGTCGCAGAGCAGCTTATAGTGCCTCAGGCACACCAGTTTGTCGGATGTGCAGGTGCAGGTAACAGCGGAGAGGAAACAGGTGGTTTTGCAGAATTCGCATTGCCTTTCGTCGTCAGGAAGAAGCTCAAAGGCTTCCCTTTCGGCATTTGTAATACCCTGTGAAGAAAGAACACAACACGTTCAGCACGTCAAATCATGGCCCTAATTCAGTGGTTCTCAATATTTTTTGGCCACGGCCCAAAACTCACGAGAGGTTCCAATCATCGTCTGCTAAAAGACTTAACACAGATCATCGTTGAATGACTAATCACTCGCAAACCACGAAACTAATTTACGAAAGCTGCAAAACTGGTTAAGATTAATTTCGATATTTAACAGTTATGATGTTCGTTATCTATTTTTTTTTTTTTTTTGTTCTGCTGCGTATCAATAATAATGTATGGGGTTGTTTAACCCTGGCAAAGGTCATGTGACGCGGGGAACCTACAGTTTTACGTGGAATCCGAACGGCGAGTCGCTAAATCATCTGAACGAAGGGAACGGTCACCCATCCAACCCAAACCCAACGTGGATTAACCTTGCTGATTTTATGGGTTACGACGTGGACACGACGCAATCCTGTTACCAGATAAGTTCTTGGAACAGCGTCAGAAGCATCTTTAATGACGTTGGAAAAATGCGTACTTTTTAAGTTACGCTATTTTCAGTCCCAAATAATGTAATGATGGATTTGTTTAACCTCCTTTGCAACATATAAGGTAACATGACGGGGGGACTTACAGCTTTACGTGGGATCCGAACCACGGGTCGCTACATAATCTGGACGCGGAGGACGGTCTTCTATCCAACTACTCTCCAGACCCAGTGTAGCTTAACTTCGTTAACGACATTGTCCACACGAGGTACCCTCGCGGTCCCAAAGAAAGAAAGTTCGTAGCGAGAAGTGCCCACGTAACCTACCGTTATGACCTTGACCCGACCTAACCCACCCTTAAGTAAAGGAAAATCAGAGAGATTACCAATAATAGGCAGTAAGCAAAGAAAAAATCGAAATGCCAAAATCACAAGTTCCTGACATGTTTCAGACACGTTTCAATAAAACCTTAACTCTGAAAGTAAAAACAAACCCTCGTTTACCCTCAGAGAATTCCCGGTACCTCTTAACAACCTCCCTAAAAACTTACATGATGGAGTAAGTTCTTTCTGAGCTTTTTCTCCAAGTCAACCATCTTCAGGAGGTCTTGGTAGGTGGCGGCAGCCACGGTAAGATCCAGCTCGTCGGGGACAGAAGCCATCTTGCACACGAGTTCATCATGAGAGAAGACGCAGTACCTCTTCAGGTTGCTGTAGTGCAGGACGCACTCTCTCCCAATTGGTAACTGACGGAGAGACATGAAACCTTTAATAATATATACAAACATTACAGAAACTTTGTCAGAATGTAGGCAGTCTACCACTTCCTAGTCAAACCACGCTTGTACAAAGTTTTATACTCTTTTGTGAAATCGAGGAAAAACCAGTCGGTCAATAAATTTACAAAAACACCACAACCATCAAAATTTTGAGCCTCACATCCAAAGCCAGCGAAACCAAATTTGCAAAGCTACACTTAAAATCTAAGTGACTCGTGAGCTTAAAGTAACTGTTAAGGTCTTACTGGATTATAATTTTTCATATGAAATTATTTATAAATTATAATAATAATAATAATAAATAATAATAAATTATTATTATTAATAATTCTGAAAGAACACATTACACAAGACATACATTACATCCATATAGGTTTACACAATGTTGGCATTAACGTTTAATTTTGTATTTTTTTAGTGACAAGTGAATATGTCGTTGGGAAGCATGACAGCTTTTCAGGCAAAAAAATCTGAGATTCATTTATATTTTTACGAAGGAAACTAAGAAATGTAAATAGAATTAATGGAAAATAAAATAAAATTGCATTTAGTTAACTCTTTCATTACAAATGGAAATAACCTTTGAAATAATAGAGAGAAAGAGGTAAACAATACGATATGATAATAGAAATAATGGAAAAGAAAAATGGTAAACAATAAGGTAAACAGAACGTGTTGAAATACCGATAATTAATTTCTAATATTACAAATTAAAAATGAGAAAGTTACAAAAATACAGATAAATAAGGCATATTATAACTATGGCATAATATAATGCAAACTTTTAACATATAATTTATATAGCTTGTAATTGCACCCAATTTAAGATTGTGAGTTTTGTATATATAATAGGCGATTTTCATTGTTTAGTAATATTTACAAGTTAATTGGAGTTAATAGAGAGTTTCTTTAGTGAGTTGCGAAACGAAATTAACCATGGTGCTTGTCTGATATTTAAAAGTATAGCATTCCAGATATCTGCCCCTTTGTAGAAGAAAGAATTTCCTGCAATTCGCGTGGAATAATTTGGTTTATGTATGAAATCAGTGGAAGCCTCGTATTATGATTGGTCTGATGGGGGCGTATGCCCTGTGAATGGGCATTAGTTATACTTATTAGCAACTTTGTACATACTGATACCGACAGGAAGTTTATACAAATCATTTACTTTTAGATTACTTAAAGTTCTAAACATTGGAGAGGTATGAGATCGTCTGTTATCATCGTTTGAGTGTGTTTGTAACCATTTTTATGGACTACTTCTAGCGGATATCGTGTATAATTCTTTGCACTACCCCATAATGTGATTCCATATTGTAAGTGTGGATTAGGGGTTAAAACCGGTATTGAAATACCGGTGTTAATACCGGTATTGAAGTAGTACAAATAATACCGATACCGATATTATAGGTTTTCGGTATTGACAAAAATTGCTATTGTAAAATTTAGGCAATTTAGTCCTCCGATAAGACTGAAGTGGAAGCAGATTCATTACTGAGTGAATACATGCAAGAAATGGACAAACTAGGAAAAGTGCCATCTAAAAAAAATTCCATTGATTTTGATGTTACTAATGAATTTAAAAGCTTGGAAGTTACTTTACAGAGAAGTGAGAATTTAGAGAAGCTGTACAAGGCACTGCTTTCAATTAAACCTACAAGTGCAGAATCAGAAAGAGCCTTTTCTGCTGCAGGCCTATTTCGACGAAACTGAGATCAAGTCTATCTGAACAATCCCTAGATGCTCTTTGTTTCCTCAAAGCATACTTTCAAAATCAAACTAAGAAATAAATATTTAGATACTAATAATTTCTATCTACCCCAGTAGTTGTATAATAATATGCTAAAAAAAAATTCAAATAATATTTTTATTACAATTTAGTAATTTACTGTATAAACTTTTTCGAATAGAATGCCATCTATTTGGAGTTGGGTCATTAATTTATAGTAAATATGGTGAGTACTGCAACTCCCTCAGACTTGTGGGAGGGTTGGTAGGGTGGCACCATAATAAATCAAAATAAATTATTTTTTTCATAATACCGGTATCAATACCGGGATTAGCATAATTGCCTCCAAATACCGGTATTGAAAATTTTCGGTATTATGCAAGCACTAGTGTGGATGAATAAATGGTTAACCCATTAGTGCCCACTGGTAGAATTTCCTACCGACAAATTGTTTGTCATTATTGCATCATTTTTCCTTGTATCACGTGATCTTCGGTATGCGTCACTGATACGACACCATCTAAATTATTATTATTATATTCTAAAAGATTGCGTCATATCAATAACTCATACTGACGATCACGTGAATACAAGAAAAAGTGATGCAATAGACAAACAATTTTGATGGTAGGAAATTCTACCAACGGGCACTAATGGGTTAATGAGAGCTTAGATTGACTAGATATTGGAAGGCTTTGAAATTTAGTCCAACTGTACTCTCAAAATGTGACTTTTCAACCATAATCGTTTCTTGCACGTTAAAGAAAATGGTAAATTTAACTCTTACAGAATATGGGGTATCCACAATAATACCGGTGTTTTAAGAAATATGCAAAGGTGGGCAGGACCGAATTCCAGGAACTCGGTCCTTTTTAAGGACCGTGAGCGAGAAAGTAGGTCTTTCCTCAGTGAGGACCGAAATGAGGAGCGACGGTCCATTTTTAAGCAATTCCGGACGGTCTTTTTTAGTGATTTTAGTGATTATTTGAAGTTCTAAAGAAGATGGATCGTTTCCTCCAGAAGACTCAGAAAGAGACTGAGACTGAACTGAAACTTGTTTCAACACCTGGCACCATCCAGTGCCGCCGTGGACAGGCTCTTCTCTTTGGGGAAGGACGTCCTCAAGCCGAAAAGGTCAGGGCTCAGTGACAGCCATTTTGAAATGCTAGTGTTCTTGAAGGGAAACTCAAGCATTTAACTTAACTTTTTTTCATCATTTATGTACTGTATTAAATTTAATTTACGTTAATAAAATTAGATTTCCGGCGTCTTTAATTTCATTTTTCATTTTAATCAAATTTTTCACTTATATTATATATAAGGACCGAGTCGTTCCTAGGTCCTATCTTCAGAAAGGACCGTCGTCCAGTTTGAGGCAAGGACCGGGACCGTCGGTCCTTTTTGAGGCCCGGGTGCCCACCTTTGGAAATATGCCGCTTAAAATCCCAATATTGTGTTCTGAACACCCTGTACTTCAAGTTATAGGGCGTGTCCACAAAAGAATCTTACAAATACCATTTGAATTAAGCTATATTTGTACCATTCTTTTGTAGACACTATTTTATCCGCTTATAACCGTTGTTTTTATGATGAAGTGCCGTGCGTTATTGGGCGATTAATAACAATAATTCATTTATCTTCATTATCACAGTTCCCACCAAACTGGGGTGAGAAGACAAAAACAACCCGGATGCGAGAAAATATGATAATGCCTGCCTGCAATTACGCGAGCGGCCTGCACCGGCGCGGCGCCCACGTCCGAGGCTAAATAATAATAATAATGGATACGAACGCCTGCCAATTATGACACCGTAAAAAAAAATTATTAGGCAAAAGATTTGACGTTAACACCCGAAAAAGTCACTGGAACATCATGAAAGGTGGTGGTCGGCGGCAAGGAGTCGAACCTGGGACCTTTATGTTCCGAGTCTAATCCCTTTCATTAAAAGAATTAACATCGTTATTGATATTTTCATCAATTTTAGTTTCACTCTTCTTCATTTTTAGTTTTTAGGGTTTTAGGTTTTTTTTTTAGGATTTTTAGGAAGGAGGTGCCAAGGGCGAATGCCGGCGAGCAACTCCATGAGTTGTACTATGGAAGTTATTTTTTGATTCAGCCAATAAAATTTTCCATCTCCCTCTTCTTACGCTTAAACCCTTTAAACAACCACTTAAGCACCATAAATAACACCACTATCAACCAACCAAAGAACAATCCTTCTACCAACAAAGTAAAACCCTTCTATCAGCCAACCAACCAAAACCATGGAACAGAACCGACTTACCCAGTCTGGAGGACAGAAGTTAACAGCTTCGGCGAAATTGTACCCTTGGTTGAATCCGGCGTGGTACGAACGGGGGAAGGTTATGATAAACTCTCCAGCATGTTGGTCAGTTCGAACGATCGGAACACCTGTGGAAGAAGTACCAAGTTCGAAATTTAGTACCTTCATAAATTTTTCATCTTTTGAGTTTTGAAAGAAAAATAAGAAGCTCCTGGTGGGGTCTCTAATCTAAGTCGAATCGTGGGGTGGAGTTTCTTTAAACTTTGGGGGGGATTTCCTGAAGTAAGTAAAGGTTTGTCTGTTAAACCTCAACAGCGCACTAACGTCATATTCTCGTCTGTTAAACCTCAACAGCGCACTAACGTCATATTCTCGTCTGTTAAACCTCAACAGCGCACTAACGTCATATTCTCGTCTGTTAAACCTCAACAGCGCACTAACGTCATATTCTCGTATGTTAAACCTCAACAGCGCACTAACGTCATATTCTTGATACGAATGTTGATAAGGTTAATGTGGGTTAGTTCATGTTAGATTAGCTTATTTTAGAGTGTCAATAGAATTTCCCGCTGATCAAATGGGTAAGTATCTTTTTATTGCAAACCCTTGACAGATGCACGACTTTATATCAGGGTTGGCAAAAACCCAGCAAAAAAAACAACGGTTTTTGCTGGGTTTTTGCCAACCCTGCTTTATATCTAGGAAGTGTCTTTCAAAAGTCTGTAAAACACAGCAGACAAGTGTAGTTCATATTGTGAAAGAGCGTCCCCTTAAACGAGCAATAAACCAACCTGCTTTCATAACAATATTTGGATTCATTATTGTGACGAGCTGATGGAGGAGGTCTGGCTGTGCATCGAACAACTCGGGAGCGGCATTTCGCATGGAGTCTTCAAACATCTCGGCCATCGAACCAGACACCCCATACCAGGTCTTCGGTTCTCCCCTGTCGGGAAATTAAACTCAGTTTGCTAATGTAAACCCTCCTCCAGGGTAGCCTAGTGGTAAAACCCTAGGCTGTTAATTTGAAACTCCTGGATTCGTGTCTCGGCTAGAACTCCTCAGTGGGGTAGTGGTTCGAATTCCACGTCATTAGCACCTTAAATATTACTATTAAAACCCTAAAATTACGGTAACGTACAATCTACAATAAATAAAATGTGCATAAATTTAAGCATTAGTGACCTGCCAACTGTCCGAGAACTCTTTACCAAACAATTAACGTAATGAATACCCACAAATCCTCTCTTCGCTTTCTATTCAGAGAGAGCATATCCTAGACACGAGAAAACAAAAGTTATTACTCAACTTGTGGACAACACGAAACCACTCGGACCTATCGAGGTTGTCCAAATCAGACAAGTGTTCTATGGCTATTTTATGATAAATTTTGCAAAACATCAATTTCAAGTCGGCTAATCAACACATTGTGTTGACAAAACTTACTGAATCAATACATTTAAAAGGGTATTTGCTTTGCCCTTTGCATTACACGTAAAGCTGACACGCGTTATGGCATTCCATTGATAAGCTTTGCCATTCGTTCTTGAGGAAAATGATCGTGAAGTCTATTAACTTTTGTCCACCCTCTGTACTAAGTCTTAGTTAAATATACATTATTTACGCACGTACAACTACGAACCAACTAAGAAAAACAAAAAGATCTCTTCCGATTCTTATTATACAATTATCAGCTTCGCCCGAAACAAACGAATACACACCAGTGCAAATAATTGATTGAGTAGCTCCAGTGATCCTCATTGTGCCAACAGAAAGTGGAGAAACACATTCCCACGTACATCCAAGGAACCTTCATGCCGGAGATATCGCAGTTAATGTGGCCTAGGACTGACCCTTCAACAATGGGTAAATTGTTCAGGTTCCAAGAACTGTTCGCGTATTCCTGGAAAAAAAAAAAAAAATATTTGGAATGTTTCACTAAAAAAAAAATTAAAAAAATAAAAATTTGTGTCGATTGGCACCGAAGTGGCACTTATTAGTATTGGCATTTCAGTCGAATGAGAAATCCCATATAATGGGAATCTCATTTTCATACCCTTTCTCGAACTAAAAAACTCTTTCCTCAAATTTGAAATTCTCAGTTTGACCATTCCAACTTTCGGGGCGCGAAATGGAATGGAAATGAATGGGAAGACTCTAGATGTGGAGTGCTGTACCCATTCAGCCAAACATACTCTTCAAACATTAAAAGTTTGACCAAATCAACGTACCCCATTACAGTATAGTGAAAAAAAAAGTGGGAATTACTTAACCCATTAGTCCCTATTGGTGGAATTTCCTACCGGCAAAATTGTTTGTCATTATTGCATCACTTTTTCTTGTATTCACGCGATCTTCGGTACGAGTCATTGATATGACACAATCTTTTAAAAGATTGCGTCATATCAATAACAATAATAAGGCAGGACTTCTGGACCACCCTGTATATTGCTTTGTTGTACCGATTTTACATAAAATAATTGGCACAAAATATATATATATATATATCAGGTCATCCCATAAGTAATGTCGTTTTTTAGATCGGAATTTGAAGGACAAAAAAAAAAAAAAAAAACTTTTTAATCTACTGTAGTATATATTTTCCATCGGAATCAATGACACTCTGCCAACGTCCTACAAGCTTTTCAATGCCATGTTTATAAAATTCAGGCGATTTTGAGGCAAAAAACGTACAAAGACTGGTGTGCAGGTCATCTAAAGAAGTATACTGTTTCTCGTCAAGATAGTTTTGCAGACTCCTGAAGAGATGATAATCTGAAGGCGCAAGGTCTGGAGAATATGGAGGATGTGGAAGTTTTTCCCACCCAAGCTCCTCAATTTTGCAGAAGTGATCCGAGCGGTATGAGGACGTGCGTTGTCGTGGTGGAACACGATTCCTTTCCGATTAACCAAAGAAGGTCTCTTTCTTTTAGTGCAGTGTTCAATCGATCCAGTTGTTGACAGTAGACTTGAGCGGTGATTGTTTGGTTGTGTGGTAGGGCTTCAAAGTGTATTACACCACCTTTATCCCACCAAACCCTAAGCAACACCTTCCGAGGGTGAAGATTTGGTTTTGGCTGTGGTGTCGCTGGTTCTCCGGCACAAACCCACTGTCGACGGCGCTTAGCATTCTGGTACAGTATCCACTTTTCATCACCAGTCACTAAACGGTACAAAAACGGATCTTGGAGTTCACGGGAATGAAGAGCTGTGCTAATGTTTACCCATACCCTCAGATTGTCGACCGACAATTCATGTGACACCCATTTTCCTAACTTAGGCACTTTCCCGAGTTGTTGCAAATGTCGATGGATGGTGGACGGGGATGAATTGAGTTTCTGGGCCAATTCTTCGACAGCTGTTGAACAGTCTTCTTCAAGTGCGGCTAACAGCAGGTCATCAAATTCAGCAGGGCGTCCAGAGCGTGCGGCATCTGTCAAACAGCAGTCACCATTCCTAAATTTTTTAAACCATCTTTGACATTTTCTCACATGCAGAATATTGTTGCCATAAACGTCCTGAATGTTTCGCGTTGCTTCAGTAGCACTATTCTCTTTTTTGAACTCGTAAAGCATTCTATGCCTGATATGCTCTTCTGATACCGCCATGTTTATGAGAGGTTCACATAAAGCAAAACACATGTCTTCACTGGTCAAGGTCTGTGAAGTATGTAGCGACACACGATAGATCTCCTCTTAGCTATAACCTTCGGAAAATTTATACTTAAACTGAGTAGGACTAGTTTAAACTTAATCTATCGTAAAAAACGACATTACTTATGGGATGACCTGATTTTATATATATATATATTTTTTTTTTTTTTTTTAGTTCAGGAAGAACCGATTCGCCTCTATTAAAGGGCATATCTCAGCGGAAAAACAAAGAAAAAAGTGAGAGGAAAGACAGAGGAAAAAGAAAGGGTGGAGGGGACAGTCAAAGTGGAAAAAGACCAAGGATGACAAGGACTGCAGGGTCGAGCCCCATCATCCTTGGGTGCTAGGGCCGGGAGGGCGCACGTGAAACCTCCAGGAACAAGCACGTACAAACGAGCACAAAGAGCACTCAAGAGCACGAGCTTAGAACCCCTTGCGGGGTTATATATATATATATATATATATATATATATATAATATATGAATAGAAACGACATAATATTAAGGAACGTTTCTGCACACGCGGAAGAGAAATAACGAATAAATGAAAAATGAGGCGAACCGCCCGGGAATCGAACCCAAGGCCTTCCAATTGCCGGTTGGATGCGCTACCATTACACCACGGACCTCAATCATTCACAAATCGAAATTCTCCTACATAGGGCAGAAACCAATGCCCTGAGAGGGCACCCTCGCAAATCGTGAATATGTGCATTTAACTGCAATGACCACGCAGTATATAATGAATAGAAACGACATAATATTAAGGAACGTTTCTGCACACGCGGAAGAGAAATAACGAATAAATGAAAAATGAGGCGAACCGCCCGGGAATCGAACCCAAGGCCTTCCAATTGCCGGTTGGATGCGCTACCATTACACACGGACCTCAATCATTCACAAATCGAAATTCTCCTACATAGGGCAGAAACCAATGCCCTGAGAGGGCACCCTCGCAAATCGTGAATATGTGCATTTAACTGCAATGACCACGCAGTATATAAATGAATAGAAACGACATAATATTAAGGAACGTTTCTGCACACGCGGAAGAGAAATAACGAATAAATGAAAAATGAGGCGAACCGCCCGGGAATCGAACCCAAGGCCTTCCAATTGCCGGTTGGATGCGCTACCATTACACCACGGACCTCAATCATTCACAAATCGAAATTCTCCTACATAGGGCAGAAACCAATGCCCTGAGAGGGCACCCTCGCAAATCGTGAATATGTGCATTTAACTGCAATGACCACGCAGTATATAAATGAATAGAAACGACATAATATTAAGGAACGTTTCATTTATCGTTATTTCTCTTCCGCGTGTGCAGAAACGTTCCTTAATATTATATCATTTCTATTCATTTATATACTGCGTGGTCATTGCAGTTAAATGCATATATATATATATATACACGTAATCCTCAGTAAACAAATGTTAAATGTCTGGAATAACCCCCCCCCATGTTAACGAACACCAAAAAACTATCACCACAATTTTTAGCTATTAAAAACATTTTTCCAGTAAAGGAATCGAGATTTAACTATGATATATTTCTCTTACAATACGTCATCGTGACGGAAAAAAAAAAGGCTGTAATCAACTCTCCTTTTAACTGTTAACGAAGATCTTACGTCGGTAACAAAAGTTTTGAAGGACACGTAAAATTTTGTCTAACAAACCACACTGACACAGTGTTTACAGAACTCAAAACTGAAAGTTCCTCTCAAGAGATATGCGCAGTTCCAGCTACGTAAGGTCAGGTTGAGGTTTATTTTGTTGCCCGAAATTTTACGTACCCACCGAAGGGCCTTGAGTGGTTCTTATGTCAACATACCTGATCAGCGGGCAGGAGATTCTTGGAGCTCTTTGTGGGAAATCCGGAGCCGTGATCCATCGTGTGGAGATCAGCTCCGTATTCTACCGTCACATCTTCGTCGATAGAGGACACGATACGCCAAAATTCCCTCTCTGCCATATCCAAGGGCACCAGCTGAATGAGTAAAATCAAAACTACAGTAACTAATCACGAGGGGAGCAGGGTAATACCCAGTGGGTATACCAGGCCCGTATCCAGGTTTTATTCTCGTGGGGGGATCAAAGGCTCTAAGAGACCAGAGATGTGTGTGTCTCAAGATACCTTCTACCACAACCCCGAAAACTGGAATTTAAAATTAATAGTTTTTTTTAGGTAAATGACGTTCCTCGAGAGCTTTTATCTGAAAATGGTAAATTACGTATAGTTACTTACTAATCTTTAATAAAAATGTTAAAATAACATTAATAAACATCCGCATTCAATGCCGACTCAGACAGAATTAGCTGAATTGCGTAAGCACTAGTCAGCATTGTGCAAAATTAAATTTAGGCCAGGTCGAATTTCTGGGGGCAGATTGGGCACTATGTGGGGCTTATGAATTGGGGTCCTGACCAACATACTCCAAAAGAAAGTTTATGCTCCCCCCCGTACCACTAGCATACTCCCTCCTATTTTTGGCTTCGCCCCAAAAATGAAAATAGTCTCATAAATGAAAATGGGAGACCATTTAGAGCATCTTCTCATAGAGATGACCCCCACCCCCCCTAAAATTGCATAATATATCTCGTGTGCAATTTTCAGGCAATTACCTCAAAAATTTGGATTTCTCAAAATTTTTACCACGCGTATTTTCTAAAAATATTTGCTATATCAGAAAATTGATTACACAAACATCGTTTATGCGTAATCAATTTACTAAGCTGTGTGTTGAATTTCAAATTCAATACCAATAAATTTCATGTTCTAATTCTCATATATTTTTACAGAAATTATAAGAATTTATGCTCTTTAGATTTACTTATGATCCATGCATGATTCTATAAAAGCTGGATTTTTAAATTTTTAAAAAAGGTTGAAAAAAATGTCAACCAGAAACAAATCTTCGAATGCAGCTTTTGGTTTTGCCACTGAATTCCGCCGATCAATGATTCCTACAAAGGCAGACGTTGTCAGACACTATTTCTTCATTCAAAAGAGAAAAAATCAAGTCAAGGGGATCAGCAACTGCGAACGATTGCTACAATATAGTTACCAAAGATCTTCAAGATATTTAGGCCATGTTCTCTTTCCCTGTCATTCAAGAAAGATCTATTTCTTCTGCGTGGAAAGATTAATCAGATCAGCTCTTTCCTTGAACAAGGTTCATCTACGTCAAAGGAATGAAAATTTTGCTAAAAAACTTGCTTCATATGATGAAATGTTTGACATTTGTACTTGCAAATGTTATGATAAAGGAATAGAAAGGCCGTTTTGTCGATGCGAGGTAAAAATCCCAATGGTAGAGTGGGAGTCATTTGTAGGCCAAAAGCAAAGAATAAATCAATTAGGGCCATTTGATCGTGAAGCTGCCGCTGTCCAGAGACGATCCCTCTCAAGAGCAAGAGAAGAACAAGAGAGGCAACAAAGGTCAAGTGGAAATGGCAGAGGCTATGGAAGTTGTACCATCTTCTTCAGTAGATGACTTTAGCGAAGATATAAAAGACAGTGACAATGAGCTAGAATTCGTGCCCGATGTGGAATTGATTGAAAATGATCAAAATAGGTATTCATACAATGAATTACCATTGGTGGCAGACCGTTACCGTGAGAGTTCGAGAGCTACAGCAGCTATTGTTAATGCTGCATTGAAAGATATGGGAATAATCGATCAATCTAACATGCTTGATAGGAAGAAAATAGAAAGAAAGAATTCGTGTAGGCAAGAAAAATATTGTTAGATCAAGATGTGAATATTGAATGTATAGGGTTTGATGGAAGAAAGGATGATACGTTAACCAAGCATGGAAAAGAGAAAGAAGAACAATGTGCTGATCAAAGACCCTGGAGGTATCTATGTAGACCATCTCTGCCCTGACACAGGAAATGCTCGGTGTATAGCTGATGAAATTATAACGTTCTTAATTGATTCAGCGAGCATCGACACACTCAATGCTCTGCTATGCGACGGTACTGCTGTCAATACTGGTAGAATTGCTGGTACCATAAAATTGATTGAAATTTTTTTGCATAGATCAGTTCAATGGCTCGTGTCTCTTTTACACATGAATAAACTCCGCTTCAGACACACATTTGAAACCATAGACGGAAAAACATCAGGGCCAAATAGCTTTAAAGGTTCAATTGGAGCCAAATTGAAATGTGATTTAACCATTTTAGACTTAGTGGCATTTTCACCAGTTCAGGGCAACGTCCAAGATATACCACCGAATGTCGTGAAAGAGTTGAGCAGTGATCAAAAGTATCTCTATGATATGTGCCTAGCAGTGCAATCTGGATGGGTATCTGAAAGTCTAGCCCGCAGGTCTCCAGGTGACATTCATCATGCTCGCTGGGTTACCCGAGCAAACCAGATTCTTCGTTTGTATGTATCGACTTTGCATCCCGAACAAAATCTGAAAGAACTGGTAACCATCGTCATGAAATCATATGCTCCTGGATGGTTTCATATCAAATCCCATCCTAAAGCTACTGACGGAGACGGAATTTTTTTCATTTGATTGTCTTGATGCGAGGATTGGAAGAAAAACATCGCATTATGGAACCGGTGTTCCGTAATAATGCCTATTTTGCCAATCCCGAAGCTATCCTACTGTCAATGCTTACTGATAGCAGACAACATGTCAGAGAAGATGCTCTTCAGAAGATACTTCTCAGTCGGACACGTTTCAGTGGCACACGAAATTTTGAGCTTCCTAAATATCTAAATTTCGATTCCAAAAACTACTATGAGATGATTGACTGGAGAAAGGAAGCTATCAATCCTCCACCTTTGATAAGGAATTTCGGCAAAGAAGAGCTACTGCATACAAGAACAGAACCCTTGAAAATTGCTGCCTTTTCATGCCACAGTCAAAGCGTGGAAAGTGCAGTGAACTTAGTGACAAAAGCATCAGAACAAAGGATTGGCTACGGCAATCGGCACAAATTTATCCTCAATCAACTGGAATCAAGAAAAAGACTGCCACAGTTTGAATGGAAAAGCCAATGGGGCCAAGGCACATCCACAAGTAATTAGCGAATTGTGAAGGTAATTTTTAAATTAAATTTTGTTTTTACTTCAAAGCTGTTTTGTGTAATAAATGGTACAATAGACTAATTGTCTTCTTTTCAGACAAATATACTAGGCCTATATGAGGTTTATGAATTGGTCTCCTAGGCAATCAGTACTCCAAACTAAAGTTTATGCCACCCTTTTCTATATACTGATAACACTTTTTGGGGATGCGGCAATTTTTCAAGGATTTGAAATTTCTTGGATAATTGCCTGAAAATTGCACATGAGGTATATTATACAATTTTAAAGGGGGGTTATCTCTATAAAAAAAATGTTCTAAATGATCTCCATTTTGATTTATGATACTATTTTTAATTTGGGGGCGGAGCCAAAAATAAGAGGGAGTATGCTAGTGGTACGGAGGGGAGCATAAACTTTCTTTTGGAGTATGTTGGTCAGGATATCATTTCATAAACCCCACATAGTACCCATCTAAAAAAAATCATTTTGACTAGATTTCGACCCGGCCTATAATGTGCACTGTCACAACTTCAAAAGAATTTGCGGCGAGCTTTTATCTTTTTACGATGTCGACACACGCCTGCTGTCTATTGTTACGAGATGTAACGTTAATAATACAAAGTGATTCATAAATCGCAGGGTGTATTCTTTACTTGTCTCAAGAATACACCCGCGATTTATGAAACATTCAAGAATCACCCTGTATATCGTATTTTTCCCGCACTTTTTTTTTCCCTTTAAAAATCATATTAATAAAGACGATTTGGGGGGAATAAAAAAAAATGCCAAATACGTTGAAAAATATGCTGCATTTTTTAGCGTATAACATAATATTTTAACTCTAAATTCGTCGTCCGCAAAAGGCAGATTTTGAAGATGGAAACAAAGATTTTTAAATACCCTGTAATACGAATCTGAAGTTAAGCATCTAGTTCTGCATTTGTACACCAGAGCGCTAAAATCGGCTAATAATACACGGAAAAAATAATATCCCTTGAATCAAAGGATATAATTTTTTTTCCCCGTTTGGGGTGGTTTTATCCCCATCACCCTCCCCCACCTTAAATTTAAATACGCCCTTGAGGGTATACTTGGAGAAGAAGAAAACCTTCTTTTAGGGGCTCACGCTCCACACTTACCTTTCCCAATAAATGAACAAAGGATCGATGAATCGGTACAGAATTAAAATTCTGTACCGATTCATCGATTTGTAGTACACCTGGTATTCCATACACTAAAACCAAGCTCACCCTCTCCTCTATTGTTAATTTCACAGCCATTTCCCTAATCTTAAAGAAAAAAAATATAGTCAACACTGAAAATTCCTATGATGCGCGACTTTTGTGCCACCCTGTATGTATGTTTGTTTGTTTTTTTTAAATAGGAACTATGGGTTAGAGAGGGTATTAGAGGGGAAAACCCTCGTTTATTGGTCCGCATTACTGCGAAGACAAGATATAAACAAATTGTACACTTACATGCACGGGCATATTAAAGAAATCCTGCTTGAATTTATCGGCCATTTCACCAAAAGACTGTAAAGTGTATTCTTTCTGGGCTTGCTCGAAGCCAAATGCTTCCAAGGGCTTGCTTACTTCCACTGCCACGCATTTTGGGCACCGCCAGTCTCCTGCGAACATTGAAACGGGTGTCAAAACGAAATTAACATCCTGCTATGGATTTGAGAATAGTTAGGGGGGGGGAGAGGAGGGGGACTTTTAAATCGCTTGGGTTCTTTGTAAATATATATTTGTTATGTAGTAAGGAGGGGCCAAAGGCGAACGCCCGCAAAAGTGCCCCCTCCACAGAAGAAGGAGAAAGCCAGAAATAAGGTCCACCAAGGTTTTCTTTTTTTAGGAATTTTGAAGAGATTGCGTAGTGTGTAAGATGCATATATGTGTAGCGAGGAATAGATGGAGAATTGTGTGTTTGAGAGCATACTGGACTGCTCACAGGGTAGATGTAACACGGAAAAAGATCAGCTAAGGAGGACAGTGACAGGAAAAACGGGAGTTCCAGCACTCCCATTTCCTGTCCTATTTTGGACATAGTCCAAAGAGGCCTTGGTGGCTATGAGTTATCCTTGTGTTTCTTATGTTCTTATGACTATAGCAGCAACAGGCGCAGTTCTTCAACTGCTTCCATCTGACATTGCTGAATCCAGCACTGGTGTCAAGTGCGGCACAGCTGTGGGTTGTGCTGGGTTGTGCTCAGTGTCGTCAATAAATGCATCTTTAACCCGGGCAACGCCGGGTACCTCAGCTAGTGTGTGTGTATATATATATTTTTTTTTTTTATTTTTTTTAAGTTCGGGAAGAACCGATTCGCCTCTATTTAAAAAGGGCATATCTCGGCGGAAAAACAAAGAAAAAGTGAGAGGAAAGACAGAGGAAAAAGAAAGGGTGGAGGGAACAGTCGAAGTGGAAAAAGACAAAGGATGACAAGGACTGCAAGGTCGAGCCCCATCATCCTTGGGTGCTAGGGCCGGGAGGGCGCACGTGAAACCTCCTGGAACAAGCACGTACAAACGAGCACAAAGAGCACGAGCTTAGAACCCCCTTGCGGGGATATATATATATATATGCGCCTCGGTGGTGTAGTGGTTAAGATACATTTAAAGAAAAACTCTCAGAACATCTAACGAAACTTTGAACAAAAAATAATTTAATTTCAACTAGAAATTCAGAGTTTTTCTATGTAATAATAATAATAATTCCGGGAAAAAAGTTTGCCTACAAACAAAAGTTTTAAAACAGCATAAACTGCTAGTTGGTAATACTGATTTTCCTTAAGTGTTATTTTTATGTGACCAACAAAATTTCAAAAATAACCCTCAGTCATTAGTAATAACTAATATTGGTTACGCTTTTTGAGAACTTTTTTAGATGCCAACCACATGTTAAAATGTAGTCTAACCACAATTACCTCCCCCCTTCATGAACCACCACAAAATACAGAAGACCATAAAACGACAAAGAAAGAACCAAGAGGGGACATCGAAATAAAGCAATTTTAATCTGAATATCTCACTGAAATAAATTATAAATAAACCGTGGCAAGTTGACGTCATTTGGGTATCACTCGGGTATCATTAACCCTTTTCACTGCTATTCTTACTCGTAACAATAATGCCTGGGATTGTTTAACTTCTTTCATGCCGTCAAAGGTCACGTGACGGTGGAGACCTACAACTTCACGTGGGATCCGAACCATTACCTCACCAACGGAAGACCCAAATTAGCGTTTTAACCGCCGAAAAATGGAAGATCGAGCCGATAATCGAGACCGAGAACTCCAGATTGACAACAACACGGCGCTTTAAGGCCGGCCGTACATAGGATCGTCTTGGGACTGATGACTCGAGTCGTCAATCATGAGTCTGCCGCAAGACGATCCTGTGCGCGGCCGACCTAACATCAGGATAGCGAATTTTAATCCGAATGAATTATAAATAAAACGTCGGTTTAAAAAAAAAAAAAATTTTTTTTAAATAGTTCTGAATACGAGCAAGTATTAAAATTACCAATTCAGCCATTGTCTGTTCTTCTACGAACTCCCTGTGGATATATGAATCTACCAACCCTGCTATTCCCTACTACTATTTCATCCCCCATTCCTCTGGCCAAGGGCTACGTCATGGCTACGTGCCAACACCGCTTCCCATTGGATCTGTTCAATGGTTGGACGGGTGACTGTCGTCTGCGTTTAAATGTAGCATCCCGTTGATGGTTCGAACCCTAATTGAAGTTTTCGGTCCCCTTCGACACCTAACCTCCTTAGCTATTACGAAGTACATTAAACAACCTCAAACATTGTCGTCATTGCTGCTGCTGCTGTTGTTGTAATACCCTCTGCCAAACCAAGTCTGAACTTGTTCTGTAGCGGCCATCAAGTGGTTTTAAGGGAAAATTATATTCTATCAATTGTAGTCAAATACTCCCAAATTACACTCTGATGGTCCGTCATTGAAAAGCGGTGCCCCAAGGGGATCCTTGACTCAAAATGATGCAAGACATGTTACGTAGCAATACAAAACTACAGCAAAAATCGAGAATCATCCTAAAAAACGTTATCGCATTTTCTTAAAAGACCAACAATATCGTGAAATCTTCCCTAAAGACCACTTTCACAATGCACTAAAAGCCCAAATTACTAAACACTTAAAATTCTTCGTACGGAAAAAGAGCACGTCAAAATAACGTGATTTAAAGGGTCTGTAAATTCATGAAAACCGAAGGAGACTCTCACCTTTAGGAATTTCTGGTAACCTTGGAATGAGGCAGAAAGTGTGGTATGAATCATCACATCCATCGCAGAGTAACATCTGGTCTTCCGCATCACCCCTTCCGCAATTCAAACAAATGTATTTCGCCAGCTATCAATGAAATATTTTGAAAATTACTTGTGGTATTATCAGATCAGCTACTATTGTTATCAGTACTACTACTATTTGCAATAGTCTACTAGCGACTCAATAACTAACCATCTACTTAATTAGTAATTCCATTAAAAGGCAAATATTAGTAATAAGTTTTAACCCAACTAATATTTCTAACAGATTCTAACTACATAGAGAATCTCCACAAAAAATCTACGAGAACCGTTTCTTGGGAGATGGTGAATTAGGTTCTGTAACTAATGTTAAATAGACCACTGGTTACTCTATTTTGAATGGGTAGGTCCCAATTTGGTCAAGAGTCAAGACTAAGTAATCTTTGAACGCTTTTGCGTTTTGGACTCAATTTCATAAAAACTTCAACTTCACAATTTTCTTTGCACTCTTTTAAAAAACTGCTCAGTGACCATCACCCCCATATTTTTAATTTTACTACTGAAGGTCACAAACTCGTGAATTTGCCAAATTACTCGTAAAGTTTACCAACTCTTAAGATATTAATGTTAAAAACTACGTAAGGCTTAACTACAGATATCTACTTGGCGAAGCAAGTTAAAAAAAAATAATTATGCCAATTGACTAAAATTCCACTTATTTTAAGTGCATACGAGTAACATTTTTGTCTTTATAAATTCTATTATAATTTTCCTTATCAGTGTACTCCGACACGATTTGGTTTCGTTTAACTGCTCCCGCCCACCTGACTCGGGTAAAAAAAAAAGTTATACCATAACCAAACTGAACCTAACACACAAACTGTTCCACTTGCTTCACCAAACGAAACGTGCGAGAAAACATTCAGATTCATGAATATTTAGCGGAAACCTTTCAGACCACATCCTTCAACTTCAAAGAAACGCTACAATACACAATACATAGACCGAAATACTTCTTTCAACATTCGTACGACAGCCAAATACTTGTGAAATTTTTAAAACCCCAAAGAACGTGATGAGTGGGGTTCACACCACATCCTGCTAACTCTATGCGTACAAAGAACTTTCAGATCTTGACTGAATAGTAGTAGAGGAGTAGTAGAGTAGCAAGTAGTAGTAGTAAGTAGTAGCAGTACTTAGTACTTTAAAAGCCAATACTGAAGTAGTTACTAACAGGATCGTAGTCGTAATACTCAATTTTCTTTCCTCTGGTCTTCCCCTTCTCCTCACTGACGACGGGACCCTCATTGTCAAAACCCGCCATTTTGGGGCCAGCGCCGTAAAACTGGAGACGTTTCAACTCCATGTTACCTTTTCCCTCCTCCTAACAGGAGATTTAGTTTGTTAGCTCAATTGTACATCTACAGTAGAGACACGCGGGTCCTATTGTAGGAATAGGTACCAATAACCGCGTGTCATCAATGTTTTGCAACAAAAAAACCGAATCATTCATTCTATGTCCTAGCTACAATCTTGCATCATTTGATTGTTAAGTTAGTTGATGAATACAACTCGTGAATAGATATTATGAGTAGATCCTTAATTATTAAATTTAAACTTTCTCTCTGTTATATCCCAAATCAGGTTACAGTCTACGGGACATTAAGGCTCTCTCTAGTTACCAACAACTAATCTAATGGTAGAAACAACTAATGACATACATTACACAGTATTCCTCTCAAACCGTTCACGAGTTTCAAACTAGGGCAAGAATGCCCCAAACCACATACATCAGCATCTGAATCGCATCTGGTATCATTCTGATTCTCTGGATATCTTCTTGACCTTCGACCATTTTTCTCACTGTCAGGAATTTTACCCGCCATCCTGCTGGGGATCTTGTGGGGTTTGTAGTCTTTGTCGGTGGGAGAACCATCTTTCGGTTCTTCTTTGGTCTCCTCCTTTTTCTGAAGATAATAAGTGAAGATTGAGTCCTAAGGCCTTTTAAAAGGAATTCAAAACTGAATCACAGACAATTCCATCATGCAAACAAAAGTAACACCCTGACAACGTGTCTCTAATTTACTACCAATAAATTAACAATGAAATCTTAACTTCATAATGAATGAGAGAGGGAGACGCACCAAACGGGGGAAAATTCCAGAAAAGTCATTTTATTCCTGGTCTAATTCATTATTTATACCAAAGCCTTAAGCCTTAGCTTCTGTAGATCTGTAGAATTTCACCAAAAAAAAATTACTTTATAACTTCCAACAACAAAAGACCCGAAAATAGATGGTGATATAACGCAACCTTGTAAGTAGCAAAACCCCAATTTTATAAAAGATGGGGGAGGGGGAGGGGGGGGGCTACTAATAACTAATGTAAGAAATTTTACAAGCGTTTTGAAACCCGATTTGAAGGAAACACGAGTGGATTTTTATTTCTTGTATAATTATGAGACACGATGAATTAAAAAAAAAAATAAAAAAATAATTCGGAATAGGTAGCGCTTACGAAGTCGTGGAATACAACCACCATCAATGTTCTTTTATTTCTCTCAAATAATCAAAACCTCCAAAATTTGGAGAAGCATTCACACGTATAAAAATAGTACAGGGTGTACATAAAGTCAGGATCTATTTTTGTGAAGCACTTTGAAATTATATGGAATTCAATCATAAAATGATAAAGTGGTAACATTTATTAAATAATTAAGAGTAGGATTCGACGTGACGCCCATCAGTATCCCTGCACAGCTCAAATCGTTCCGCAGCATTTCTAAACACATTCTGGAGCATTTGCGGGGTTATGTTATCTGCAGCAGTTCGTATACGTGTACTAAGTTTTCAAGACTCGTAATCTTCGTCTGATAGACGTGCGATTTGATAAAGCCCCATGCAAAGAAATCTAAAGGGGTTAAAATCTGGTGATCTCGCTGGCCAAGGTCTGTTGCTTCCACGTCCGATCCAGCGATTTGGAAAACGTCCATTTAGATAATCCTGAACAATTTTGGCATAGTGACAAGGAGAAGGAGCACCATCATGTTGATAGACGACGGTACTAACAATCCTATCCCCGTCGTCTATCAACATGATGGTGCTCCTTGTCACTATGCCAAAATTGTTCAGGATTATCTAAATGGACGTTTTCCAAATCGCTGGATCGGACGCGGAAGCAACAGACCTTGGCCAGCGAGATCACCAGATTTTAACCCCTTTAGATTTCTTTGCATGGGGCTTTATCAAATCGCACGTCTATCAGACGAAGATTACGGTCTTGAAAACTTACGTACACGTATACGAACTGCTGCAGATAACAACTCCGCAAATGCTCCAGAATGTGTTTAGAAATGCTGCGGAACGATTTGAGCTGTGCAGGGGACACTGATGGGCGTCACGTCGAATCCTACTCTTAATTATTTAATAAATGTTACCCCTTTATCATTTTATGATTGAATTCCATATAATTTCCAAGTGCTTCACAAAAATAGATCCTGACTTTATGTACACCCTGTATTATAAAGAAAGATATTTAGTTAAATAAACCTACAACAGGAACAGATTTTCCTTTGTTGAAGATATCATATGGATGGATAATCCTGTCATAGTGGCCCTTGAGCAAAGTGCCAAGACTTTTGTTGCTTGGAAACCCCATTCGGGAGGCAATCTTGTTCCATTTTCTCTCTTTCGAGACACACTCCGCTCCTCCTGAAGAGAAATAAAATCACGAGTACTGCTGTGAACCAATAATAATAATCTTTGAAGACTAATTCTAGTGAATTTTCCTGAAGAATGAAAACTAGTTCAAAAGGCAAAGATTACTTGGGTTTTAATTTCAGAGAAGTGAAAGGCACCTGCGGTCAACACCTTGGTACGCCAATATCACGCTTAAAAAAAAAGTGATCAAAGGCTACGTAACATTCAGGTTCCATATCTTCAGCATAGTTGGGACTGACCACCCACCAGAAAGTGGCACATGCTGGATATCAGGAACATCCAGCTCCCCTGTCCCCATCTCGAAGAATCAAGGTCTTACCTTGGTTACCTTGGTTTTACTTCCACCTGAATCATTCATTCTGATGAAGGTCAAGCTTGTCACTCCACCTTAGACCCACAGTTTAACGTGGAATCCAAACCACACACCACCACAGGCAGTCAAAAATTACAAAGTCCTCGCCCGGACTCGATCTCACGACCTCTCGATCAGCAGCAGCAGCCCAGCACCTTAACCACTAGGCTAACTCAGGGTACCCATTTGTCTACCAACCAATTTTTAGTGTGGAAGGGTGAACAGTTGTGTTTTGCTGCGTGCAGCCTGCCATCACCGGGTCTCAGTGCCCTGTACTGCTTAGGCTAAAAGGTGATCCTTGGGGGCACACTGACCCCTACATCATGGGGAAATGAGCTTCCTAGCTGTTACCTTTTTATTACTCTTAATTAATAGTAGTAGTACATGAATGGATATAATTATGTAAAATGTTAAAATACTGTTATTGGGGCAAGAAATATAATGTCCAAGTACAGTATTGAACAGAAAAAACTACTTTCATACAATTTTATATAAAACAATCTCTACTAGATGCAAAAAACTTCTTTTTTCTACGTGAAGGTCAAAATATGATGATAAAAACCCACTCTAATAGACAGTTTATTTCCACAACAGTTTCAATGCCCACTGGCATCCTCTTCAGGTGGATACAGAAGAGGATGCCAGTGGGCATCGAAACTGTTGTGGAAATAAACTCTGTCTATTAGAGTGGGTTTTTATTATCAAATCTCTACTAGGCTATGCGTGTCATAACGCATTAAATGTACAAAATTTGCAATAAATATAAGTGTAAAATACAATTTCGATTTTACATATTCACTTAATGCAACAATACAGACTAAGGGGTTACACCAAAATTAAGGAGAACCAGCTATGAAGAACACCAAAGATAGGGAACCTTACTATACAGTATTAAGATCTAAATGGGTATCATACCAAGTACTTTTGAAATGTGATACTGCAACACAAGTCTGCAAGTTCTTATTGTTCTTATTTTACCTTCCAAATGAACGTGTTTGTGAAGAGAATACAAGTCGAGAGCTTTCCTTTCAACAACAGGAATCTTCAGAGAAGATCCTTGCAACTCCCAAAATTTGGCAATTTGATCAAGAAAGTTGAGCTTTATTCTTGTATGAGCTTCTAGTTCATTTATTCTTTGAATTCTTGGGGTAAACTTGAAGTTGTCAACATCAACAGCAAATGGAGGCTGCCAGTCCTGAAGAAGATGAGAACAATAAATAAACCTATCAAGAGACTGTATCTTATTCCTAGTAACACTGTAATAAGATTATAAGGTGGAGTAACTTTTATAAGTTACAGTAACATGGCTCTGCATTACCCTGAGCAAGTGACCTGTGTATCAGTCAGAGTATTTTTTTAACATTATAACTGGGTGACAAATAGCACCCAGCCAAAAATTTTTGTCACCTAGTGAATGGAATTTCCCATTACTGGGTGACACAGCAGTTTTCCTCCATATAAAATTGTGTATGATTCATAGTGTGTGGAACTTGAAATTGGCAACTTTGATCTCAAGAAGTGCTTGGATTATAATGAGTGGACCAAAGTGGAAGAGAGCTATCACAAGAAAATGGTTATACAGCCTGAGAAGTCAGTCAGTAATAGTTAGTTCAGGTAGTTGGTGGTATATATATATATATATATATATATATATATATATATATATATATATATATATATATATATATATATATATATATACCCTTGTTGCCAGTGAAATTGGCTTAACCCTTTAATGTCAAATGTTTTTGTAGAATTAAGGCTAAATGCGTGTATTTGAAACAGTACATATTCAACCTATTCAGCGGTAGAGGGTTAAGAAATGCTCTAGTATGATTAATTTTTTTGGGGGCATTTCTGACCAGAGGAATTTTAAGTAGCTATGCAAGCAAGGTACTTAAGCCCAAGAAGTTTAAATTTTTATGGCAAATTTATTACAAGATTCGTATTTTAATTGACTCAAATATTCAATTTTTTTACAAGTAAAATTTTTTAGAATAGTAATCAGCAAATAGCTACCATAATTTTTAGTTTCTTCATGTTCTTATTATAGCAAATGAGTACTAAAACCAGTATATTTTGGTAGTCTTGTATAACTTGGTCAATTTATAAGATTATCACCAGTTAATCCTACATGATAAACTATATACAAGAGGAACCAAAATTCAGTTTCTGGAGAACAAGAGACAAGCTGTCTTTAGAAGAGTTGCTTGTTAGGCTACAGGACTACAGTGTAGCCAATGTTGTAACACCACTTTCTGTCAATCAGCAAAATTAAGCAACACTGTTTGGAGAGTAGCTAAATGGGAGACTGTCCTCTGCATCAGATTATATAATGAACCATGGTTTGGACCCCATGTAAAACTAAGTCTCTCCATCATATGACCTTAGATGTTGCCAAGGAGGTTAAACAACCCTATCAACTAACTTGCTAGGCTACATGTAGTATGATTGACCTACTGGAAGACCCATCATATTTTAGCACAAGAAACTACTAGATTTATATTTATTTAGCTGGCTAAATGATATTCTATAATAATCTGTGTTGGAAAACAATTTATCTTATGTAGAGAGCCGACAAAAGAAAATAGACACCATGATGATTGTCCTCAAAAGCAAATGGCAAAGTTCATCAATGGAATGAGTGTCAACTTTAACACAATGCAGAGGGGCAACCAGCACCAATCTAAATATATTCATTCAATAAATCTGTTGTCATTTATCGACTTTTATCATCAAACCAGAAACTACAGAAAAACCAAAAGGTATCTACTCATCAACCGTCTACAATTAAAAAAAAAAACTGGCCTTGGGTACATTTCTTAACCTATTTTGTATAATTGTAACTGAAAATATAACACCTAGACTCAATTTAGCCTACCATCTATACTATTACTATACGTTTAAATAGCAATCTAGCACTGACTACTGGGCCACATTAACTCTCCAACTATAGTAGCTACTGGTAATCTGGAATTTGTAACGGTTCTCTCTCAACACCAGGGATAAACATCAACCATAACTACTAATTTTACCAATTTTGTTTGTGTTAAAACTTAACTATTATTTTGATAAGTTTCACATGCATGAGAAACTTAGGAAAATACTAACAGGAAATATATTTGGTACTTTCCTGTTATCCCAGACCCCAGGATATTCTCACTTTTACAGTCCTAAATTCTAACTAATAATGTGACAGACCTAAATTATGTAGAACAAATTTTTATATATATATATATATATATATATATATATACAGGGTGGGCCGTAAGTTTCTATACATAGGAAAAATAAACATTTTTTTATGGACAACCATTTTTATTTATATAATATGCTCTACATGGTTGCCATTGTTTTGAAAACACATTTCAATACGTGTTCCCCACTGTTGATGAACACGCATTAGCACAGTTGACGTTATGCTTGTAATGGCGTTGGTGATACGTTCCTTTAGATGATTTATGTCTCGTATCTTTTCCTGATACACCATGGCCTTCAAGTGCCCCAAAAGATAGAAATCAAGGGGGGTGAGATCTGGGGATCTGGGAGGCCACTCCACAGGACCACGCCGACCAATCCAAGCATCCGGAAACTGCTGATCCAAATACTGACGCACGTGAAGACCATAATGAGGTGGAGCTCCATCTTGCTGGAAGTAAACTGGGAAGTTACCTTCCTCATTTAGCAGGGATGGGAAAATCTCTTCTTGCAACATGTTAAGATACCTTTCGGCATTAAGATTTCCACTGACAAAAATTGGTCCAATAATTCTGTCACCCCATATCCCGGCCCACACCATCACTTTACCAGCACCTTGCATCTTCGTCGGACTCAGCCAGTTAGGGTTAGCATTACTCCAATAACGTATGTTTTGCCGATTAACCTCTCCATTGATGTAAAAATTTGCTTCATCAGTAAACAAGATCTTACAAATGCATATTCTTAGGGTATCTGAAACATAAAAACAAACGTTTAAATTTTCCTATGTATGGAAACTTACAGCCCACCATATATATATATATATATATATAATATATATATATATATATATATATATATGTGTGTGTGTGTGTGTGTGTATATTGATGATTGGTTAAGTTGTTGTAATATTTTTGTTAGTTTTAACAAAAATATCACAACTAAACCTAACCAATTGTTAAAAAAAGTCTGGGGTCCGGGATAACAGGAAAGTACCATATATTTTACCAGCTATATGACTACTGTACAAATGTTGGTAATGGTTCAGAATATGGGCACCACTTAATTAAGCAAAATTTCAAAAAATACCATAGAGATAAAGTTGTTTCTCTCATTAAAATACGTTGATTGCATGTGTTGCATAGTCAAAAAAATGAAGTTAGAAAATTACGAAAAACATATTTTTGGGTATGAATCTAAGAAATTTTGAGTTGGCAACCCTACTATCGTATCGTTCATTCACTTCAGTTTGAAAATGGCTTCAGTGTGTGATGGATGTGTGGTGATGCTAGTAGAGCTCGCATGGTGTTCTCCCTTTAAATGTAGTGTGTCCAACTTGTATAATTTAGGTCTCGGGGGTACGGGGGCAGAGCCCCGTAAAGATCACATATCACAAATTGATCAGTATAGGGTTTATATTTTTTAGGTTAGGTTTTCCACGAAACCTAGGTTTTTCTCATGGTTTTTGATGTGTTTCATGACATGTTTTTTCCTCCAAAACATGCTAAAACCATTGGTTTCCTGTTGTTTAGGATAAATCTGACCATCACTATTACAGTAAATTATTGCGTGCGCTGTGTTCCCCCACCCAAAACCCCCAGTTCCCACGGTGGTCCCCCCAGATTGTAGGAGGGGTTGGGGGGATGAAATCACTTCAAGCAATAATTTACTGTAATGGCAATGGTCACATTCATCCTAAACAACAGGAAACCAATGGTTTTAGCATGTTTTGATGGAAAAAATACAAAAATTGAGGTGGTGCCCCTATTCTGAACCGCTACCCAAATGTTTTATGTAAAATTATTAGTAATAGCTATTATGACAAATTTAAACTTTAGCCTACGTGTTACACCTACTGTACTTATAGCATTCCATAGTAGAACAACCTGCAATACCAAGACTTCACCTACTCCTTAATTATATATAAATAGTAGGCCTACTTCAATTTCCAATAGAACATTTAACTTAAATCTAAGGAGTAAATTTTTTTAACCAAATTACCTTTATTGATAAAATAAATATAATTTTACAATTTTGTTTTAACATAAATAATTGTGAAATAATTTTATTTAATTTGGCCCTTAAGCTTTAGGCTTTACTGGGCTCTTAATTAAAAGTTATGGTACTTTCCCGTTATCCTGGACCCCAGACTTTTTGCCAGATTCAGATGCCACTTGCCAAATTTCATTGACAATTTTTTTTCTTTAATGTTAAGTAACTAACCTAACGTAACCTAACCAGGGGTTGGGCTGAGTTGGGTTAGGTTAGTTACTTAACATTTAAAAAAAAAATTGGCAATGAAATTTGACAATCTGGCAAATGGCATCCGAATCTGGCAAAAAGTCTGGGGTTCGGGATAACGGGAAAGTACCAAAGTTATTACTAATTAATAATACATAAATCATGAATAAAAATTATTAATTAAAGTATTAATCTCAAATTATTATTATTATACATATAAAAAAAATAGTTATTAATAAAATTATGATACTGAACTAAACAAAGAAATCAATATTGGACACGAGAGATCAACAATAATATACATTTAATCCTAGATTATACACGAGTAATGAATAAGTAACAGAGTATTATACATTTAATCCTAAATTTTTATTAGTATTCCATTATTAATCAAGATTTTAATTTGGTTTCAAGCAAATTTAAGTTTGAAATATTTTTTATATTGGCATTTAAAGCATTCCATAGTTTCAATCCAATGAAAATGGGTAATTTTTGAGAAGACGACAATCTAAACTGAGGAATAACGTGCTTTGATCTATTTCTGGTCTGATACGAGTGGATTTCTGGATGAGTTACAAAATTTTTATTTACCCATTGTAAGTTAATGAATTTGTTCTTACACTTTCAAATAAAAATAAAATGTGCCAGTTTGATTACAGCATTGATCTTCAATAGTTTTAGCTCTTTAAATAATGCACTAGAATGATCAAGGATATCAGCATCAGATAATAACCTTATTGCTCATTTTTGGATGACAAAGATACTGTTTAAAGCAGTTACCAGAGTTTCCCCAAACAATGGTGCAGTACATTGTATAAGAAAGAACAAGAGTATGATAGAGAGTTAATAAAACCTGTTTAGGGACTACATTTCTAAGTTTAAACATTGTAGCAATGCTCCTTGAAATCTTTTTTGGGATCTAATTTACATTATCACTCCACTGCAAATTCTTGTCTAGAATTACACCAAGAAATTTTGTTACAGTACAGTATTTGAAACTTTCAAAAACCTTAATGAGTTATAGTTATATTTTCCAGATTGGAGTATGAAGACCCACATGGAATACTTATACAACATGGTCATGCATATTTCCACAAGAGTCATTCCATTTCAACTGCATGTAGCTACCTATTGGTTCATGATAGGCCACGAGTAAAAAAATTAAAAAAAAATTGAAGCTGCCAAAACTTATCGAAATTACTGAAAATATAAATGGCCTACGACAGGGGTATACCAAATGATATAAAATATTATGGTAGGGCCAAGGCAAAGCATTTTATCTGATGCTAGGGTAGAGCATCCAACATTTATTCCAGCTTAGGCTAGGGTAAACTACGCTTACTTTAAGTTTAAGGTATTTATAAATTATTTTTTCGTATATCAGTTTAGTAATAAGGTCATATATAAACTTTAAAGATATTAAATTAATGAATGCTATTTTTAACGTTATATTAAGTAATAATTATAGCAGCAAAATGGAACGCACTTTCTTTTACGATTTTTTTAATATCTTTTAAAAAGTACCAAGAACTACACTAGAAACAAGATATTTTTTACTTCTACAGTATAATGTGGGTTATAATTCATTCAAGTAAAGTATTTCTTATGTTCCTTTAGGCCATTAAGAATTTACAATTGGTTTCTGTACTAAGCGGTCGCCATTATGTTAAATCGACGGAAGCACGTACAAAGTAAAGTCGCGTCTACTTTGATGAATTCTTTTTTTTTTTTTGCATATTAACAGTATTAATAACATTTCGAATTGTTAATAAGCAAGTCTTACGTAACAAGTTCATTTAAAAACATCTTTATTTACAAATTTAAACACGTCTAAATGTATATAAAAACGCTTAAGATGTAGCGACGAAACGGAAGAGGACTCTAGAAAACTTTAACGTCCTAACCAAATCACAAACTTCATTTTCTACTTTCATTCAAAATACTTTTACCACTCAGATACAATATTGTAATACCTTTAAAACAACAAAAGCTTAGACACTATAGAACGTATAGAGAAAATATAAAAGCTATCATTCATAAACTATAATGGGAAGATCATACTCATCGAACAAAAAACTTATGGACGAGTTATAAAACGTGCTTATTACAACGTTACGGTTGTTTACGAAGTTTTGAGTTGTATCCCAAAACCTTAAAATACTATGGACTTAAATATTTAAAATTAAAATTAAAATATATTACCGGAGGTGGAATAATTTTACATATTCCAGATTGTTCTGCGATGGGCCGAATTTTATTAATGTAACCAAGAGCATCCTGGAATTCTTCCCATGTTGGTTTAAATACAGGTGCTTCGGGAGGAGATACAAATTGAAATTCTGGAGTTCCGATGGCCATTGTGCTGAGAATTAACTAATGAAAGCAAATTAGTGAACTTTCCACTACATATCTACTACAGTTGAATGATTCTGACTTAAAAAAAAAAAAAAAGTAGGGGTGCAACGAATCCTCCGCAGATCCTCCTTCGTTTTCACACACAACAAAGTCACTTTCCCGTCCTCGACGACTGGCGTTTGTGGCTTCGAGAGCTGAAATGGTGATATGAATGGCTGGATGGCTGACTGGCTGAGAGTGGGATTTAAATTTGCTTTAGGTTTCCTCGACTGATCTACTAATAATTGTCATATATATATATATATATATATATATATGTTATTTTTCTTTTTAATAGATGGATAGCTACAGGAACAACAGAGATTAAAATATACATTACACTAAAGTTAAAAACCAATTACTCTTAATTTGTAAGAATCCCTTCTGTGATGATGTAAAACACGTAGATCTCTTAAATAAGTATTAAGGTGTACTTGAACATGCCATTAAGGCTGCTAGTGGAAGTAGTTTTAAGAATAAAAAATAGGGAAAAGTAAACGTCAATCCAGTGTCGGCAGAATACTGTGGTGATTTGTATGATGTAGCAAAAAATGTATTCGTGGAATGGGTTGCTATGGGGAAACCTAGGCAGGGGGAACTCTTCCAACTGAAAAAAAGAACTCTTGCTAGATTCAAGGGTACTCTTATATTTATAAGGAAAAATGAAGAGAATCTCTAGCCAGGAAATTAGGCAATAGCAATACTTCCAGTAAGGAATTCTGGAAGGAGGTTAATAAAATTAACAATAGTAATCTTACCTTGCCAAATGTAATACAGGGTGTACATGATGCAAAAAACATTGCAGAACTGTGGAAAAATCATTATGAAACCTATTTAATTGTCTCGGGAGGGAGGGGGGGATAGACTAAATATATGCCTAAATGTAGAACGCTCTGAGGAGCTACTAATTAATGACCCAGAAATCTGGAAGGCTATTCATAAGTTAGATGATAACAAAAGTTGTGGCCTAGATGGCATACAAGCAGAACATTTAAAATGTTGTACCCCTCGTATAATACAAACGCTTGCAATGTGTTTCACAAGCTGTATGATACGTGGGTACTTGCCACTGTCCATTTTGTCAGTTGTATTGTTGCCAGTTGTTAAAAATAAGGGTGCTAGTATCTGTGATAAGAATAATTATAGGCCAATAGCACTTGCCAGTATACTTTCTAAGGTGTTAGAATATGTCATTTATAATAGGATAAGTACTTACTTGCAGACTTATGACAATCAGTTTGGCTTTAGAGTGAAACATAGTACTGCATGTGTATTTATATGCTAAAGGAAGCCGTCCTAAAGTACAAGATGTCAAACAGCAATGTATATTCCTGGTTTTTGGATGCATCAAAAGCATTTAATAGAGTTAACCATCGCAAACTTTCAAGAAACTCTTGTGTCGAGGGGTACCTAAATATATACTTAGGATACTTGCATTCTGGTATACAGAGCAGACCATGTTTGTAAAATGGAAAAGCACTGTATCACCAGGTTTTAAGGTGACTAATGGTGTTAGGCAAGGAGGTATATTATCACCCTATCTTTTCTGTATATACATGGATGACCTTACCAATGAACTAAAAACTGCACGTACTGGCTGTGTCATTGGAAAGGAAAAAATTAATCATTTAATGTATGCTGATGACCTTGTTCTTCTGTCACCCTCTCCCCATGAGCTGAGAGTACTATTAGAGGTATGTGAACAATATGGTATAGAAAATGACATCACCTATAATGGGGCAAAGAGTTGTATTTTGATTTGTAGGTGTAATCTACTGAAACATTTATCATGTGGGTCTTTTGAAATGAATGGTCAGACGATACCTGTCAAAGACGCATGTAAATACTTAGGTCATGTAATTACTCACGAGCTGCGAGATGAACTCGATATTGATAGGCAACGTAAAAAGCCGTATGTACAGGGTAACATGCTAATAAGGAAATTTGGTGTGTTCAGAATCAGTTAAAATTTATCGTTTTAGAACTTACTGTACTGCATTGTATACATCCCATCTGTGGTGGAACTATACAAAAACTGCTATGAATAAACTCTCTGTTGCTTATAATAATATTTTTCGTATGCTATGTCGGGAACCAAAATGGTGCAGTGCCAGTTTTATGTTTACTACGCGTAACCTACCTACCAGCCAAATGTTAATCCGGATATATAATTTCATTACTGGGGTCCAAAACAGCTCTAATGTGTTGTTGTACAATGTCCTATCTTCAGATACTATGTATCTCTCACCTATATGGCAGTCTTGGTTCAGACAACTGATTTACAATACTTTATTTTTGTAACGTAGCAAAGATTATAGATGCATATTAAGTTGTGCTATAATAAGTGTTATAATAAGTGGCTATGTTATAATAAGTGTTATAAGTGGTTATGTTATAATAAGTGGCTATGTTGGTCTTATTTTGTATTACGTTCAGTGTACAATACGTAAGAGTGTACTTGTATGTTAGGTTAAGTGGCTATGAACTGTGAATGATCCGCAATAAAGATGTTTTGTTTGTTTAATTGTGTTTTAGCTGTAATTTCTTTCTGCAATTTTTTATTGTAATATTAAATTTTATAACAAAATTTTTGACCGATTGATTGATTACTTATACAAAGTATGATCATAATCCAATGATACTATAAATATAGATCAGTGATGGCGAACCACTGACCCACGAGGCAATTTTTAGTGACCCACGAGGCAAGTACTGATCCACAAAGCAAGTTTTAGTGACCCACGAGCTCTTATTTAAATAAAATATGACTTTAATTTTTAATATTTTCTGTCAATTTTGTGTGTAACTAGAGAACAACAATCAACAGAAAGAGTAGAGAATCTTATTCTTACAGAATGGAACTCATTACCAAATTCTTTTGCATCAATGAAAAAGCTAGCATTAGTTCTGCTGACAATGTTTGGTTCATCTTATTCTTGTGAACAGTTGTTTTCCTCCATGAATTTCGTCAAATCCACCACTAGGAATCGCCTTGGCACAGATATGAGTGCTGCGTGTGTGTGAAACTAAAGACAACTAAATATAAACCTCGGATCAAAACATTAGCAACTAAAATCCAACGAGAAGTTTCTCACTAAAAATAGTAAGTTAATAAATTACTGTAACCCAATTTCATTTTTTTAAAATCAAAAGTAACAAAAATGACCCGCCAGCAAAAAAGGTTCGCCACCACTGATATAGATTATTTAATTATTTATTATTATCATTATTACAAACGAATTATCACAATCAATGAGTTAATGATGAAATATGCATTGGATATTTAATTATTTATTTTTTTTATTTACATATATTAATTTTGGTCAAAGAATTTACATAAAAAGTAAAATATGGCATCCTGCGTTATTACAGGTATCGTACAATCGCCTCAAAAGTTATCGCGGTTAATTTGTTTCACGCAGCATCAAAAAACATGACAAAATTGTCATGCCTTGTAATTATATTCATTAAAATTCACATTCATTTTCAATTCATTTTACATAGTTTGTAATATCGAATACTTTATAAATATTTTTATTTTTTTGAGTTTGGCGTTGAAGGTTCGATACAAAAGATGACGCAATAGAGAAAATCACTACAAAATCTATCTATAAACCCCACTTTTGCTCTATTATCATACAAATACAATAAAAAAAAGAAACGATTATGTCCCCAAAATATTAATTAAGCAAAAACTTGCATATTCAAAATATTTAAGAGCGGAAAAGAGATAATCTGGGATTTGGTCCAACCGGCCTGCGGAAGCGTCACGATTTGCTCAGCATGTGGCGTGATATTAATATTACAAAAAAGACAAAACACTCATTTGTGTGACCTCACAAAGAGAATACAAATTTAATGTGCATTTTGCTCCTGATAAATCATGCACCCGCTCCTTATGTAGTATAAATGTTTATAATACAAACATACAGCATTACGGTAACTTTCATTAAAAACCAGTGGTTAAGCCTACTCCTCGAGCTGGATAAATCGCAGTAAATGTCTTTCAAAACCACGTGGGCACCTTGACAATTTAAAAAGCAGAATCCAGTCATAACTGATAAAAGCAGGGGTCCCCATGCAATGTGTGTCCCGCAAGCCAAATGTGTCTCTCGCGCCGAATCTACGTGTCCCGCGGGCCAATACAATATATATAAAATCTGAATCAAATTATATCTTATTGACAATTAAAGGATTGGTCAAAAAATTTAGTAATTTCTAAAGAAATATAAAATCAAGTTTAAAATGTATAAACGCGAAAAGTACAGGGTTTTCTTTTATAAATATTGTATGTGTGTTTCTTCGATTGCTTGAATTTAAATGCAAAATGTTAAGAAATTATCAGCACGCGATCCGATACCCAAATAGTTTGTGAGGCCTTTTCCTCAAGAGTGTAACTCACTTCCATATTAGCCATTGCGTGTTATTCTACATGCAACAAAAAAAAAAAAGGCCCCAAAACAAGACATCAATTTGAACACTTGTTTTAATTATAATGTATTACTTTTGGAAATTTAATTTAAAATAAATTTTCCTATGAGACCGGACTTATGGGACACCCTGTATATATATATGTACACACACACACACACACACATATATATATATATACATGCACACATTTTAACTGCAAACAACACAGTATAATTAATGTAAAGAACGACGCTTGTGTAGAAGAGTGTTCCGCACAAGATGAGGAGGGAGAACGAGCAAATGAAAAATGAGGTACCTCCCAGGAATCGAACCCGGGATCATCCGACCGGTAATTGGATGATCCCGGGTTCGATTCCTGGGAGGTACTTCATTTTTCATTTGCTCGTTCTCCCTCCTCATCTGTGCGGAACACTCTTCTACACAAGCGTCGTTCTTTACATATATATATATCTATATATATATAAGATTGATGCAAACTCACAAGGAAAAAGAAAAATGATTCCAAGGCCTTTCGTGTATTCAGAAGTACACACTCGTCAGGAATGAAGGGGTGGAGGCAAGATGAACAAAATATATACAACAGGACAGAAAAAACAAAAAGATTAACACAAGATTAACAAGAGTTGATAGAGGCAAAGGTATTTTAACAAGATATTGTCAATTTATACATTCCCGTACTGTTATTGAAATATTTTTAAAATGGATAAATGCACATTCTAGAATATTTCTTTCGGTTTATCTGTCTTTTTAACGAGAGCTTTAGAACTATCCCACTTAATACTATGATTACATCTATACATATGGTTAAACAATGCATTAGAATTATTTGCTGTTACACGCATATTTATGCTGTTTTACCCTAATATCTAACGTTTTACCCTTTGGCCTATATATAAGGGTGACCAGAGTCCCGATTTTGGGGTGGGACAGTCCCGAATTTATGACATGTGTCCCTCTTTTCAAAATGTCCCGCATTTGGAGCAAATTTCATAAATGTCCCGCTTTATTAAAATTACTGTTACATTAGACGGTGCTGATCTAATGTGCGGTCTACCTAGCAAAGTGAATCTACCTCTAATTTTTGTGCGGTCTACCTAAGATAATTAGTTCACAGACCCGGAAGCCAGAAAAGAAGAAATCAAAAGGCGGAAAAAAAATTTAATTCCAGACAGTCACATCTGAGATAGGGAAACACTAGTTCCTATTTGTACGAGAATGCGCAAAAGGATCAGTTGTACATTCAGACGAATGGCCAGCTTACGGTAATTTGAATGCACTTGGCTTCAAGCACGCTACGGTAAATCATCAGCATAATTATGTCGATCCCGATTCAGGAGCTAATACTCACGTATCGAACGTTCATGGCTAGATGCAAAGATTCACATGATGAAAAAGATGAGAGGAGTTGGCCGCACTACCTTCCAATCCCATTGGACCATCTTTCATGGAAAATTTTACGGAAAAAGAACCTGATCAGTTTATAGCCTTTTTAAATGATGTAAGACTCGCATATTGTTAGGCATATTTTGTTTGCTCCTTTTTTTAATTTTTTGGTTTACCTCTCAATAAATTTTTTTAAATCTTTTAATAAATCTAATAAATAACAAATATTATGATATGATGTTTTTAAATAAATAAATTTTATGATATGACAGTTTTCATTTTTTGAGGTAGACCGCACCTTAGACTGTTCGAACGCCGGTAGACCGCACATTAGACCGTTCAAAACGCCGGTAGACCGCACATTAGACAAGCACCCATTAGGCATTAGATGTCCTTTTTGAATTAATAGAATTATGACTGACTTATTTCCCGTCCGGTTAGAGCCGGGTTGGGTCCCTCTGATGACTTCTGTACTCCATCCAGGTTCATCTGTCTCTCGCCATCGTTGTCAGCTCTCTCCATTCTCTCCCCGCGTTCCCGCTCTTAAAGCTCGTCAACCATGTTCTTCTTGGGCGTCCCCGCGGTCTAGTTCCATCCTCTCTCGCGTACATGGCTCTTCTGGGCAACCTCTCCTCCCTCATTCTCTCCACATGCCCAAACCATCTCCTCTGAATATCTTCGGCTTTGCTATCACTGGGATCTTGACATTGGTCCGATTCCTGATCTCCTCATTGGTCACCCGGTCCATTCATCCCGCCCCAAATTCTTCTCAAACAGTACATCTCAATGCATTTAACTTTTCCGCTCTTTCTCTCTCATCATCACCACTTTCAGCTCCGAACAGTACTGTTGGCAGTACTATGGATTCATATAATCTGATTCTTAGTTTCATACTGATGTGGTGTCTTTCCAGATTTTATCCATTTTATTCATTACTGCATATCCAGTTTAATCCTCTCCTACATTGCTCGATAAGTGTTGTTGTCACTGGTAAAGTAAACTCCGAGGTATATGAATTCATGTACTTGTTCAATTTGGCTGTTTGCAAGGCGTAGATCCACAACTTCATCTATTTTTCCTATTTTCATTATTTTGGTTTTTGCTACATTTATTTCAGATTGTATTTATTGCATATTTTTCCATTCGTTCTATCATTGTAGCCGCCTCTTCTTTAGTCTCCGCCAATAGCACTATGTCATCCGCATACCTCAAGTCTGTGCCGATTTCACCTCCTATTTTGATGGATCCTTCGTAATTCTGCAATGCCTCCCTCATTACCGCTTCCAAAAACAAATTAAATAGGTGGGGGTGATAACGGACAGCCCTGGATCACCTCTTTTGTTGGAAATGTATCGGTGGTTATATTTCCCTTTCTTACTGCTGCAGATGTGTTCGAGTACAATCGTTGTATTAGTTCTACTATTTGCTTCTCAAATCCTTCCCTTCTCATCACCTGCACCATCCCCTCTCTCCAGACTGAGTCGAAGGCCCGTTTGAAATCTATAAATACGCAATATGTATTCTTATTATATTCCCATCTCTTTTCCGCTATTTGTCTCAATGTGAATATTTGGTCTGCCGTTCCTCTGCCCTGCCTAAACCCCGCCGAATTCCAAATCTAAATACTAACTTGAGAAAGTAGCAGACAGTGATGTAGTCGAGACCACCAAGTCCAAGACTGAGACCGAGACCGAGACCTGATCCTGTGAGACCAAGATCGAGACCGAGATCAAAGGTTCGAGATCGAGATCGAGACCCTTAAAATTCGAGACCGAGATCGAGACCCTTAAAATTCGAGACCGAGATCGAGACCAAGCTCATGCCATTTCAATTTGTTTTACATTACTATGGAAATTAGACTATGTTAAGTATATTAATAAACTAATAACTACTTTCTCAGATGTAGTGTGTTGAATGCAAAAAGTGTAGCCTATAAATTAACAAATGAATATATATATATATACACGTACTTTTATTTATTTACTTCTTTTATATCTGTTACAGAAGGTTTAATGAACGTACCCACTACCCAGTTGACTTGTGCATTTTTAAAGCATGATAGGTGCTCATTACACTTAAGGAACATCAGCATGCTCAGAAGATCTTCTGAAGTTCGACTTCTGTGGGGCCTCATTATTATGCCTCCATGACTAAATACACGCTCAATTGGAGCACTAGAGGCAGGCACTGTTAAAACAGTCATGGCAATATTGGCCAGTGATGGGAATTTATCCCTTTTCTGGTGCCAAAACTTTATTGGAGAGCAGTTGTCTAAAATATGAGATTCATCGATCTCTAAGAGGTACCGCAGCAACTGTTCCCTGCGGTTCAAACTCTTCCCAGTTTCAACGTTCTTCTGCTTGGACCGATAGCTTTGATATTTTGCTATTAGTCTCGGAACTTTGGTTTGACTCTGTTTTATTTCGTCATCGCTGCTGTGAGAATGAGCGCTGTCTCTCTGTATCTGCTCATTCTCCGGGCTTGAGTTTCCTGTATAGCATTTTTCCAACACCATTTCTATGAAAAATAAATTGACATATCGGTACTATAAACAGAGGCATGGCAATTAGCATAAGGTCTAAATAATATATATATATATATATATATATATATATATATATATATATATGTATATATATATATATATATATATATGTATATATGTATATATACTGTGTATATATATGACATTAATTCAACATCCACTCAGCCCAAAGAGATCTATAATGAATTTTAATGATAAAAAATATACCGGTATAATGAATTCTGTGATAATTTTAAAAATTTATAATGAAATTATAACATACCTTTTATTTTCTCTTTAAGTTCTACTTTAATATCTTTATCAGCTCGTACTTCAATGTCCACCCGTTTGGCAACACTAAGTGGCCTTATAATATATACTTATATATATAATATACAGGGTGTCCCATAAGTCCGGCATCATAGGAGAAATTCATATTTTTCTATTTTTACAAACCATAATTCATGTGCTCGGGATGCCAATTTCCCGTCCACCATTCTGTTCAATGACGAGGCTGTTTTTTTTGGAAATGGTGAGGTAAATCGACAGAACACCCGCTACTGGTCTCAAAACAACACTCACTGATATACCTCTTCAGAACAAGGTGCATCTCGGGTGATGGTATGCTGTGACATTTGGAAGGATCGCATCATAGGCCCCCTCTTTTTCGATAAACATGTCACTGGAGGCACCTACCTACGTATGCTCAAGGAAGAAGCATTTCCCAGTGTCTTGAACGAAGAAGGAAATCTCCCAACATGGTTCCAGCAAGACGGCGCTCCTGCACATTACAGCACCCAAGTAAGGGAATACCCGTACCAACAATTCCCTGGTCATTGGATAGGACGTCGAGGACCTGTGGAATGGCCAGCTAGAAGCCTGGATCTCATGCCACTAGATTTTTATCTCTGGGGCCACTTGAAAGCTCTGGTATACGCAGAGAAAATTAGGAGTGTTGAACATTTGCGGCAGCGCATTATTGGGGCATGTAACACCATTACTCCTGACATCATTCACCGTGTGCTTGCTGACTGGGTATCACGTCTGAATTTGTGCATTGAAAACGATGGTGGACATATTGAGCACGTTCTGTAAATAAAAGCTTTTGTTTTGCCTTTTTTTATTATTTTTCCTATGATGCCGGACTTATGGGACACCCTGTATATAATTCTCTATTTAGTGTTTCCATTTTCAATAAAATTAATCTGACGGGGACGGGGGGGGGGGGTTTGTAGCGCTAACCTAAAAAAATCCAGACCCCCCTCCGGCAAGACAAACGTGGCAACTCAAAACAGGGTGACTGATTAGTGGATACCTAGAGTCCCTTACTTTTACAAACTTTCATAAACATTCTGAATTGTGGCTGTTCAACCAAGCCACCCTCATGCGTATGCCAATAACATGTATTTTTCATTACGGTCTCGAAAGGTCTCGGGAGAAAAAACGAGACCGAGATCGAGACCGAGATCTAAATAGCGGAGACCGAGATCGAGATCAAGATCTGCAAATTGGGTCTCGAGATCGGTCTCGAGACCGAGACCGATCTCGAGACCTACATCACTGGTAGCAGAGTAGAATGCATCTAAATTATCAACAGACCAGCGTTGGGTGGAAGTATTCACTCATTTCAAGGCCAGAGATGTCAATCATCAACGAATGTCAGCATTAGTTCAGTTCATGCTCTGTCTTCCAGGAACTAATGCTTCGACCGAACGTGCTTTCTCTCAAATGAATAAGACGTGGACATCTGAGAAAGCACAACTGAAAGTCTCAACTCTAAAAGCTTTACTTTTAACTAAAATAAACTTCAATCAAACCTGTATGGAGTTCTACACTATGTTGAAATCAACTCCGGAGTTACTTCAGAAGATTTCATCTACTGAAAAGTAGGGGAATTGAAAAGCAAGTACGATAATATTGTGTATTGGTATGTCATAGATATAAGCCATTCTCAGTTGAGTTAATTTTTTTCATAATTATATACTCAAGAGAAAAATACAAGCAGTGAAGTAATAATTATGTCCATATATATATATATATATATATATGAGGTAGAGAGGTGTCCCGCTTTTGGCTCCTGAAAATATAGTCATTTTAGTTTATAACTCCAAAAATAGAAAAATGTCCCGCTTTTTGCTTTTAAAAATATGGTCACTTTACGGCTATATACTGTATACTAAGTCACATTGTGTACATCCGATCAAATACACACAACCAACCAGATTATCCGGACTATTCTCCATTAAGCGTAATTTTACAGTATTATTATACTTAAAGTCTACATTGATATCGGAAGATCAATCTAGGTATTTTCGCCGCAGGACTTTTCGCCGCCGGACTTTTCGCCGCAGGACGTTTGGCCGTAGGAATTTTTTGCCGCAAGGAATTTTCGCCGCAAAATATATAATTTGTATAGATATATAAATATAAGCCTACCAAATTTTCTGAACTCTCTAATACGTCGGGTTGGATGACTTGGAAATTTTCATTTATTCATTCTCTTAAATAAGTGATTTCATGTACTTCAAGGTTTTGAACCCTTAGGTTTTTAAAAACCATTTTTGATGGTTTAAAGTGATACTGCACATGCAATAACAGATACTGCCAAAGTTTTATAAAATCGTATTGGAAGTGTGAAATAAAAAACTGCAAGGCAAGAGTGCATACAATTTTAGAAAGTGACACTAAAATAGTAATTGGCAAAACATTTGGTGAGCATAGTCATTCTGCAAACCCATCAAAGCCTAAAGTGTACGCCACAATAGCAAGTATGAAAACGACTGCTACTAACTCCCAATTATCTGCAAGATCACTATTTGCCGATGCTTCTGCAAGCCTAGATGATGCAGGTTGTTATCTAATGCCATCAATTGCAACTTTATCAAGAAATATTAGAAAATGGAGGCAAAAGAATATGGATATGTTGCAAAAGTACATAATAGAACGTAAACTACGCTAGGATTTTTAGGAGACATTTTTTAAATGAATCCATCAAATAAAACGTTAAAACTAACGAAAATATTACGACTTAACCTAACCAATCGTCAACTTATTTTTTATTTTTTAAAAATTCTTTTGCGGCGGCGAAAATTCCTTGCGGCGAAAAGTCCGGCGGCGAAAATTCCTTGCGGCGAAAATTCCTTGCGGCGAAAAGTCCGGCGGCGAAAAGTCCGGCGGCGAAAGTTCCGAACGCGTCGGAAGATATTGAAAATTTACATGGTAAGGTAGGCTAAGGATATTTTTACACTCAAATTCCTTTACAGTACAATATTATAATCCAATAATATAATATAATGAAATAGGGTAACATAATCTAGTACCAATATTCATAATATTGCGTAACTCGAAATCTAAAAAATCAGGACTGACAACTCTCACTGCTCTAAGAAACATAGCAGAGAAAATAAAAGATTTAATCGCGGGATGATGGTTGGAATAAAAATGCACATAAAAGTTATTATTAGTAGGCTTACGATAAACTTCAAATTTGAACTGATTAAAGCATCTCCGAATTTGTTGATCCAGAAAGATAAGCTTCCGTCATTTTCTTTTTCAACCGTGAACTTAATAGATGGGACCATGGGCGCCCGCAGGATTTTTTCCAAGGGGGGGCAAAATTTAATGTATTAATAGGTAGGGACCGGAGCAAGCAAAAAACTTTTGACCCCTTAGGAACCAGCAGGTTAATTCTAAGCAAGTTAGTGTTGCATTTTCTGTAATGGAAAATGCAATATATATTGTATATACATACAATGCACATGATAACAATCATTTATTTTATTTATAACAGAAACATGATAGAATGAAGAAAAAAGCACACTGAAGTAAATGTTGTACCTAATTTGAAAACGGTGTTTTGAGCATCACCTACACTGCTCATTTGAATAGGAATTGTAGTCGTCTGCGGTCACTAGCAAAATTATGAACAACCTTTTCCATAAAATCAGTTTTGTTGGAGTTGATTTTCTCCCGGTGAACAAATAAAAAGGTAGCAACCTTTTATCATGCACACAAATAAAAATTTTCACCCTTTAGGAGGCAGTTGGATACTTTTCAGCAAGTTTAGGATATAAATATTTTCTTAGAAAATATTTAATAGATTTTCTTGGCATTTCCAGGGGGAGGCAAGCGCCCCCCCTTGCCCCTACCTGCGGGCGCCCATGGATGGGACTAAACTATTGAGCCTACCAAGAAATAAGTCAACATTCAAATTATTAGGCCAAAGGCATAAAATATCATCCATATACTTGTACCAAACGAGGTTAAAATTAACAATAGTAGGCAAAATTCTGCTTTAAAAATATTCCATATATAAGTTAGCCAATACCGGTGAAAGGAGATTTCCCATCGCCAATCCAAACGACATAGCATAAAATTTATTTTCAAACTGAAATTTACAATCTTTGACGCAAAGCTTAATTAACTCAATAAGAGTGTTGCGTTGCGCAGGGAAAGAATATTCAGAGATCTTCTCTTTTAAAAATTCAAGTAGGTCATCAACCGGGACTTTTGTGAAGTTTATCGTAAGCCTACTAATAAAAACTCTTATGTACATTCTTATTACGACCATCACATCCCTCGATTAAATCCTCTATTTTCTCTGCTATGTTTCTTAGAGCATTGAGAGTTGTCAGTCCTCAATTTTTAGATTCCGAGTTATGCAATATCATGAATATTGGTACTAAACAGGGTCGCACCCAGGAATTTATTTCGAGGGGGGGGGGAGATATGTATTATAGCTGGAAACAAAAATGATATGACTTATTTAACTTCATGTTGATATATATATATATATATATATATATATATATGAATAAAACAAGACAAAAACACACAAATTAGCTATAAACTAAAAATAAAGAAAATGTATACCAATACGCAAACAAAATAACGCAAACAGGAAAAAAGAAAAAATCATGCATTTTTGCACACAGTTTCTAATTTCTATGTTTTGGATATATTGGGCTAATATCTTATTGGTTAACATTTTTTGGTGCACCCTGTATAACAATAAAAAAATGAAAGTGCAACAAAAAATACAGATATTTTATGTGATTAAAAATTCGGCGAAATATCGGAAAACAGTCACGTATAAACTGATTTGTGCATATTTTTGGTAATTTCTATTTATCTCTCAAAACCAGCCAAAAAATTGCAAATCCGCTAACTCCAAAATTTTCCCACTAAACAAGAATAAAAAGAGCCAAATTTAGCGGGAAACCGCCAAATCTGGGAACACTGCCGTTGAACTTAGTGATTATTTTTTCGTTCAAAAAATAAGTTATTTAGTTAGAAATTAAAGTCCACCCTTGCATTTTCGAGGGGGGCCATGACCCCTTTTGCCCCCCCCCCCCGTGGGTGCGCCTCTGGTACTAAATTATGTTACCCTATTTCATTTTTAGATAACTGCCTTAGGAAAGCCAAGAATAGGTATTATAATAGTGTAACTGTAAAGGAATTTCAGTGTAAACATATCCTTAGCCTACCTTACCATGTAAATTTTTCAATATCTTCCGACTTTACTAAAAGCAATTGGTATCAATGTAATCTTTAAGTATAATAATACTGTAAAATCACACTTAATAAAGAATAGCCCGGATAATCTGGTTGGTTGTGTGTATTCGATCGGATGTACACAATGTGACTTAGTATATATAGGCCAAACGGGCAAAACGTTAGATAGGGTAAAACAGCATAAATATGCGTGTAGAACAGCAAATAATTCTAATGCATTGTTTAACCATATGTATAGATGTAATTATAGTATTAAGTGGGATAGTTCTAAAGCTCTCGTTAAAAACACAGATATAACCGAAAGGAATATTCTAGAATGTGCATTTATCCATTTTAAAAATAATTTCAATAACAGTACGGGAATGTATAAAATTAACAATATCTTGTTAAAATACCTTTTGCCTCTAATCAACTCTTGTTAATCTTGTGTTAATCTTTTTGTTTTCTGTCCCGTTGTATATATTTTTGTTCATCTTGCCTCCACCCTTCATTCTCTGACGAGGTGTATTTCTGAATACACGAAAGGTCTTGGAATAATTTTTTTTCCCTTGTGGGTTTGCATCATTCACTCATTTCACGTGTCTAATTGTGAAATTCATCCCATATATATATATATATATATACACACACACCTTTGGTTAGCTTCCGCTCGAATTGTTCATTCTGACGAAGGTCAAGCTTTTCACTCCACCTTAGACCTACAGTTTAATGTGGAATCCGAACCACGCCCCATCAGCAGCCCAGCGTCTTAACCACTAGGCCACCTAGGGTACTCATTTATCTACCAACCACTTTCTTTATTGTGTGAAAGGATGAACAGCTGGGTTTTGCTGCGCGCCGACTGCCGTCGGGTCTCGAACCCGGGGCCGATGGATTCGTAGTCAGCGACGCTAACCACTACACCACCGAGAGAGATATATATATATATATATATATATATATATATATATATATATATCAACGAACAACGAAGAAAAATTCCACCTTCTAAGATATGGTGATAACAAAGTGCTACAGAATAAAGAGTACAAAAACTCTGCAAGCCAAACAGATAACACCAAACCCAAGGGCGGATCTAGAGGGGGGGGGGAAGGTCGGCGACGTCTGATCCCCCCCTCAATTTCTTGTAAGTGCCCTATTTGAATGATGTGTATGCCTCTGAAAACAAATTTTGTTTTTGTAAATAGATCATAGTTATTACTGTACTTCCAAATCTGTAGTTGTAATGGTTTTTATAGGTACCCTTAGTACTGGTGCAGTAGGGCATATCATACTTTTCCGAGTCCGAATTTCACTCTGGCTAATATGTATTTTTAAGTAAAATTTAATTCTAAGAGGGGTTTCTTTTCTGCAACTTTTCCCAAAAATCGCGTTATCATGTTCAAAATTGCAGTTTTGTGTTCTATGTTGAAATATCGAATATTCAATTGAACACAACCTCATATTTTTAACCCTTTGTCGTAATTTGTTGCCATTTAGACACATTAACTTTGCTTAACTCTTACACAGGTTTAATACATACATACATAAGAAAAAAAATCTACTCCATTTGAATCTTTGTAACCATTTGGACGCAGAAGGCGAAGTTCAACATTCTCTCAATAGATGGCTCTGAGCAATTACGCCAGTTATAATTGTGAAGAAGTGAGTGGACGCCATTTTTTTCGGTAAGGCCGGTCATCTTTCCAAAGACAAGGCTTACTTGGCCATAGATGGCATGAAAGTCTGGAGGGCCAAGGAGGAAGTAATGGCCTCATCAGTTGAAGCTCTCACGCAGAGGTCAGAGGAGGAGATCTCTGGGATATTCTTTGATGGCAAGCAAGATAGGAACACAAAGGTGTTGAAATATGACGAAGTGACAGGGAGATTTCATTCTGGCAAAGTGATCGAGGAGCATTACGCTATTACGTGGGAGCCTCAAGGAAAGTACCTCTTCCATTTCACTCCCGAGGAACCTGAGGAAGGAGAAAAGCCTGCTCATAAGATCACTCTGGGCCTGCATGAGTGGCTTCTGGATCACGGAGCTGACGAGAGCCTTGTAATGATTGGAGGAGACTCTACCAACACCAACACGGGGTGGTCTGGAGGCGCCATAGCCCTATTGGAGAAGATGCTGGGTCGCAAGTGCCACTGGATAATCTGTCAGCTCCATGTGAACGAGCTCCCCTTGAGGCATTTAATCATCAAGCTGGACGGCCCTGTAACTCCCCGGTCAGGCTTCAGTGGGCCTATTGGAAAACTTCTTGAGAAAGTGAATGAACTTGAGGTCAACTTCAACTTCAAACCAGTGGAAGGAACTGAAGATATCATAGAGCTGCCAGTAGAGATAGTCAAATATCTCTCCACAGACCAGCACAACTGCTGTCTTCTGATCAAAGCCATCAAGTCTGGAAGTCTCAGTCCACAGTTGGCTGGTCTCAAGTGCGGACCTCTGAACCAATCCAGGTGGCTCACTACTGCACAGGCCATCTTGCTGTTGTGGATGAGGGAGCACGAACTGGCTGAGGAGGCTCGAGGTCCTCGTGAAGTTCTGCCTTAACTTCTACTTCAAAATGTACTACGACATCAAAGTGAAGCACCACCTCAAATTTGATCCTGCACACGTTTTTTCAAGCCTGAGGCTGCTGAGAAACCAGACTACCGAGGTCAGGAACATCATCTCTGCTGCAGTGATAAGAGGAGCTTACCACGCACATCTGAGAACATCCTGGCTTCATTCCTGTGCAGTGGGGATGAGCATCAGCATCAGAGAGCTTTTGCTGTGAGCCAGATAGAGAAGATCAGAGAAGGAAGAGACTTTGGTGATACGACAGTGAGGCCCCATAAAAATCCCAAAGTAAATCTGCAAGCCACTTCACCTGAGGATCTCATCAAGTGGGAATCAGAGAATATTTACGAGCCTATTTTCACCTGCAAGATACCTTGACTGAACTCGAGCATCTCAGGAAAACACTCAAAGTAGACGCTTTCTCTGTTCATACTCAATCCTGCGAGAGAGCTGTACAGGAAGTCTCAACTGCTTCCCAAGCTGTGTACGGTCACGAGAGGAGAGATGGGTGGGTGAGAGCCAGGATAGACCATCGAGAAATGCTCCCAGTGTTCAGATCGAAGCAGGACATACTTAAGAGCTTTTCAGGCTCGAGTGGCTAATGAAGAGGCTAAAGCCATCGTTAATGCTCATAAGAGCTGAAAGTCCTCATAAGATCTTATGAGGCCACGCTTTTCAGGGATCCAGGAAGAGCAGGCGTGTAAACCTACACGTGGAGGTGGCAAGTTTCCCCCGCTACGCGATCAGAGTAGAGCTGGTGAGCCGCGCCTATTCTTTGAAGAAAAACTTAAAAGTCTTAAGTTTTACGTGAAATCTAAACATTTTTTCAGCACCCAGAGGTGTTGAAACACGCAAGAAAGCAAGGATGAGGTCAGAAAAGCAGCTTTTAGACTAAATCATATGCAGAACAGCTGCGCGCTTTGGTTTGGGTGCCCTGAGGCTGCGTTAGGCAGCCTTCAAATCAGAAAATCGCGATTTTGACCATGAAAATGAGATTTTTCGGAAAAGTTGCAAATAATAAACCCATCTTAGAATTAATTTTTACATAGGAATACATATTAGCCACTTTGTTTTTCCAAAATTTCAACACTGAACCCAGAGTATATGCCCTACTAGTGCAGCCATATCACTATTTTTATCTTCATCTTATTTTTCTTTTAATTGGCAAGACATTTGTAATTATTCGAAAAATTTTCTGTGATAACTGTTGTACCCAAATTAGATTTTTATTTTGTATCCTATTTGAATGAGACTGATCTAATAAAACAATACAATTAATTTTATGCTCGCTCATTGGTGGTCTGTTTTAAGAAAAAATTTTTAGTACTGTGCCCTTTTTATTTTAGGGATGCCCTCTTTTCTTTGGACCCCCCCCTTACTGAAATGACTAGATCCGCCCTTGAAACCCACAAGTCATGGATTTTGGAGTAATACAAACAAACAAACACTTTATTTCAAACTCAACAGGTACAAACATTATACAAGAGGTCCATAGAAGATTAAGAGATAGTTGTCTGGAGCACTGACTAAGTAGACCAGTGAATCACCGTGCATAATGAACATACAATTGCCTATGCCAATGCTTCCAAAGTTGAGATTTATAAAATATATCGGAGACCAGTCCACTAACCATGGCTTCTATTATCTTATTGACTGACTCACCGAGCCTAGTGATAAATCTAAATACAAAATTGCGAATGACACTGGCCCAGTTAGGCACCTTATTGACTACAAACAACATACTGACACTAGAAGAGCACCATTTATAAATCTTGACGTTCTTAATAAACTCTTAAAAATATTATTATATGTAACATATAATTTTCTCAAATTATACATCCTGTAACAATAAAACTCACACTAACAGACGGAGTTTATTTCCACAACAGTTTCGATGTCCACTGGCATCCTCTTCGGGTGGATACAGGTAAACGAATGAACAAACGTGAGTAAGAAAACAATTCAGGAAAGATAAGGAACATTCTAGAAGGGCAGAGACCATTAAGAAATTTCCTGGATTGTTTTCTTACTCACCTTTGTTCATTCGTTTATCTGTATCCACCCGAAGAGGATGCCAGTGGGCATCGAAACTGTTGTGGAAATAAACTCCGTCTATTAGTGTGGGTTTTATTGTCACATTTCGACCTCCACGTAAAAAAAGTGAAGTTTTGCATTTATACATCCTGTAGTTCCAACACAAATGAGCTGTATACATTGGAGTACAAAAAGTTTTGAACAAAATCAACTTAACATCTAATGTACATACATGAAATTTTCTAACCAAACTATTTCCCTGAGCATATATTTGTCTACATTGCCTTAGAATATCACAGTCATCTGAAAGACTATCCGTTAGTATGTGGCCAAGATACTTAGTCTGGGTTACCTCTGACAGCACCATACCATTCAATTGAAATTCAGGAAATTTTATATACTGTATTTGTAGGCCTTGGTCCTCATAATTATAACATGATTTTTAGCAGCAGTGGCGTACATAAGGGGGGGCATAGGCCCCCTATTGTAAAATTATTATTACTCTCATTAAAGACATTTGAAAAAGAAAGTTTCAAAAATCGATAACTTTGCAACATTCACCACAAAAAAATGTTGATGTCATATAGAATTTCAGTTATTTTATGGTTACCAGGACATGTTATTAACTCAAAACTCAAAAGCAATTTTGGCTGTCTTAGGAACGTTTATATATGTCTTTATACGTACGATTAATTTGTGAAAATTTAGTTCTTTGTCCATAAATTGGAAATAAAATACAACTGAAGCCTTCCAACATGCAATTCATTGTGATTCCAAATCAGTCATCATTAATTTTGAGCTGATACACACAAACACAATATATATATATACACACATAGTATATATATATATATATATATATATATATATATATATCCCCGCAAGGGGGTTCTAAGCTCGTGCTCTTGAGTGCTCTTTGTGCTCGTTTGTACGTGCTTGTTCCTGGAGGTTTCACCTGCTGCCCCTCCCGGCCCTAGCACCCAAGGATGATGGGGCTCGACCCTGCAGTCCTTGTCATCCTTGGTCTTTTTCCACTTCGACTGTCTCCTCCACCCTTTCTTTTTCCTCTGTCTTTCCTCTCACTTTTTCTTTGTTTTTCAGCTGAGATATGCCCTTTAAATAGAGGCGAATCGGTTCTTCCTGAACTAAAAAAAAATATATATATATATATATATATATATATATTCAGTGATGGGCACTGTTACATTAAATTGGGCGGCGTTTCCGTTACTCGTGACACGTCGAAAATGTCTTCGGCGGGACCGTTACATCGTTACTTTTGAAAATCCTTAAAGCGTTACCGTTACTCGATACATGTATCGACGTTACAAGTAACTAGTTACATTTGATATTTGTTTATCTGCCTTTACACGTATTTTGAAACTACCATACCACATAAATTCTAATTGCTACTATTATTGACTATATAAATGTTGTTCTCTTGAACGATATATTGCAATAATTTGCACCCCAATGATTTTTGGAAAAGATGAAGAGACCTAAAAAATATAAATTTAGTTGTTTCCACTAACACGGAATGGTGAATTGCATTTAATAGTCCTCATGAATGGAATGGCAACGTTATCAAATTCAAATTCAAATATCGAGTAACGAGTAACGAAAAAATACGTTACACTGATAAAAACTGCAAAGCGTTACCGTTACATTGAAACATTTGAAAATCTTTCAAGCGTTACCGTTACTCGTTACTTTTGTAACGTTCATTACGTAACGTCGTTACATGTAAAGCGTTACTGCCCATCTCTGTATATATTTATTGTGTGTGTGTGTGTGTGTGTGTGTGTGTGCGTGCCCCTCCCTTTGAGAAATGCTGTGTACGCCCCTGTAAAGCAGGATTATATTTTATGTCGTTATCCTTCCTATACCTTTCACACACCTTCATAAGTGTTCTGAGCCCTTTTACAGATGGAGAAATAAGAACTAGATCATCTGCATACATCAGATGATTAACAATCATTGTACCAATAGCAGCCTATTTTACAGGTGTTCAGCACAACAGATAAATTAGCCATATAAACATTGAATAAGTAGGGGAATAGTATCCCTCCCTACCTGACACCATTGGTCACAGAGAATGGCTCTGAATTAATCCCACCCCATCTTACAATCATTACAATCATTGTATGGTGATTATACTAGAATATTAATATACGGACCAAGTAACCTGGTACATTACGATTTAAAAGTTTCATGAATAATTTGTCATGATTAACACGATCAAATGCCTTAGAGGCACCCAGGAAACACAAAAATATGTTAGCATCTAGACTTTGGTAGTTACAGACCATTTCCTTCGAGGCATACACACACATATCAGTACTGTGTTTCTTTTTTAAACCAAATTGGTTATCACTAGTATACAGGTAACATTCAAATCTATCAATGAGTATATATTCAAACACCTTAGACATATTACTGGTCAAAGCTATTGGCCTATAGTTATCTTTACTGTTGATTTTACCCTTTTTATCATTTAGTATTGGCACCAAAACAACGGATAACATTGTATCCGGCAAAACACCATGTATCAGTAAACCTGTAAAGCACAAAGCTAACAGAGGCACTAATCTGTCACTACTAAATTTCAGATGCTCAGCAGAAATACCATCAATAACACATGATTTGTTACAATCAAAACATTTTATGGCCTGTTTAGTCTCAAATACACTAACTCTTACATCTGGACTATAGGTAGCATCACAATTAACATTATTGTTCTTATGTACAGAGTTGAATAACTCACTGTAGTGTTCCTTCCATAATTTGACCATATTCTCAGTTCCAGTTACATTTTCAATATTAGCAGGGAGAGATATTGCACTATTATTCATTGTTTTTAATTCGTCCCAAAAGTTTCTTGGATTCTTACTGGCAAGCTTTCTAGCCAGAGCATCTCTGCTTAACTCATCTTCATGATTTTTTATATACCTTAATGCATACTTGAACTTGGTATTAGTCCTCTGTTTTGTTGTAATACAGGGCCTTGCCTTGGCTTCCCTTGTTCACACCACATTAAAAAGCATCTCTGGATGCATTATGAAGTTCAGCCACATAATCGCTCCAGCCAGGTCTACATGTACAATGTCGTCGGATGCAGAATTCAGAGAGCACTATAACATTAAAATTACAACAGTTAGAAAAATAATGGGAATCATCTGGAGAAGCTTCCGCAGCAGAAAAGCAAACATCATGCTCAAATTATGTAAGAGTCTAGTCTACCGATAATTGAGTACTGCTCAGTAATCACAAGCCCATACAGAAAACGAGGCATTGCGAACATTGAAGCTATACAAAGGACTTTTACTTCTAAGATAGAGGAAACGAAAGGTGAAGAATTGGTCTCGATTATAATCCCTGAAACTCTACTCTCTCGAAAGAAGACGCGAGCGGTACACAATAATATACATTTGGAAAATACTTGAAGGTTTTGTCGCTAACCTTAGAAACGAAATGCAGTAGAAATAAATTGAAATGAGAAAAACGGCAGATCTTGCGCAGGTCCCCAGCTGCGGTGGGACAGGGGACTATGAAAACAAGAATCGAAAATACCCTCAGAATACGAGGTCCAAAGCTTTTTAATGCCCTGTCAAAATAAGCGAGGAACCTCCAGCACACCGACCTGAATAATTTCAAGAACCAGCTGGACAGGGTCCTGTACAAAGTCCCTGACCAGCCATAGGTGGATGAGTACGAGGGTAGGAGGAGACGGAAAGCAATTCCTTCCTTCATCAAATCCCGTAAATGAGGCGGGATGTTGCAGAATAACCATTTCTTTTCCTTTCTGAGACTGTGCTTAAATTCGTGCCAGTCTAAGAGTCTACGACTTAAAAGTATGACGTAGTCTGACGTCACATGCATATACAGAGATGGGCACTATTAAAATTTCACTGTACTTTTTCTTTTTACGCAGGAAGGAGGGGCAAGGGCGAATGCCCGCAAAAGCGTACCCTCATAGAAGAAGTGTTGGTGTCTTGTAGGATTAAAATTATATACGTATAATGTACTTTAGTGTTAACGAACAAACAATCTTTATTTCAAACTCAACAAACAAACATTATACAAGTGGTCCATATACAGTTAAGTCATAGTTGTTTGGAGCAGTAACTACATAGGCCGACGAAACGCTGTAAATAATGAACATAGTTGCCTACGCGGACCTACAGTAATACCGATTTCGTCGACAGGACCAAAACATCAACACTTTAAAAAACTAACTTAATCTAACCTAACCTAGCGTAACGTAACCTATCTTAACAAACAAACAAAAAACAAAACATCTTTATTGCGGATCATTCACAATCCATAGCCACTTAACCTAACATACAAGTACAATCTTACGTATACATTGAACTTAATACAAAAATAAGGCCAACATAGCCACTTACTATAACACTTATTATAACAACTTAATACGCATATATAATCTTTGCTACATTACAAAAATAAAGTATTGTAAACCAGCAGTTGTCTGAACCAAGACTGCCATATAGGTGAGAGGTACACAGTATCTGAAGACAGGACATTGTGCAACAACACATTAGAGCTGTTTTAGACCCTAGTAATGAAATTATATATATTCTTCCGGATTAACATTTGGCTGGTAGGTAGGTTACGCGTAGTAAACATAAAACTGGCACTGCACCATTTTGGTTCCCTACATAGCATACGAAAAATATTATTATAAGCAACAGAGAATTTATTCATAACAGTTTTTGTATAGTTCCACTATAGATGGGATGTATACAATGAAGTATAGTAAGTTCTAAAAAGATAAATTTTAACTGATTCTGAACACATACCAAATTTCCTTACTAGCATGTTACCCTGTACATACAGCTTTTTACGTTGCCTCTCAATATCAAGTTCATCTCGCAGCTCGTGAATAATTACATGACCTAAGTACTTACATGTGTCTTTGACAGGTATAGTCTGACCATTCATTTCAAAAGACCCACATGATACATGTTCCAGTAGATTACACCTAAAAATCAAAATACAACTCTTTGCCCCATTATAGGTGATGTCATTTTCTATACCATATTGTTCACATATCTCTAACAGTACTCTCAGTCCATGGGGAGAGGGTGACAGAAGAACAAGGTCATCAGCATACATTAAATGATTAATTTTTTCCTTTCCAAAGACAGCCAGTACGTGCAGTTTTTAACCTAACTTAACATAGCTTGATCTAATCTAATAATAGCTTGTTGATAGAATGTCAACTTGGCCAGATGTCATAAGGCTGGCCTACGCCAATGGTTCCAGATTCAAGATGTATAAAATAGTTACCAGTCCGCTAGCCATTGCTTCTATTATATTATTAATTGATTTACCAAGCCTAGTGATAAATCTATATTCTAAATTACATATCACACGGGCACAGTTAGGCACCTGATTGACTACAAATAGCCTACTGGCACTAGAAGGAGCATCATTTATAAATCTATGTTCTTAATAATAGCCTGAATACATTGTTTAAAGCTGCATGCAAATTTCTCATATTACAATGGCGTAACTATTCAATTGAACTGAATAACCTTTAATAAGAATAAAATAAATACAATGGTTTTTACCATTTACAATGACATGAATAATTGCGAAGCTGGACTATTTATTTTATTTGGCCCTTAAGCTTTAGGCTTTACTGGGCTTTTATTAAAAATAGAACAGATAGTTATTATTAATAATAAATAAATCATGGAGAAGTACTATTAATAGTTAAGGTATGTATTAATCTTAAATTATCATTATCAATATGGCAAATGCAAGGCCATTATTGAAGGTATTTTACCAAAACTATACAAAGAAATCAATATTATACACGAGAGATAAGAACTGAACAATCACAAGAAATGTATCTTTAATCCTAGATTACACACGAGAAATGAATAAACAACAGTAATGTAACTAGGTATACGCATTATACGTACGGTGGGTATAATTAATAATAAAATTCGCTACCCGTTACCTGTATAACACCTTTATATTGTTGTCTTGAGAATCTCTGCATCCATCGTTGCATAAGTGTTTTGTACGCACAGCTTTAGTAAGCAAAACATTCTTATAATAACGGTTGGTGCGTGCCTATCCCAAGATAAAACCCGTTTTACTAGTTTTTATCACAGCATTGATAGTAATATGTAAGAATGTGTGAAATATTGCAGTCAACTTTGATCTAAATATTGATATTAATTATTGCCTATTGTTTTTTATATAATTAATAATAATTGCACAGTACCTAAAATTGTAAAGTCTCTCAAATTAAGTTGATTTATTTTGTATTCGACATTTTTATTAGGATCGTAGAATTTGCGGTTAATATCCTTGCAATTATTTCATACGTGATGAAAAAAATGTCAAATTTTTAATTGCGTTTATCAGGGGCGTCAATGCAACTAAATATTTTTGTGGGGGCACTGTCAGAGAAATAATCAGAAGAAATCAGTAATTTAGTGCTTTAACTAAATTTGGGGGGGGGGGGGGCACGTGCCCACCCAACGTCTCTGGGTATGACGCCTCTGCGTTCTGTATTTTACAAGAAACGTAAACTTATGAACAAGTGAGGTGATCATGAGGGAGATGAGATGCCAGTTAAAGATATTAGTGAAATTTTATTTTTAAGTAAAGGATTTTAGTTAAATTTTTAACCCTAGAATGCATAACCCGGATAAATATATCACCCGGCGGACCTCAGAGGCCCGGGTTATGCATTCCAGGGTTAAGTCACACACGTGTCTTAGGATTACTATTCGTCTACATTTTGTTACAAAACGATGATCTTCAATCAGTTGTAAGGTTTGTATGTTTTTTATCGTATGCCTGGCAATGACGTTTTGGGTATATTGCATTTGTATGTCAAGTTTGGTGCCAGATCTTCTGAACACTTGGAACTTAGTTCAGATTTTGGCTGTGATGGTATGAAAGAACGAGCACTTCCAATTCGAACACCCCAGCTTCTGACCCCAAGGACTACTGGAAGCTGAACGCCTACATTCCTTTCATCGACCTCTCATCACCCAACTGGACGACCAACTGCGCAAACCAATGTCTCGTCTCTGTCCTCAGCATCTCCCAACTTTCATCGACAGATTGACAGATGACACATGGTAGGGTATAAAGGCCGAATACCTGCCTCTACATTTATCTCCCGTGACCTCAGACACAGAACTGGACACTTGAAGACAGTACGTAGGCACTACTAGCACCCAGATACTCTTCACTCTCTAGGACAGTGTCGTTGCCACAGCTGGGCTCTATCTGAGATTCTGAGCGTCCATTTAGTGCTCTCCGCCAATTTAAGACATATCTACATAGCCAGACGACTGAACAGCGACTGAACAGCTTCTCCCTGGCGCATGTTCATCAGGACATCAGTGACGACGTCAACACCGTCCTCAAGGAGTTTGACGCAACAGGACTCCGTCGCATTGCACTCGCTTTGATTAAATCAAATCAATGATTTTATTTTTCAATTTCTTCATGCAGAAAGAAGGGGCCAAGGACGAATGCTCACATAAATGCCAACCCATGAAAGAAGAAGAGACCCAAAATCAAAATCCAAAGTTTTCAAGATGCATGAACACTCTGCGTCTGAAAGATTGGAGATTATAGAAGGGAGAAAACATGGACTTAGGAAGGTTGCTCCAGAGTTGTCTGGTTGAGTAGATGAAAGATTGAAAATACCGATTAACCTTTGCATTAGAGAGTTGGACAGAAAAGAAATGAGGCTGTGTCGAAAGTCTGGTACTGTGTGCTCTCCTTAAAGGAGGAAACATGCAGTTAGAGAGTTCAAAAGAGCAGTGTCCGTTATAATAGCAATAGTAAAGAGCGAGCGAGGCAACACTGCGGCGAAGAGAGAGGGATTGAAGACAGTCAGTAAGAGGCTGGAAATTGATAAGACGAAAAGCCTTTGATAGTCTTAATACACTTTCTTGTAATGTTTGATTTATTTTCGATTTTCACGACCTCGTGTGTATAGCTTTTTAATGTCTGGCTACGCCCATTTATTATATATCCTGTAGCTGCACCACAAATGAGCTGTGGTGGATCCAGAACCTGAAAGTAGCCGATTTTCTGTCCGAGGTCTGAATACATGGGACTAAAAACACACATTGGAGTATGTTGTCTCATTTAATACAAACCTATCCCAAATATTTACACTTATTTTTACAAATCTCATAAAAGTATATTACATAGGTTAAGAGTCACACCTACTTTAATTGCTAAGTACTAGGGGCACTCAATATATTTTGCCCCACCCTTTTTTCTTAGCTAAATAATAGGCCATGGAGCTGAAATGTCTTTTGGGCCGTAAGTTTGAACTTTCTGCGCTTCACATAACCGGATTTTTCCAGTTTGAACCTTCCCTCTTTGTATAAAACCGCTTTTAAATGCTCTTGTATTGAACCGATGGTTAACGCAGTTTCAAAAATGGCGTCTGACAGTGATGTGCGTCGTAAACAGAGAGCTGTTATCGAATTCTTAACCGCAGAGAAGGAAAAAGTTGGAAATATTCACAAACGTCTACAAAACGTTTACGGAGATGCTGCTGTTGATCGAAGCACAGTTGGACGCTGGTCTAAACGTCGGAGAGATCGTCGGAGAGATCATCGGAGAGAGGGAGAGCCAGCCTCGATGATGAGCCACGTAGCGGTCGCCCGGCATCGGCTGTGACATCTCACACTGTGCAACGTGCTAACAGCATCATTCGATCAAATCGGCGCGTCACGTACAAGGAACTATCACTGGAGCTAGGAATTAGTGAAGGAAGTGTGAATATGATAATTCAGAAACTGGGATACTCAAAAGTGTGTTCACGGTTTGTTCCTCGCCAACTGACTGAAGATCACAAAGCCCAAAGAAAAGAAATTGTTTCAAAGTCGTTGGTTCAATACGAGACAGAAGAGGATGACTTCCTTTCACGAATTGTGAATGGGGATGAGACTTGGGTACACCACTTTGAACCTGAAACAAAACGCCAATCCATGGAGTGGCATCACGCAGACTCCCCACGCAAGAAAAAGTTCAAAATGGCTCCCTCTGCAGGAAAGGTTATGGCCACCATCTTCTGGGACATGAAAGGGGTGATTCTGGTGGACATTATGAAGAAAGGACAAACAATCAACTCCGAGGCATATATTGCTACCCTACAGAGACTCCAGAGACGTATAAAGCGAGTTCGACCGGAGAGAAAACTGGAAGATGTCCTTCTTTTGCACGATAACACAAGACCACACAACAGTTTGCAAACAAGAGAGGCCATCACAAAAATGCGCTTGACTGTGTTACCCCACCCTCCATACAGCCCGGATCTGGCACCTTCAGACTTCCATTTGTTTGGGCCAATGAAGGATGCTATTCGTGGAAGAAAGTTTCAGAGTGACGATGAGGTTGTTGAGGAGGTTAAGAGGTGGCTCCAGCGGAACCCAGCGGACATTCACCAGCAAGGAATAAAGGCCCTCGTTTCGAGATGGAGGAAAGCCGTAGAAAAGGATGGAAACTATGTGGAAGCATAAAAACTTGTAAAAAAAGGTATGTAACTATGTGTGTACAAAATTTCTGGAACTTTCAAGGAAACTTGGAAAGAAAAAAAAAGGTGGGGCAAAATATATTGAGTGGCCCTTTCATATCTACGAGTGTCAGTCTCACTCTTCAAACATTCAATTCCCATAATGTTCAAAAACCCCTAAAGTTCAAATCCCCTAACGTTCAATACGCCTAAAGTAATCGAATAGGTATTTTGAATAAAAATTGTTCATGCAACAAAGATCTTTCATTACACAGTCGCTTCCCATTCAAGCTTTTGCAAACCTTGCAGATTTTGCAAATTGTGACCGTTTTGTGCAAAATGCTCCAAACCGATACGAACCCGCGTCTGATATTGGGGTACGAAAACTTTTGAACAGACACCTTAACATCTATTGCACACATATGAAGTTTTCTAATCGATGTATTTCCCTGAGCATATAATTGTCTACAGTGTCTCATAATATTAAGGTCATCTGAAAGATAAGTAGTTAGTGACCCAAATACTTAGTCTGGGTCACTTCTGACAGTACAGTATCATTCACTTTTATAAAAAAATACATATTTTAAGAATTTTGTATCATGATACAATTAAGTTACAACAAAGTTTGGTTTAGAATGCGTACAAACGTAGTTCGTTTCGATAAACGACAAATTTGGTTGAGAATTTGAGGATATTTTTGCTTCGTACAGCGAAATGTATGGCACTTATTCCTTTCCCTCCTCCGCATTTCTGAAAACAGCGTTCTGCAAAATAGCGCTCTGCGTATAAAATTTCAAAAGACAATATTTTAATAAATCTTCATTTGCGTACCTTTTTCTCCATACGAACTATCATAAACAGTAATTTTTGTTGTTGTTATTAATGTTTATTTGTTGCCTGCTTAGATCTAATTTAGTCTGAATATTATTGTTGTAGTGTGAGCGTGTGATAATGCAGTACTGTGATCTATCTACTTGTGAGTTGTCCCCGTTAATTGAATGCCCGGTTAGGGCAACTGAATGCCCGGTTAGGTCAACTGTACGCCCTTGACGATTGGTTAGGTTAAGTAGTGATATTTTCGTTAAAACTAACGAAAATATCACGACTTAACCTAACTAATCGTCAAGGGCGTACAGTTGACCTAACCGGGCATTCAATTAACCGGGGGCCGCACAGCCCCCAGCACAGGACCACGACTTGTTTAAATACAAAAAATGCTTATTTTTGTAGAAGTGATGCGGGGGTAAAAGGAACAAGTACCAAATATATTTCAAATTTATGAGTAATTTCAGTATACTGTAAAGTTTTGTAATTCTCTGGATCACGGGTTTCCAACCTTGTCCCTACTGCGTACCCTTTTGAAAAGTGAAGGTGTTTTCATGTACTCACTACCCACATACAATATATATATATATATATATATATATATATATATATATATATATATATATATACAGTGGTGTAGTGCTAAATAAAGAAGTGAGGGAACGCATTTTGAAAGTGTTACTCAGATGCAGGGGGGACAATGGCGAGCGCGGCGAGCCCATACAGCTGGGGGTCCGGGGGCACTGCAAGCCCCCGGGAAATCTTTTGAAATCTGACCAATTTCAGGGATATTTTGAGGTCATATGCACTGGATATTAGGATATATTCCAAGGTTGAAGATGCAGTATTTCCAGTGTCATTAGATATACGACATCCAGTACGATCAATAAAAATAGCTAACAACTGGAATGATTAACTAAAAAAAGTTAACAACTGGTACGCCGTGGTGACTGTTTCACCAGATCTTTATAGGCTAGCATTGCCTCAGTCGAAGCTAAAAGAAATGAAACAGTTAATGATTCTTTCTCATATTTCTTCTAGGGGTGGGAATTAAAATTTCGTGACGTTAGAGATTTGTAAGTTCAGATTTATTTGAAATAGTGAGGGAACGCCGTTCCGTCTACCAAAAAAAGTAAGGGAACGCCGTTCCCACGCGTTCCCACAGCACTACACCACTGTATGTATATATATATATATATATATACATACACACACACACCACTTTTACTAGGTACGAATCGGCGGTAAATTAAAGAAATATACCTATATATATATGATGAAATAAAACCACGAAGGAAAGGAAACACAGATGGTGCTCAAGCGCTTTCGTCTAATGACATCCTCAGTGTTCCTGAGGATGTCATTAGACGAAAGCGCTAGAGCACCATCTGTGTTTCCTTTCCTTCGTGGTTTTATTCATCAAGCGCTTTCGTCTAATGACATCCTCAGTGTTCCTGAGGATGTCATTAGACGAAAGCGCTTGAGCACCATTTTGTGTTTCCTTTCCTTCGTGGTTTTATTCATCATAAATATTTTTCACGTGTTACTTTCGTGAAATAATTTTCACCTATATATATATATATGAGAAAAAAACGTGCAGTATTTTGTCAGTTCACTGTGTAGTGTGTACCCCTAAAAAATCTAATATGTACCCCCGGTTGAAAACTCCTCTAAAGTCTGAAATGGTGAATGTATGACCATAGCCTAAACCAAATATTACCTATATTTATTTTGTACACCTTCCTTTTGTGTAATCATTTCGTACAAACGATTTTCAACAGAAATTTTCAGTCAGTGAAACCTTAACATTTACTTTAAACTCACGAACAAATTAGATTTTGAATGCAGCTTCACAAATTTGGTCTCACTGACTTTGGATGTGAAGCTCAGAATTTTTATGGTTGTGGTATTCTTGTAAATTTATGGTCTCACCGTTTTTTCCTCGATTTCACCAAAGAGTATATATGAAATTTTGTACTAGCGTGGCCTGACTAGATATAGGTAGGTGTTGGCCTAACTACAAGTAATTAGTTAGGCTATGGTATGAGTGATTGTGGAGTGTAGTGATGTGGTTGTTTAATCTCCTTCGCATCATCTAAAGTCATATGGCAGAGAGGACCTGCAACTTTACGTAGGATCCAAACCACGGGTCGTTTCATCATCTGAACGCAGAGAATGGTATGCCATCCAACTAGTTTCCAGACCGTGTCATTTAACTTCACTAATCGACGGGAAGTGGTCTGAACGTGAAAGCATTATATCCACTGTACACTGTGCAGGCTTAGTTAAAAAGTATTAGGCACCCCATCGTATATTCCCTCAGAAGAACAAGTAACATTAATATTGTAATGAAACATTCACAATAGTCATTTCATTGAAAATTCAGTAAGTTTCTATTTTCGCTTTTATGACTTTCAATCTTCAAGCATACTGTCTGCAAGGTGATTGCATGTGGTACGTCCAGTTTTTCCCATTCTTACTGTATCGTTAAATGTTGCTATAAACTGTAAAGTGCACGTATATTACTAGTAATTGTGAAAATGAGAGAATTAGTGGAAGTAGAAAGGTCTCAAACAGTGTTGCTCTTAAACCAATGATTTTCCCAAGTTGCAATAGGAAAAAAAATAGTTTTCACGACTCGCTCGCTATTCGCCCTTGACTGGGATCCTTCCTCTTTTCAAATCATAAAAATAACATCAACAACAACAACCAACTTACCACTCTTCCTATTTTAGAATCTTTGCATATCCGTAAAGCTAAACCCACATTCAAACACAAACAAACAAACAATTAAAAGATTATACCTCCATTTTGATCTGACAATTAAGAGAACAAATCTTTTTCAGTTTTCTCTATTTAAAATTTATTTACTCTGATGGAACGTCATATAATAAATACTTAAGATTGATGCAAGTCTTTACTAAAAAAGTTTTAACCTTTTATAGTATTCTAATGGCCTTATTTTGTAATGTGAGGTGACGTGTGTGTGTGTATATATGTATATAGTCTAAAGTCACTACAGGAAAAAATCACTAAAAGAAAGCTGAATGGCAACACGAAGGAATAAACAGAGCAACGCGGGCTGTTCGTTGGTTTTTGGCTGGACTAGAGCATGGTTATTCATATCTGACTAAATCGTTGGTGCTAAGTTTAATTTGGTGATGTTTCTAAGGTGACAAATGGGGTATGGGGTAGAAAGTTGTCAGTAAATAATAATAGTTAGGGATAATGTCTATAGCTTCTAAATTAGTAAAGTTAGAGATTTTAGGTAGACTGCTTTGTGGGACGCAGGAAATGTATGGTAGGCCCTAAAGAATATCTAATTCAACGCACCGTTAAGTGCCTTTGCTTGTTGTTTAGAAACCTAGTAACTTAGCGGGGTCACTAACCCCAAGCTATTACATAATGTTTGCTCGTTTATAAATTTCCCTAATGTTTCATGAGGCCCTTTTAATGTTTAATTTATTCATACTTGTAATTTTCATTTCTATTACTAGTATTAGCCCTGAAGATGGAAGTTTACTTCCGAAACATTTGTTTACGATAAGAATGATAAATATATGGGGTTTTTATTCATCATATATATATAATTTTGTATGTGGGTACATGAAAACACCTTGACTTTTCAAAAGGGTACACGGTAGAGACAAGGTTGAAACCCCTTGGTCCAAGAGATACAGAATAATGGCTGAATTCTACATTTTCCAAATCAAATTCCATGCAGTTTTTGACTCTTAGCTTTCATCATTATGAGACTAAAACCTATTCCTGTAATAGGTTAGCTCAGGCCCGTGCACAGGGGGGGGGGCTTGGGGTGCTTGAGCCCCTGCCCTTTTTCTTCTTCATATCAAAAGTGCCCTTTTAGTCAAAATTCATAAATATATTGATTCGACATAAATTTGAATTAATTAGTTATATTTTTATTTAGTTACTGCTACTTCAACAGATTTTCAAAACTGGAATTACTTTGATCTATGATTTTTTTATTAGAATAATAAACTTAACATACCGTTACTATTATTTTGTCAATCAGGGAGGGCGTCCCTAGTGGTAACACTGACTGCAGCTGTTCACTGTTGATTGCGTCTCTCGGGTATGTGGGTGTATTGTTTACTTATTTTACGTTAACCTAAGCTAACTAGTGATTTCTCACTGATAATTATGGTAAGTTGGAATCCAAAGCAGTGTGACATTACTCCAAAAAATATTGTATGACATTACTCGTAAAGTTGGTAAAAACGTCCACGTCCCCTACTAGGCTAGGCCCATCAGTACACCAGTGTGTCAAACGATGGATTTTGGGTTTTAGTACTGGCATGAATTTCATTAAATTAATAAATGATTTATTAAACAACATATCATAACCTTTTCATTTTTAATATGAAATTGATTTTTAAAAACAATACAATTTTCATTAAAAGTGAATAAAAATACCTAGATTATTTATTATAAAACGATGCAATTTTTCCGCAAGGACGACAATTACGGTAGATCCTTCTGCCCTTTATCCTGCTGATTGATACTTATAAAAGTTATAAGTAAAGTAACTATTTAGAAATTGCATGCTATTAAATATTGTGAATTTGGTTAACAAAAGCTTAATTAGGTCTACTGCCTAGATTAGATTAGATTAGGCCTAAGATAATAAAAGTGAAGGGAAATATATTTTTGAAGCATCTTGCAATAAAAACATGCCTTTTTACAACAAATTTTCATTTATTTTCTTTAATCAGCTTTATATACAAAAATAATGCATTGAATTTAATGGAATTTAAGAATATTTACCACATACAATTTAAAAAAAAATTTTTGTGTGTGTATACATATATATAACCTATATGGCATTAGGGATTTCATTTTTAAAAATGTTAGGGGAGTGCCCTTTTTTCAACTGAGCCCCTGCCCTTCTGAAAGTCTGTGCACGTCACTGGGTTAGCTTGTATTTTCACGTAATTAACGTGTTCCATATCATGAGGTAAGGTTTACTGCATAACAAGAGTAAGTCTATCTTCGCATTTTGAATGCAAATCGTGACGTAGAAAAGGACATACACTGTATTCCACAAATTCGTATTCGTGAATGATTTTAAACTTTTAACCAAGACTGTATCTTCAAAATAAACCTTACTGATAATTATTATCAGTACACACTTGAAAACTTGTCGATCGATTTTTACAAACTAGTTGGTGATTCTATATAATTTGAGTGCGCTGATCTAAAAAATATAGTTAGTTTTTCCCTATCACGTATGGTTTTCTTACTACAGGGTGTGTCAGAAATCCCCCATTTATCCCCAAATGTGAACCATCTTATCGAGACCAACATTGGATTGTACGTGCTAAACCATAAATTTTGTTGTTATAGACTACAGTAACGCTTACATAATAATGTAGGGTAAATATATATAACAACCAGTCCCGTTCCCAGCAAAATACTCTCTCCCCTCCCATCAATGGGTGGTTAACATTTGGGGACAGATGAGGTATTACAACACCCCTTGTAGCACGAAATCTTTAGGTGATAGAGTAAAACCTAATTAAAGCAGAATTAAATAGCTCCTAGCTCTTGGACAAGCATATTGCTTGTTTATGAAAGAAACAAAATATATTTACCTTCTTTACTTGTACCAAGCGAAGTATGTGTCGGATGCCAATAAATTGTTCTCCTGCAATCTAGACCCCAAAAGTTCTGCAGAGTCCTTAGGCAGATTTAAATCCCTGACTAAGTCATTTAGTTCGGCTTGGTTAATGGTTTAGGATCTCGGTCAGCTGTTGGCTGTTCATAAACATCATCATTGTCTGGATTTGGAGCTGAGTCAGAACCTGAATTGTATTGATCCAGACTCTCGGGTGGGTGGGGAATAGGAACTTCTGGACCATGGGGTACCGGCCTTATTGCAGATGGAAGACTTGGGTATTGAAGGCTCTCTTTATTCTTTGCATTATAACCTTTAACATTGCAAGAACAGAAGTAGCAGTCGTCGGTATGGTTTCTAGGCTCGCGCCATACCATAGGGATCCCAAATGGCAAACTTTTCTTTTTACCTTTGCTCCAATTCCTTAGTGCCGCAACACACGTAAGACAAACCTTGTGTGGAGCCCAACTTTTGTCTTGATCTCCTAATTTAATTCCGAAATAAGCATGATAAGTTCTCTTAATGAAGGTCGTTACATTTGTCCTTGTTACAAACAACATACCGACACCAGTAGTGGGCACCGTTAACCAAAAAGTTAACTTCGATAACGATAATCCGTTAATCCCAATTTTTAACTCCGATAACGATAATCCGATAATTTTACTACAAAGTTAACGGAAGTTAACGATAATCCGTTAACGATAACTATTTCTTTACTAACATTTAAAAAAATCAAGGAAAAAAAGCTTTAAAACCCATAGAAAATGTTTATTTATGCAAAATCCAACAATAAATAGGTATTTAACTGTATTTTTATCAAGTTTTGCAACTTTTTTGCTTAATAACTTTTTTTTTATTTTTAATAAAAAATGTACTGATTACATGTTTTGAAACCCTTGTAACCACTAACCATTAACTAAATTTTAATTTACCAGAGAATTATTATGGCGGGAACTGAAAGGTAAAATTAAATTTTAGGCACATTTATTAAAGACTATGACACAATGTGCTGGTTGCCCTTCAGAAAGACCAACTTCTCAAAGTTAGGCCCAACTGCCAGTCTTGACCTCTTGGGCCTCAGGATGTCCTTGCCGAGAGAGAAGAGCCGTTCCACTGCGGCAGAGGACGGAATTGGCAGACTGAAGTTATGGCGGTTTGAATTCATTCGCGGAGCGGTGATCTTCCGTGAATGACTCCTCGCAGTTAACGTGTTAACGGACTTTAACGGACTAAATATCGAGTTATCGGAAGTTAACTGGTCCGATAACGATAAATGGAAATTAACTTCCGTTAATAGTCCGTTAAAAAAAGTTAACTTCGTTAATTAACTGTTATCGGATTAACGCTTTAGTGCCCAACACTGCCGACCACAAATATAACAAAATATGTCTGGACTATGGGTACATCCTCTAGAAGCCATTATTAAAATTTTAAAGACGTAATGTTAGAATTATCTATCTGAAAAATATGAAAAAACGAAATTAATTAAAGATAAAAAAGGTAAAAAATTACAAAACGCCCCAAAATTGTTTTGCTAATAACTTTAAAACTGTGGGTGATAGAAAAAAACTGGTAGCATTTTTTAATTCAGCGCAGCGAACTGCTTCAGAATCACAACTCAAAATAAAGAAATCGATTTTCATGCAGACCGGTGGCGCGCTCTTCATAAGTATGCTTCTTTGCAAATAACAAAAAAAAAGAGCCTAAATAAATGGGCCTATTCTCTCTACATGTCTGGCCTTTCACCAACCGTTCTATTTCTCGAAAGGAAGTTACAGGATGAAGGTAATCGAAATAAGAAAACGTTATGTATGTAGCGGCAAAGACACCTTCAAATACTTTCGTGATTTCCACTTGACAATAAGTCCGCTGTTTCATCGACACAACCACGACCAAGATGACGTCACATAGTGAGATTCACTCAAGACATTCCCTCTGCCCTGAACGACACACCTCGACCTCGTTATAAGGGACTCCCAGGCAGAGATGGACAGTAACGCGTTACATGTAACGACGTTACGTAACGAACGTTACAAAAGTAACTAGTAACGGTAACGCCTGAAAGATTTTCAAATGTATCACTGTAACGGTAACGCTTTGCAAATTTTGTATCAATGTAACGGATTTTTTCGTTACTCGTTACATGTATAAAGCTTATAAACCCAAGAAAAAATTGATACACACGGAAATTACGAAAAAAACTTTCGATCAAAATTTAACTAACTCGCTTGAAACTGCTGTAAGGAAAATAATAAGAATTTTTAAATCAAAACGTCTATCTTCGCCGCGTACGCTCAATGCCCAACTGTAAAGACGTAATAATACTACAGTATAGTGCTTTGTGCTGACGTGTTCGGCTTCATAATCATAAATAATGTTGAGCTTCATATTCTCTTATTACCCTATTGTGTTTGTGATCGATGTTCTGTTTATATGTACCATAAATTATAACAAAATCGGTACCATATCGATGACTATAACCGACATTCATTTACTGTTTAATACATTTTATTTTTAACAACTACTGAATTAGTTCCATACGCGTGCTTGCACTGACGAGTGGCAACACCGATCACCGTGTTGCTAAACCGTAGGGCCATAAAATATCATTCAGTAGCAGGTTGAATGCCAGACAGTGGAATATCAAATGCAACTAGTTACTTGTAACGTCGTTACATCGATCGAGTAACGGTAACGCTTTAAGGATTTTCAAAAGTAACGATGTAACGGTAACGCCGAGTACATTTTCGACGTGTAACGAGTAACGGTAACGCCGCCCAATTTAATGTAACGGTGCCCATCATTGCTCCCAGGTACGACGCCTCAATCGCATCTCGATTTCTCCCTCTAAAGAACTCCAGTGACACGAGAGATATCACCATGTAACAACGTGTAACAGGCCCCATTGGCCTGGGGTCATTCGCCTAACTTTATATAAAGACTTTCATTACCTCGTGCGTATTATAATACTGAAGTCATTATTCAAGTGCACATTTATACATTTCAACTAAACTTGCATTCAAACAACTGCAATCTTTATTTGCCTCACTTATATATCATTTATTTGTTTAATAAAGGAACAAAACTCACTCCATTAATTTCCTAATTAATAATATTATTTGATCTGAAAAGATCATGGTGACCCCGGGCTTCAAGCAATCATAATCATTAACATTAACCTAATTATCTTAATTAACATCATTATAGTGCCAATGAGGCACCATATGTATTACTAATGTTTTTATTGTTTTATTTTAAATTGATGTATGATAGGTATAAACACTAGTGTAATTACAGGTATAGGCAAAGGAATAGTAGATAAGTTTCTTGTTAAAGAACTATATGGAATTGAACTTTGAATTATATATATATATATATATAATATATATATATATATATTATATATATATATATATTATATATATATATATATCGGGTCGGCAAGAAAAAAAGGGAGACCTCGAACTTTGGCTGTAAAATCCAAAGCTATGGTCAGATTTCAATTTTTTTCACACCCACAACTAAGTAAATTTCTTATGCGGTGAGCGGATTTCAAAGAAAACTAATGAAAATTACGGATTTATTGAACATTTCTTTATACCACTGGAAATTCTCCATTTACTCTACTAGTGCATTGTAAGTGCAGATAAAAAGTTACAAAATACTCACATGTGGTGCTACCTTGATGTTAAAAAAAACTGCTCGATAAGTTTACTACAAACTACAACCTTTTTCAGTCTAGGATGGAACTCATCTATGGCTTTATTGATTTGTTCTTGTGGTAGCTCATCCCATTTTTCCAGAAGAAGCTGTCGTAAATGAGCGACATTTCTTACTTTGACCTGATAAATTCTGTGACAAATTTTCCCCAAAGGCCGTAATCGGCAGGATTTAAATCAGGACTGTTTGGTGGTCAAATTTAATACCGCTACCTGTTATTCTTTTGATATCTCCTGTTTTACCGATTTTCTTGAGAAGCTTGTCTAAACCTCCTGCAGTTGGCTTACGTTAATTAAAATCGCTTTAATTATGAAATTGAACCTATGATTAGCAAGATTTTTCTGGAATATTCGCCATAAATCCAATTTCTTAGCTAAAATGGTAAAAGATAGCATACAAACCATAAAATTACCTAGTACTAACATACTAAAATTTCATGGTTCTATGTACCGTATTTGCCGAGATATGAAGGATTTAAAAAGTTTCCCTTTTTTTTTTGCCGACCCGATACACACACACATATATATATATATATATATATATATATATAATATATATATAATATATATATTAGTGATGTAGGTCACATCCGCATCCGCATCCGCGGAACATCCGCACATTTTCTCGCATCCGCATCCGCGTCCGCATCCGCACTTTGGACTGCGGATGTCGTGCGGATGTGGACCGTTGAGATAAAACGTCATTAATAAGCGGAAATTATCAAATTCTACTATATTAATAGAACTAGTTCATTGTGCGCAAAAGTGATGCAAGCGACAAGACGAGAGGCTGTTCTTGTATGAAGTTACTCTCTTGCAACCTACTTAGATCCACGTTACAAAGCTAAGTTATTTTCACCTAGTACATTAGAACGAGTTAAATCATCACTTGGCAAAGCAGTTGAAGAGCTTCAATCTCTTGAATCTGTCGCTTCGCCACCCACCAAAAGAATAAAAGTTTCAGTGACAGAACCAACACCTTCAACAAGCAAATCTATCACAGAATCTGTCTCTCAGTTTCTTGAGTCAAGCAGCAATGACGAGACCTACGCGATGTCAAAAGATGTAGTAAAAATGATCGAGAGCTATCACCAAGAAAAACGCCTGGCTGCATGTGACAATCCTATTAGTTGGTGGAAAAATACGCAGAATATCTATCCATACTTGAGTAAACTTGCAAGGAAACATTTAGCCTGTCCTCCAACAAACGTACCAAGCGAGAGATTATTTAGCAGTGCTGGATTAATATATGATGAAAAGAGAAACAGACTGGCAGCAGAAAAGGCAGAAAAATTAATGTTCCTTAAGCATAACCTTCCTATAATTAAGTTTGAACATTAAACGATGAACATCTTAGTTTACTTTATTTTAATTACTCATTTATAAATATGCCTAATAAAACTTTAAACTTAATATAAATAGTTATCAAGCTAATTAAAGATCTCTTTCTATAAGGGTGGAGGAGGTTGGGGAAAGAGGTCGGTGGGGTGCATTTGAGTTGGGTTCACGTCCCGCATCCTGGTAACACAATTATGGTTTCTAATTGTGGCTGAAACTCAACAAAATATAACGAATTTATTTGCAGACAAATTCACTAATTGATTTCTATATTAGTTAGATGCTTGATATTATTTTATATGTTCAGAGAAAAGTACAGCAATTATTGTACAATTAATCAATTATACTACATTATAGCTACAGCTCTCTCTATATAATAACTTATTATATACGTTAAACACAACAAATCTCGAATATATCCTAAAAAATAACGAAAAGGTAGACATCCGCATCCGCATCCGCATCCGCGGATGTTGAAATCAAACATCCGCATCCGCGGATGTGAAAAAAATGACATCCGCTACATCACTAATATATATATATATATATAATATATATATATTAGGGCGGTTCATGCAATAGGGGTGAAAAATTTTATTGCAGGTAAGTCACTGAGCATGTGGATTTTTTAATTCTACTTGTTTACAAAAACCTTCATGGCAAATTTCTACTTGGTAGCAAAACTTTTAGTGGGTACTCAAGCTCATGAGACACGGAAAAAGATCAGCTAAGGAGGACAGTGACAGTAGAAACGGGAGTTCCAGCATTCCCTGTCTCCTGCCTAACGTTCCCCTTGGAGTTCTTCCCTGGTCGATTGGTGTCTACAATCTCCTCCTGGTTTGGCTTTGTTTCGTTTGAAACCTTGTCGGAAAACAAAGATGAAAATGGTTGAGGCAGCAAATTTATTACAGAGAGGAACACTAAAGAAAGATCGGAGAAAATACAAAGGAAACGTTTCAGTAGAGAGGATGGATCTCTCAGACTTTGTCAATTCAGCGTCATTCAAGTTATTTAATACTTTCAAGATCAGCCGAGGGTTCTGAGGACATCTGATTAGTGGAAAAATCACCAAGACGACAGACAATCCCTCCTATCCATGTAAAGACTCAATGTTATCAACGACTGTGCTGAAAGGGGCGTGTCCATGATAAAAAAATTCAATGCAACCATTACCAAAGCCGAGACTCAAAAGCAGTTCCTCTTACACGTAGTGGAAATGCACCGGCACTAATTTCCTAACCACAATAAGTCGACATTGGCCACCGGTAAATGTTCAGGCGACTAGATTTCATGTATGATATTAAGGTGATATCAATGCATTTGTGCCATCACTGAACGTTATATTGTGCGAATTCATTGGTTATCTAAATGTTATTTATCCAATTCACCCACTGTATATATTCTAATGCTTGAGCACCGAGTAAATACTCTCGGATTCCACTCAAACTCGTCTCAGAGTTTTATGTTCTTAAGTCTAATTAATTAAAAAAGTACATGCTGGCTTGAATTTTTAATTTTCGTTTATTTGAACCGCCCTAATATATATATTAAACAAAAAATACACCAGCAGGACTCGAACTCGGGACCTCGTGAGTAGGAGTCACGATCGTTACCACCAAACTACATTTAACCGGAAAGGAGGACATATTAACTCCTATCTCGTCGACATTTTTGTTTCATACAAAAACCACTTGTTATTCAATATACAGGGTGTTCCATTAATCTTGAAACCATATCATTGCTCCTGAAGCAGTATAACGAGGTTAAAAATTCAATGACAGAAGTTAAACACCAACAGATAATTGATAACCAGAAAACTGCATTATTTCTAGAACAATTTCGCTCCGAGTAAGATGCAGTGAAAGCATGTGCAGTAAGACCATCATACGCCCAGGAGGCAACAAACCCGATTAGGTATGTGGCGAGCAGGGGGATTGGGAATGTTACCCCTATTCTCAAGTCCTCCCTCCCGCGGCGGTTAATGTAAAACATATCACGAGGTTAAAACAAGTAGTTCCCCTCTTCAGCATGAGGAGTCACTGGTCCCTGAGACTGCCAATGCAAGTCTTCCTGAAAATGGAGGCAACACCGACGAGAGTTACGCGCCTGGAGGTGTGTTGCCACCGTCACCTCCATCGTCACTGTTAGCGGGAGAAGGACACCTGAGTACTCGTAAGCACCTTGTGGGTAGTTCCCCCTCCTACCCTTGGAGAAGGGGAAAAAAGGGCAAAATAAATGGAATACCCTGTGTGTGTGTATATATATATATATATATATTATATATATATCGGGTGGCCCAAAAAAAATGGCACCAATTTTGAGAAGTGATATCTCAATAACCATTGCAGCTAGGGACTTAAAGAAACAACCAAATGAAAGATAATTATTTTCTCTTTAAATACCTATTCTATGGCTTGATGGTTATAAGCCCATATAATGCCCGAAATTGGCTTCCCAAAAACATATTAAAAAAAAAGTTGCGCATTTATATTTATTCCTTGATCCTAATTTTAAATGAAATTTTTCTATTCCAGACCCCTCAAGATGGGATTGAGAGAATCTGATAAGAACATTATACAAGCACTACGTGAAGAAAAAGGATATTCATTAAACAGAATCCTTTACGAATTTCCAAATAGAAATTGGAAAAAAAGAACTGTGGCACATTTTTTACAAAAACTTAAAGAAACCGGCAGCAGTCAACGGCGTCCGGGAAGTGGTCGACCAGAAACTATTAGAACGCCAGAAAACATTGAAAAAGTAAATGAAATGGTTTTAAGTCAAGAGGAACAACCGGGAACAAGTAAAAGTGAACGTAAAGTTGCGAAAGAAACCGGGATTTCACGTTCATCAGTCCAGCGAATTCGCTGTACTGATGAACGTGAAATCCCGGTTTATTTCGCAACTTCACGTTCACTTTTACTTGTTCCCGGTGTTCCTCTTGACTTAAAACCATTTCATTTACTTTTTCAATGTTTTCTGGCGTTCTAATAGTTTCTGGTCGACCACTTCCCGGACGCCGTTGACTGCTGCCGGTTTCTTTAAGTTTTTGTAAAAAATGTGCCACAGTTCTTTTTTTCCAATTTCTATTTGGAAATTCGTAAAGGATTCTGTTTAATGAATATCCTTTTCTTCACGTAGTGCTTGTATAATGTTCTTATCAGATTCTCTCAATCCCATCTTGAGGGGTCTGGAATAGAAAAATTTCATTTAAAATTAGGATCAAGGAATAAATATAAATGCGCAACTTTTTTTGTATATTTTTTGTGGAAGCCAATTTTGGGCATTATATGGGCTTATAACCATGAAGCCATAGAATAAGTATTTAAAGAGAAATGAATTATCTTTCATTTGGTTGTTTTTTCAAGTCCCTAGCTGCAATGGTTATTGAGATATCACTTCTCAAAATTGGTGCCATTTTTTTTGGGCCACCCGGTATATATATATATATATATATATATACATTCAACTGCAAAGAACACGCAGTATAAATAACGTAAAGAACGACGCTTGTATAGGAGATATTCCGCGCAAGACGAGAAAGAGAAAACAACAAATGAAAAAATGAAGTACCACCTGGGAATCGAACCCGGGATCTTCCGATCTTTACGATATATATATATATATATATTGAGAGAGAGCGAGAGAGAGAGAGAGAGAGGCTAATCACTGAGGAGTACCAGAAACTGGCACAGCGCTCATGCCAATTAATGCGGCCCATTGCTCTAATTCCCGTATTATTATTACTAGCATCATCGAGAGTCGAACCCCCGACCTCAGTATCTTCACTTATCAATGATATTGTAGCGTTGATACTATATCACTGATGCAGCTTTCTTTATCCCGTATCTTTTGTCGAATACACACTGAGAAGATACAAAATAAGATACCGATACATAGAGCGAAATTAATAGAGACAGTGAGAATCTCTTTAGATTGTTTAGAAGAAGAAGCAAGAATGTAACTATTCTCTTGCTGCCAACATTGATTTATACCAAAAGTGGAATATTGCTCAGTCTTAAGGTCCCCATATAAAAAAAAAGGAATTAGTAAGACAGAGCAAATTCAAAGCAATTTCACAGCCAAGATTAATAATAGCTACAAAGAGTTGAATTACTGGTTAAAATTACATAAATTAACTCTACAGTATATTCGTCGTAAAGAAGGAGAAGGAGGATAGGGGTTCACCACAATGTACGCATGGAAAATAATAGACTGGTGCCTAACCTCAAATCGAACGCCATAACCACCAAAACAACGTTTGAAAATAGGGAAGGTAAAGTGTATAGTGTTCTAAAACCAACGGCTTGACGAGGAACATTCTCATCGCTGGAGAAAAGTAGCTTTGTCGTCAGAGGGCAAAGACTACTTAACCAGTTACCGAAAGAAATAAGAAATACGACTGGCGTTCATGTCGACGGCTTCAAAAGAAGACCAGACACCTGGTTCAGGCCAATCCAAGATAAGCCAGTTCTAGAAGTAGGGCCACGAGCCTGACCTCCGTGTGATAATAGATCGACGCATAAAACCCTTATCAAGTTGCTAGGTATCCTGCATATTAAGTTAAATGTTATGATAAGCAGGCGCGGATACAGAGGGGGGGGCGGGCTTAACTCCTCCAGCTTTAACCTGAATGACATCTCGTATGGTAATAATTAACAATTTTTAATATCATTGTATAATATTATATAATAATAATATTGGGATGGCAATATTTACATGACACCGACACGACAAATCTTAAATTTCCGCTCCCACCCCTCATTATCTACACCTGATAAGATTGTATTTGTGTGTTAGATAAAATGGTTATGCTGGCTTCAATTTTGTACTTGTATGTTAGGTTAAGTGGCTATGCTGACCTTATTTTTATATAGTGTATAAGATTGTACTTGTATGTTAGGTTAAGTGGCTATGGATGTGAATGATCCGCAGCAAAGATGTTTTGTGTGTATTTGCTATAATGTGTATCGCCGATACTCAAATTGGCACTATCTTCTATCAAAATATTATCATTGATACACGTGCCTACACATTACTATTTTAATTTAACTAGCTCAGTTCTTACTGTGGCGGACTGTAAGCGGTGAGGCTCTGGTTCGCTCCCGCCTCCTCGGTTGGGTTGAGTTGGCCGCTTGCCCTGTCATTGCTCGGGCTAAAGGTGACCTATGGGACACAGTCACCTGCACATCGTGGGGAACTGAGGTTCCTGGCTGTTACTATTTTTAAAATCTTGTATCAAGCAGTGAAGGAATCTCAAAACCATTTTGATGGGGATAGAAGAAGTGACTTAGATAGAGTGATGAGGGTGTCACAATAGTAATGATTCGATCTCACGACCTCCCGATCAGCAGTCCAGCGTCTTAATTACTAGGCCACCAGGGTACCCATTTATCTACTAATCTATTTTTTTATGGAAGGATGAACAGCTGAGTGAGCTGCGCGTCGCCTGCTCTAGCCTGGAATCGAACCCGGGGCTGGTGGATTCGTAGTCAGCGATGCTAACCACTACACCGAGTCGTGGGTTCAAACCTCAGTGCTGTTTAGGGCTGGGTGGTTGTCTTTTTTGTATCTTACGTCACGGCGAGGCGGCGGGCCGGCCACCCCCACTTAATTGCCTCTAGCTAAGGTAGCTAGGCCTTTCATGAATTTCCGTAACAAAAGGTTTTTTTTTTGCTAAGGCAACGTTGTTAGCCCTACGCTAAACCCTCCCCATTTATCCGGGCTTGGAAACCTACATGGTTACTTACACATAACCATATATATATATATATATATATATATATATATATATATATTAAGTTTATGAAAGATGTAGAGTAGAATTCCCAGTTACCATTCCTGGATATGAATATCCGTAGAACCAGCAACAATTTCACAACTGCCCAAATCGCAAGAAAATGTTCACGAGATTGGATGCACATTTTCGCCAGTGATGTTCCTATTGGTGTTTAAAGTCGATTCCATGAAGACTATTATTGAACGTGCTCTTAAGGTTTGTTCGGACTAATTTTCCTTTTATTCTGAGTTAAATTATTTTAAATAATTATTTTTATTTTTATTCTTATCCTAATTACTTGATTTTGAAACATATTCGCAATTATTTGAATCGCCATTTTCAATCTCAATTCTTGATTCCTACCGTTTATAAAAAAGACAAAATATAATATATCGATTTCCTTTTATGGCTCTGCCACGCTCCGGACTGAAAAAAAAAGGTTTAATTAAAACGTTTACTTTCTCAGCTCTATCCACAAACTGACTTTAAATTTATTTCTACCATTAATTCATTTTTTAAGCTTGAGGAAAGGTTGCCCGATGTCCTCATCTCTAACCTAGTTTATTCTTATAATTGTGGTGTTATGCCACGTATGTTGGCAGCTCCGAGTCGAGAAGCATCGTGGTATTACCAACCGTACTTCACAGTAGTGGATCTAGGATTTTCGAAATGAGGGAGGGGGGGGGGGCCGGACCTTTAGGGAAGCGTCACGTATCCCATAATCTTGTTACAGGAAATACCACGAAATGGGAGTGGAGCAAACCGAGCAAGCACTGAGCATACAGTTAGGGGGTTTAGGGGAGCGCTGTGAGCTCCCCAGGCGGGGTCCAGGACGGAGCCCCGGTAGCCGAGCGATATTAAAACCTTTTTATTAATTGTGCATAGAAATCGAGCTCTAAGTATATGTATTTGTAACCAGTGCAGTTACAAATAGTCATTTAGTTTACTCATGTAGGCGCAAAAAAATTATTATAAAAAAAATAAAGCATTTGGAAAGGGCGCCAAATTGATAAAAAGGGGCGCCAAATTGACAAAAAGGGGCGCCAACTTGATCAAAGGGGAGGGCGGTCCCTCTCCCCTCGCCCCCCGTAAATCCGTTAGTGGTACTTCATTACCTTTGAGCAAACCAGCTAAATCCTCGATCCACGAGCACTGTGAAAGCGATGATCATCTATTCAGAAAGAATTTCTCATTTTTAATTAGTACAGCACGAAATGAAACAGATCGAAGAATTATGGAGTCATTATTATTATTATTATATATATATATATATATATATATATATATATATATATATATATATATATATATATATATATAGAAGCCAAAGTGAAATAATTATACGAGGGTAATTCAATAAGTATCCGCACTTTTTATTTTCACAATTTTATTTTCACATCTGATAGATTATAAACACATTATTATTATTATTGTTATTATTATTATTATTATTATTATTATTATTATATATATATATATATATACAGACGCCAAAGTGAAATAATAATTATCCACTGGTCGACAAAATCGAACTTTTTATTTGTCACATGAACAAAAATGGGTGGATCTTATAGGTGTTTTACCGCTGAGTTCAAAAATGGCCTCAAAATTTTTCTATCACCCACCAATATTGAGTGAATCGAAAATGAAATTTGGACTAATTTATAGGCATAATAGCAATATCAAAGTAGAAAATGTATATTGAATTCACCTAAAATGTGGCTACTGATGATTTACGCTTGTATTTCGCCTCTGGGCCATCCCTTGACAATGTCCAGCAGTAGTCATCCAACATGCTGGGGCTCCACTTGCCCTGGTATCGCTTCTCCATCGTGGATATTTGTTGATGAAAGCGTTCCCCATGCTCATCACTAACATCGCCTAAGTTTGTTGGGAAGAAGTCGAGATGTGAGTCAAGAAAATGAATTTTCAACGACATGTTGCACCCCACGTCTTTGTAGGCCTTGAGAAGTTCTTCAAGAAGTGACTCTTAATTTTCGGCCTTGAAGTTTCCGAGGAAATTTGTGTTCACTACTTTAAATGCTCTCCAAGCTGCTCCTTCAACTTCACTTAGAGTTTCATCAAACGCGCTGTCTCTCATGATTTCTCTAATTTGCGGGACCACAAATATCCCTTCTTTGATTTTGACCTCGCTGATCCTCGGAAATTTCTGTTTCAAGTAGAGACCCCCCCCACCTGCCATTTTGATCCACAGCCTTAACAAAATTTTCCATTAAACCAAGTTTAATATGTAGTGGTGGCAAATAACTTTTTTGGATTAAGAAGAGGTGAACTGGTGAGATTTTTATGCCCTGGAATCAACGCTTGTCGAAGTGGCCATTGTTTCTTTGAGTAATGGCTTTCCCGTGCTCTGCTGTCCCATTCACAGAGGAAACAACAGAATTTCGTATAACCCAGTTGTAAACCAAGAAGAAGTGCAATTACTTTCAAGTCTCCACAGATATGCCATGAGTTATTTATCATATTGGATATGTTTCACAAGCAGGTGCATATTGTCGTATGATTCCTTCATATGTACGGCATGTGCTAATGGAACTGAAGGTATTTATTTCCATTATGGAGTAATACAGTTTTTAAACTCAGCTTTGAGGAATCAATAAATAGGCGCCATTCGTTTGGATCATGTTGTTGGCCAAGGGTTTTCATGAGAGGGTAGAAAGTTTCTTTGATGCTTGCGGTAAAAAGATATCTTAGTGCCTTTTTCTTGAAGATTCCAACCTTTCAACCTGGAAGCCGAAAGTTCGGATTGATCTTTTGACAATTTCAGATCACAGACAAGCTCGCTCAGGTCTGCTTGAGATATTAAGTGAGGCTCTGTCGATGAACAAGATGGTTCAAACATTGGATCAACATCGTCCGTCAGTAAACCATTTTGAGCTTCGTCATTACCATTGTACATCAATTTCATTTTCATCATCTAAACTCCACGTTTCCGGTGGCCTTGGCACTGGCAAATGTTTATTATGTAAAACAGGCCTTTTGGCTGATGGTAAATTTGGGTATTGTACCATATGTTTAGATTTCGCAGTAATGCCTAGTATATTTGTTAAGCAGAAATAACAATCCGTTAAACGGTCTTTCGGCTCTCTCCATATCATCGGAACAGCAAACGGTATTTGACGAGACCCATTTAGCCAGCCTGTCAGAAGTCTTAAACACGTAATACAGCATATATGAGGTGCCCCGTCTTGTTCTGATCCACTACCTTGCAACCAAAATAAAGTTCGTATGCTTTTTTGACGAGAGGGGTGAAATTTCGCCTTTGAAATTTAAGTGTTAACTCTCTGCACACATAACAGAAACAGTTTGGATGGTTGACACACTTGCGTGGCATTCTGTCATGAAACAATACGAACGCCCTGACACAAAAAATGATTAAGGAAAATCACAAATAAGATGCACGATATTCACTGAGTGAAATCAAATGAGTAACTGACAAATGAAAGTCAACAGTGACATGTAGCAACTTATAAGCAGAGGAAGAGGAAGGGGCAGACCCCGCCCCCTTCCTATTCTTACTCAAATCCTATGTAATGTAAATTCGTGTGTCACTCTAAAACTGCGGGCGAGTGAAAAATTCTGTTTTCATTTTCGTAATCAACGTAAAAAATTACACATAGTTCAAGTAAAAATATCTCTGTGACAAAAACTTTGTTGATCAGTGATACGAGTAATTGTGCATAAAAACTAAACACTGTTAGTAAATACTACTTTTATCATTAATTTGTGTATTTATTTTATGATGTAAACATTTATCTTAATTTTAATTTAACCTTGAAATTATGTTTCTAATTTTTGTGAGTTTTAAGTTTTAAATTTACCTTTTAATCATGTACTTGTCGAATTAGACCTTCGCCATTTTTATTTTGGTAAACTGATAATGGAAGTGTGACTTCCGAAACGCGCGTGTGTGTGTGTGTGTGTGTGTGTGTGTCTGTGTGTGTGTGTGTGTGTGTGTGTGTGTTTAATCTTCTTAATCCTGACGTGCGCATTGATCATTCTCTTCATGCTTATATATATATATATATATATATAATATATATATATTAATATATATATATATATATATAAATCCTGTAGTGTAATCAGAGATGGACAAAATACTCACATAAATGTATCACTGATAAACGATACAAGATACAAGATACGTGATACGGATTGCCGATACATTACTTCAGAGTAACACCACTTCAGAAATAAAACTAAGTTTTTTATTATTACAAATATAAATACTGTACAAAACATCTGACACACATTTATAGCTTTTTTAATTTGATGTACATATGAGAATAAGTGATACTATTTACAAAAATATTAGATAGCAGTCCCCAAAAGGGGGGGGGGGATCGAAATTGTAGAAAGGCGACCTTTTGGTGCAACGACCTAGTCACTGCGGAGGGGGTTTAGGGTAGTTAAATATGAAGTAGTTTAGAGTAGTTTGTGAAGTTAAAACAAAAATGCAAGTATTTATTTACTAAATGATGCTGTATATTATAATATCACATCAAAAGTTATAACTATGGTTATGGACCTTTCCTGTTAACGGGGAGTGGGGGGTCGTTCGACCTCCCCCCCCCCCCCCAGATTCCCCTTGGCTACGAGCCTGGATAGACTTCGATACAATACTAAGCATTTTATTGATCTTGATGTTCGCTAGGCAATGTGACTATTGCAGTTACAGTTTGTTCGCAAGGTGTTAACGTCAAAATTCACGTCAGTTTCAGCTATCTTCATTAGCGTCATGCAAATGATCATCAGTCAGTCTTCAGTCAGCGCATGTTGCCAGTCCTTGGTCTAATTGGCCCTTAATGAAAGGGTATTTAGAACAATTTACAGTTTGAAACATTATCTTTCCTGGTTCAAATTTAGATATAAGATCAATATAGCTTCGGTTTTAAATATATCGTCTTTATAATAAGTTTTTATTGTGTTGTTAGGTGAAATCTTCCTTCCAAAAATATTGGTCAGGATGTGGTTTTGTCTTACTTGACACCAATGTATTACAGTGGGGTAGCGCCTACCCAGAGAACGGTATATGCTACATTAATGAAATTAGGATAGATCATTTAGGGGCTTCAAAAACCAGTCATTCATTAACCGCTTAACTAATACCAACCGAACGATACATTGTCGAGTTAAAATGACGAAGAAGTAACCTACCATAATGGTTATGAACGCTGGCGTAACTAGGTGGGGCTTCGGGTTCTAACCCCATTAATCTCAGAATAACGTGCTGGAGCAGTATGAGAATACAAATACTTAGTAACAATGTAAAAAATATGCTATAAATTGCTATTTTCCAATCTTTATCTGACTAAATCCCAAGAAGTGCTGCCCCCCCCCCCTACTACCAGGTTTCTAGTTATGCCTATAGCCATGAATGTATCGTGACTGTGGGAAAACTACACACGACTGTCATACAGTTTACATTACAGTCCACAGCAAGGCCTAATTTAAACCCAGGCCTAAACACGCCAATAATATGGTATCGTATACGGTACCTTTATTTCACAATTTAATATAAAATATTAATTTATTGTATTGAATAACTACAAATTGCCTCGAAATTTGTGATAAAACCTATTGGGAATAGGAAAATTGCTATAGGTAAAACAAAATATTGTCGTGTATTTTTTTAATAAAGAATATAATAATGTTTAATAAGAAATTTAATAATGTTTTGTGTGAAATTAAGAAACGTTAAATGTTATTTGCAAACACTCCTGAGGCCGAAGGCACGAAAAATGTCCCAAAAGGCAGTCCTCGGGCAGGATGTGTCCTGTCAATTCGTTTTCGTTACAAATATGTGATTGTGATTTTAAAAATTGCTTTAGTGAATCTCTCTCCACGATCAAATTAAAATGGTGAATCCGCATTCGCTTTCCCCCGTCTTGTTCATTGTTTCGGCATAAATAAAAACCAGGAAATGACGATAAAGAGTCGTCATTTTTCCCTCCTCCCTTTGTTTCATTAAGACTGAAATGGCGGGCCACGCTACTGGGCGTTACGATATACGGAGAAATCAGTGTAAAGAAAGAGAAAAGAAGAGTACAGTAAGTAAGAAGTAAAGTAGTTTTTCACTATAATATGCGGGCAATGAGCTTCCATTAACAACAAACAAGAACATGCCAAAATTTTTCATCACATTGACTTGTGAATATTTTGAGAAGAGAAGTAATAAAAATATGAAATTATACGCCTGGTGTTTTTCCGTTTGTGGACATCAGCAAAATTTAAGCAACCATGAAGAATTAGCTCTGAGCTGCCTAGTCATGCGCACTGCTGTAGGGAAGGAGGATGTGTTTAGTCTTCCTACAAGGTCTTAGTGAAAAACACTAAAAAAACTATGACATAGGGCTTATCCCAGTGAGTAATTAGGCAGAGTGAGTTGCCTGTGTTAATTAAACTTAACAAACGCCTTGCGTAACCTCAGTGGCGTACTAAGGGGAGTGCGAGGGGGGGCGGTCCGCCCCGGGTGACAGCCAGGAAGGGGGTGCCATCGGAAGAGTTGAAATACCAGTACAAGTTTTCAAACCAAATGAAAAATTCGCCAAAGTAAGAAAAAAAAATTTAAAATGTTCAAACTATCGCAACAGTTTAATGTTAATTTCCACAATAATTTTTTTTTTTTTTTTTATTGGCAATACAAAATTTACAAACGAAAAATTAAATATTTGATAAAAATTACATCGAAAGGCGAACGTTTGTTGACGTTTTAGTCATCAGTTTGTTGAGCATAGCCAGCTAGCTGCAACTGACATTCCAAGTCTTGTTCACTTGACACTGTGACTCCACATACATGAGGTATGTTTCATTAAATAATTATGATAAAGTATAAAGTGCTGGTGTTTATAATAATATCATGGTACTTATACCAGTGTCCAGTAATTTTTGACAATTTTGCTGTCTGCTGTATGTGATTTCTTTTTTGAGTTACCTTTCTTTCTGGTGTGAAGTCCTGGAAGAAATTAATCTCACACAAAAGTACTTGCAAACAGTTGGAATCAGCCTTGAAAAATGCATTGTGAAGCTCCAAGCTCTAAAACTGTTTCTTGAAGATCAACGCAATGAAATTGTGGAGAGGGCCATTCATTATGCAACTACAAAGTGTGAGGAAATGGACATTTTTATGGAGAGAAGAGGGAGAGTAAAGCTCCGAAAAAGGATGCCAGGAGAGATGGCAAAGGATGCTGGTCTCACATTGCCAGAGGAAGTAAAAAGGGCTATGTTTGAATGTCTTGATCGCTTTCATCAAGAATTGGAGATTCGTTCTAAGGCAATGGATCAAATTCTGTCAATCTTCGCTGTTATTCAGCCAAACACTTTGGTTGTCGCAACAGAAGAAGAACTTCGGAAGTATATTCCAAATTTGACTCAGATTTTCGATGAATTCTCTGATGAAGATATCAGTGTGGAAACTGGGCGACTTCGGAGGCATTTGGAAGCTGCCAAACTCAGCGTTGAAGAGGCAAAGAAATGGACAGCATTGCAGTTTCTGGAGTTTATTGTGAAAGGGGATTTTTGTGAATCTTTGCCAAACTTGTCACTGTGTTTGAGATTCTTTTTGACTGTCTGTGTGTCTATTGCTTCATGTGAAAGAAGTTTTTCCAAATTGAAATTGATAAAAAATTTCTTTCGCTCGACCATGAGTCAGACAAGATTGACAAATCTGGCTTTACTTTCAATTGAACATGAATATGCAAAGAAGGTGAATTTTGATGGTCATTGATCAATTTGCAGAAATTAAGGCTCGAAAGCAGAGACTGTGAATCCTCTCTATTTACCTTTGAAGAACAGGCTGAGCGTTGAGACTGGATTTCCTGTTTTTTTGTATAAAATAAAATGCAGTATTATCTGTTCACTGAATTTGTAATGTCCTGCATTTTTCTTATTTCCAATTTGCTTATGACAGTACTGTACTGTTTAAAAATCTGCTTGCAAACATAATATATTTTTTTGTTTAAATTTTAAAATTATTTATGGGGAGTGCCAAAGGAAGGATCTGCTCCGGGTGCCAAATACTTTAGGTACGCCCCTGCGTAACCTAGTTGCCTACATCGAGAGAGAAGTGCGGTAGGCAACCGCGCGACCTTTAAATATTAGAGTTGTTTAACAAAAAGAAAAAGGTATGGTGGTTTCCTTTTGACCATTGGGCTGGCTAAATACCGAAGGCAAATAAATTTAATAATTTAACTAAAAAAAAAAATACTTAACAAGGTCTTTTGAAGACCTCTACACACAACTTTTAACGAAAAAACACAGGTTTTTTGCCGTCGACTGTAGGCAATAAATCTGGTGGAAATTTGCATTGGATCGCCAGGTTGAAAGCAATCAACTATAGGCGTATATAGTTTTTTTTATAGTGACTCTACGAAAGTATGTTCATATTCGGTATAATACAATTCTTAACAAAAATTCTTTAAGATCCCTAAAATGAACAATTGATTGATAACTTACTAAATTTGAAAGTCAACTCATAATAACAGTAGAGTAACAACTTCATTTATAATATCATATTTGTGTTAATAATAAAATTGTGACTACAACACCATTAAAGTATAGAACATTCTTACATTCAATGTCTATAGTCAAACAAACTCTGTTCTGAATTTCTGTAGCTGTACCAAAGTGTAGATATGTCTAGTCAGTTGACGAATGAAAATAATTTCATGCAAAAGATTTTGAACAGATTTTTTATGTCAATGATATAGCTTAACAGTAACATTAGGCTCATATGGCGCTTAAATTTTAAAAGCAGCTTCAGAAATTTGATCCATTGGCTTCAGGTTTGAAATACAAAATTTTGATGACTATGTTATTTTGTCAATATATGGATTGGATTGCCTTTCTAGATTTCACGAAATTGTACAAAGTTTTGTAGAAGTGTGATAGGACTAGATCAGGGGTGGGGAACCTTTTTTCATTGGAAGGCCGCATTTCATTTAACCAAGACCCTATTAGGCCGCATGCTGAGAATTTAACATATACAGTACAACAAAATGTCATATTTTAGTCTACAATCTACATATTTATTAATTTTAAATCAAACTTGATAATGCGTGAGGGCTTTTATAATAAATAAAAAATTCAGCAAGTGCACATTTATTTTTGGGGGAATTATTAACAATAGAACTAACATTAAGTGAAAAATGATATTAAGTGAAATGATGTTAATATTAAGCGCGTTTTGATTTGAGTCACATAAGAAAACGTTGATTCACAACAGTAGGTTGTGCCGAAAGAAGGCAACATTCGACGAGCATGTTGGCGCAGACGTGGGTATTCAACGCCATTTTTCCATATTTCAACAGGATCCTTCTTAGTATCAAATAGAGACTTAAGGATATTATCTTCTAATAGCTCAATCAACCCCATCTGTAAATCTTCAGGTGCTTTGGAGACATCAACCAGGTGTGGTTGGAAAGCTAGTTTCAGTGTGAAGTCATGTTTCTCAAAATCTTCAAATCTTTCATCGTATTCTTCAATCAGGGAGTCTAGGACAGCTGTGTATTCTTTCACATCGCATTCCCTTAATGATTTGCTTGTATCTTCTTCATCAATTACCTTTGCCAGTTCAGGGAAGTGTTCAGCTGAAAGTTCCGATCGGGTAAGGATAGTTTTGAAAAAACGGAGCTTCCTCCGAAAAGCCTGGATTTTTTGCCACATTTCATATATGGATTTAGTTTTACCTTGCAAAGAAATATTCAGGTAATTTTGCTTTGACATTACGTCACACAAAATGCAGCATTTCTGCAGAAATCCTTTTTTGACAATTCACATGGTTCATTGAGTTCCTCAAAAAATCTTGTGATTTGTTTTCGAAAAGACAAAAGTTTTTCAAAGACTTGCCCTTGCGACAACCAGCGCACTTTAGAATGATACGGAAGATCCACACTGAATGTTTCATCATCAAGCATAAGCATATTGCGAAACTGGCGATGGCGTGATGCATTTGCTCTAATGTAGTTCACATAACTTCACAATACTTATAACTTTATTTAATATGTCACTTAAAACAGTAGATTTGGCACAGAGATTCTGTTGATGCAAAATACAGTGAAAGAAAATCAAGCTATCTGGATTTGGCAGTTCTTTTTGTAGTAGCGCAACAAATCCTGCACATTTTCCTCTCATGGAAGGTGCACCATCTGTGCATACACTTACTAAATTACATAAATTCAGTTTCGCTTCACGGCATTTTTCTTTGAAGAGAGACAAGACGTCAATTCCACGTGTCTTCCCCGTAAGGGTACCCAAAGCCAGTAATTCCTCGTAGCATTGAAAATCTGCAGTTATAACACGAATAAAAAATGACACTTGCGCTGAGTCAGTAATATCAGTGGACTCATCCAAGGTAATCGAATGATAAGTATTTTCGCTTTGGCATATTGTATGAAGTTGTTCAGTTACATTGAGGGCTAATTCATGTTACCGATCAGTTATGGTCCTTCTTGAAAGAGGTAGTTGTTTGTATTTGTTAACCTTGTCTGAATCTAAAGGGGCTACAACTTCAACAATGCATTCTTTTATGATTTCCACATCACTATATGGCTTACCTCTTTTTCCAAGTATATATACTACTTTATAAGTTGCTTCAGTGATTTCAGTCCCTTGGCCTGACATCGTTTTAAATACTTGCTGTTGCTGTTGCTTTTGAAGTTTCATCTTCGTAAGTGCAGACTTTCGGGGTTCTTCTTCCAATATAGCATACTTGTGGTTCTTATGAGTTGCATAATGCTGATATGCATTGTGTTTCTTCACTGCTGCAATTATGGCGTTGCAGAGCAAACACATCATTTTATCTTTCTCAGCAATTATGAAATACTGCAATTCCCATTCTTCATGGAATACTCTTTTCTCTTCCTTTAATTTTCTTTTCACAGTTTTTGACATGATTGGGGTATCAGAAGATTTTTAAATAAAAATGGTACACGAATTGATCAAAGATTTACAGTTTTAAAGGAAACAAGCGTGCATGTCACTATCGGGGAATCGTCAGTAACTGTCATCCAGTCAGCCAGTCGAGTTGATCGTTGATAGGTAAGGGCGTAAGCCGTAAGGCAACTCTGCCAGTTTCAACTGGCAACGTTGCCATATTTCCTATTGTTCAAGCCATAAAGAAGGCTTGTATGTATAAGAAGCAGTGAAGCTGAAACCATGATTTAATGAAATAGCCTAAAGCCCTAAAGGGGTATCAGTTGCTGTCCATTATCGTACGGTATGAATTCTGAATGTCAAATAGGCAGAAGCCGCAACTAGTACCCCAAAAGGCCGCAGGTTCCCCACCCTGGACTAGATTAATGTGTATACTTTGAATGTACTCTTGTTTGTTCTAAGGATCTAAGTCCTAAGACCTTAAGGCCTTGAACCTTTTCGAAAAAGAAGAAGGCTGAGTGGTTATTACTCATTAGTAGAGCGCAGTGGGTTGACGTCAGACTAATACTAAATGCGTAAACAAAGAGACTCAGTGTGACCAGATCTAGTATTTTTATTACTGTTAGTAAATTTCATGAAGATTTGATTAGTTAGTATTTTTTCTAGTAATTCTGGATATTTAGTAATTTTTTAGTAAATTCTGGACGTTTACAGTAAATATTTAGTATTTTATTTTTATAGAAGTTGAGAAAAAATCATGATATTCTCAATTAGTTTAAAATAACGAAAATTATGAATAACAAAAATATGCTGCATCATAGTCATTGTTTCTGTGAGTCGGATGTTAGTAAATGATTGTGTTTGCTAATTGATGGTGGTTGCGAAAAATGCTCTGTATGAATTGGTCCACAATTAACCCACCCCTTATATCTCCAGTCTAACTATAGAGTAGATCAAGTCTAGCCTAGAGGGGTCAGCCTAGAGATTCCGGAAATGGTCCAGAGCGGGCAGATAAATTGAGGTCCACAGTAGGATTCCTCACCAAATTAGGTTAGGGCAATCTACCTTCACCTTTGTTAAGCTATGAGTTGATGCTGGGTCTTAGGCCACAATGTAGGCCTAACTTGTCTGACCCAGCTTAATTTAATGTGATTAATTTGCTGGGTTAAAAACACAATTAGTCACTTACTGTTAGTTATTAGAGAGTCTCTTTTCTCCGGTTGTGTAATTGTCGAGAGCGTACTTGCTGGTGGGGATCTTTTTCGTTGTCTGTTCTCGTCCCTTCTCCAGTTCCGTCCTTTTGCCCTGTTCCTCGTTTTCATTCTCCTTTGTTCTCTCTTCGCGGGCTTTTTCCACCAGCGTTGTCTTGGTTTTTTCCTCGGTTGGTTGAGTGGTAATGTATCTCTATTACTGAGCACGCTCTTCTCACACAGTATATAAATACTAGTGTGGAGAATAACTCTGGTGAGCAACCAATTGGTTTCATCCACCCAGTTATTGACATAAAAGGAATTTAATAATTGTTAGATTAACTACCTACCTACTCAGTGAACCATTTTCGTTACCTCCCAACTACCCACTCATCAGTTTTCCATATACTGGGGGCCCCGGGAGATAAAAATTTTGGTGTCATTGTCACCAATTTTTATGTCTGAGTGTAGACTAGCTAACTATTTGACTGTAAATGCCTGTTAATGTGATTAACAGTGCCTATCCTCACCTTCTCATGGAGAAGGTGTAGCATTTCATTAGAAGAGAAAATATACATCCATAGGATGAAACTGTCTATAGCTTTACCATAAGAAAAGAAAAAATGAAAGTTAGAAGATAAAATTACAATTCCCCAGCATCTATTTTTGTTGTAAAATAGTCGCGCCTTTAATGCTATTTGTCGCTGAGGTCTTGTGTCTGTCAATGTTGTAGTAGGATGCGTTACCACTCCTACTGTCAAAGGAATAGTACTGGAAGTTCAGTGTCTCCAGTTGTTACTGTCAGTGGAGAAGGTTCTCCAAAGTCCATTGTTTTGGGTCCAGACTCTAAAGGGTACAAAAGAGAAATGTCTCTGTTGTGTCACCCGTTGAAGTCCTTAATTTGACCACTCTTGTTACCCCGTCTGCCCCTGGTCTGAGTCTGAAACTCTAGCCAGAGGCCAGTATTGTCTTGGAGTACTGTCATGTATGGAGAACAAGGTCCCCTACCTTAATTGTGTCAGACCAATCCTTCTTAGTCATTTGTTTATGTCTCTCCCTTAGACCCATCAAGTACTCAGTTTTCCACTGTTTAATGAAATGAGCTTTAACTCTAGTTAAATGTTGTAACTTAGTCTGGAGCTCATCATGTCATTGAGTCCAGTTTGGGTCTTCTGAAGAGTCTATATTGTAGTCCGGCAGGAGAGTAACTTGTTCTCCCGAATCAAATGATTGGAGTTAATGGTTCCGGGTCATTAATGTTGTCACTCACATAAGTGAGTGGTCTATTATTAATGATGTTCTCAATCTCAGCCAGGAGAGTGAGCAACCCAAATAAGTGTATCTGTTTTTTGCCAATTGCTTTCTTCAAGCAATTCTTTACTGTTTGTATATTCCTCTCCCAGATAGAACCATACCAAGGAGAGGCAACCGGAATATACTTCCACTTTATGTTTGAATTTTGTATATATAATTGTGTGATTTCATCGCTTAACAAGTCGTGGATGACTTGTTCACCAGCCTTGAAATATGTAGCATTGTCAGTCCAAACTGTCTTTGGTACTGAATGTCATGCACAGAATCTCTTAAAGACAGCAAAAAAGATTCTGCTGTAAGGTCCTCCACAACATCCAAATAAACAGCTCGTGAGGCAGCACATGTAAACAGTACAATGTACATTTTTTGTTCAGTGTCACCCACCCTACAGTCAATGCTCCTGTATAGTCAATGCTACAGTCTCAAAGGGTCTGTTGAGAGTAACTCTCTCCTCTGGCAAAGCAGGAGGATTTGGTTTCCTATAGGGCCTAGCATGAATACGCCTACATGTGACACACTCACTCAGGACTGTTTTAACAGTGATCCTTCCCTTGGGTATCCAATAAGTTTTTCTTAATGTAGTTAATGTCTGTGGTACCCCCATATGATATACATCATTGTGTGTTTTTCTGATGATTAATGTTGTCAAATAGCTAAATCTAGGTAAAAGGATTGGATGTTTGCTTTTGTATGACAGTTTTGATTTGTCTAATCTCCCTTTACACCTTAGAAGGCCTTCCTCATCTCTGAACAAGTTTAGATCCACAACTACTGATGGTACAGGTTCTTTTGTTTGTTTCCCATTAGTTAAGAATTCTAACTCTTTATTGTACTCTTTTTGTTGTGCATGGCCTATCCAGTATTTGGTTGCAACTTCTGTATAATTATGATTATTTTATTTAGCTATTTGTTAATTGTAGTTAAACAGTTGTGAGCAAACCTCAAACAGTAGGCTGTAACCCTGACAAGTTTACTGAAATCAGAATACTGTTCATAATTAGTGATTGGTTCAACTTTTCATTTGAAAAGATTAAATTTAATGTCAAGTTAACTTGTTCCACAGGCCATTGGTCTGTATTACAGAGCCACTTAGGTCCCATAAACCAAGTTTGTTTGACTTCAACAACTTGTAGGATAAACCTCTGGCAGAAAGTCTGCTGGATTTTGTTTAGTTGGAACATAGTGAAAGTTTACTTGTAGGCTTTCATTAGCTTCAGCTATTTCTTTTAGCCTATTTCTTACAAAGATATTCTTACTATTAATGCTATCATTCCGTATCCAGGCAAGACAAATCTGACTGTCAAGCCAGATGTGGATATGAGTTATGTTCACATCATGGTAAGCATCCTTAAGCAATGAAATGGTTTTAATGGCTAATGCAGCAGCCAATAGTTCCAATTGAGGTATGGTTCGGGTAGGTTTGAGAGGTGCAACTTTCCCTTTTGCATAAATTAGATGACTTTCTGTAGGGCTTACAAGATACGCACAGCACCCATAAGCTTGTGTGCTTGCATCAGCAAACACATGAAGTCTCTGGGGCTTATCCCTAAACCCACAGCACCTTTGAATTTTAATGTTCTGCACTTTTGTTAAATCAGCAGCTAACTTCTTCCAAGATTTTTGATTTTCATTTGTTATTGGATCATCCCACCCAACATTTGTCCTCCAAATTTCTTGGAGGAGAATCTTTGATTTTATTGTTGAAGGCAGGAATAGACCCATGGGATCAAAAATTTTGGAAGCCTCTGATAATATTTGTCTTTTAGTATTTGCTTCCTCATCAAGTTTAAAACCTTTAGTACAGATTGAATCATGACTGTTAGAAGTTGCATCCAAATACCAGTTCATACCTAAAGTTTTAACTCTGTCTGATGGCTCAGTAAGACCATTATTATCCTTTAAAATCTTTTTGTTTAAATCCTCATCATTTGAAATCCACTCTCTAAGTTCAAAGTTACCTTGTTGCATAATTTTGAGAGTGTTCATAGACTTCAGATAATTCAGATTTTGTTGTTGTTGAGCCTATTAGATTGTCTACGTAAAAATGTTCCTTAAGGAAGTTCAATGTTAAAGAGTTATTAAACTGGTTTAAATGATGTCTAATTGTCAATGCTAATAGGCTAGGTGAGCAATTGGCTCCAAACAACACAACATTAAATCTATAGGTTATGAACCCTTTATTCAAATCAAATGGATCCTTGAACCATAAGAACCTAAGTTGGTTCTTATCATATTCATTTTTAAGATTTATTTCAAAAATGCCTTTGAAATGTCACTTTGTACAGCATATTTATCTAACCTGAACCTCAGTAAGATCTTCACAAGGTCAGAAATGAGATTAGGACCCTCAATCAGGCAATCATTCAAACTGTGTTTATCACTGTCTTTGAGGCTACAGTTATATACTACTCTGAGTTTTGTTGTTGGGGCATCTTGTCGATAAACCCCCCTGTGGGTTAAATAATGACAACATTTTTTTAAAAGGGTTATTTGTTACTTCTTCAATGAAGCCTTTATGTAGCTGTTCTTTGAAGACATCATTATACATTTGAATATTATTATCTTTTTTGAGTTTTTTCATTACTTTATATAAATGTCCTTTAGCTACTTTGAGATTGTCTCTTAAAGTTGGACAATTTATTTTCCAAGGTAACTCAATAAAATAACTATTGTCTTTGCACTGAATGGTGTCTTCAAATCTTTCTACCATTAACTGATCTTCTGAAGTTTGATTTGTGTCATGTATACCCACAGATTCTAGCAACCATAAAGTTTGAATTGCCTCATCCAAAGTTTCATTTGATAATGATGAATTAATGTTCTCAGTTGAGATAATATTATTCAAAGTGTTGCTATTCTTACAGGTGTTATGTAGGACTGAGTTGAGGCACATAGTATTTGTTGGTCATGAACTGTTTTGGTTTAGGTCTAGGTCGTATTTGGATAGGTCACCCAAAGGGGCTATCCCTGATGGAGTCTGAATAGCTATACCATTACCTATCTCTACTATGCCCTTATGAATAAGATTAATATAATCTGCCCCTATTAACATTTCAATGTTAGCTACTGTGTTGTTAGTGATATGTCTATCAGCTATTTTGTAGTGTTTTCCCAAATGATTTATGGTTTGTTCTAGTTTGGGTATAACCAGTTTGTTTTGTCCTACTTTAGAAATAATAACTGCTTCAATTTTCTCTAATTTATTTTCTAAATGTAGTTCTAGGTCAATTGTCTTATAGCTATTTTTGTCTGAGTTATCCTTAACAAAGGATGCAATATTGAGTTTTTGTTCATTCGGGTTTGGTGTCAAACCCAATTTATTAACTACATTTTGTGAAACAAATGTTTGTTGAGAACAACAGTCTATAAGACATCTCACTGGAGTGGTGCTACCTCACTATTCACTAAGTCCAAAGTAATAGTTGGTAAAAGAATCTCAGTGTTTCTTGTTACGTTGTTTGAACAAACAGAATGTCCCATGAAAGTGGCATTTTCTTGATTACCTTTGTTTGGGGGAGGTATCTTTTGAGTTTGAGTACTATTGTTTGGACACTGGTGAATCACACATTGATGAGACATGTCGTAAACTTTTACAAAACTTACACTTGAATCTTAACCTAGATTTACAGTCTTTCTTATAATGTCCCTGGCCAGTACACTTTTTACACAGGTTCAACTGTTCACATCTTTTAGCTCTTTGGTTAAAGTCTGAATATTTGTCACACCCAGTACTACTGTGTTCATTACTTGCACAAAATTTGCAATGTGGTGTGTAAGTTGAGGCAGCAGTTACATTAAAGTTCTGTAATGTAGGTGTTCGTGTATTACAGTTGGTCACATATGATTCTACAGTATCAAGTTTTGTCTGTTTGGCTGTAGCTAGTTGGTCTCTGGGAACAGTCTTTGGTTTATCCATAGTCTGGGTCTTATTTTGTGTTGGAAAATCTCTCAATTTGTAATTAGTTAGGATATTGGGGAAGTGTTTTCTTATATCTTCCAGATTAGGATAATTTTCTCCCATCTTTAGAATTAAAATATCTTTAACCCTCAAAGGAAGGCACCTAAGTACTATGCCTTGTATAATCCAAGATGAAGCTTTAATATCTATCTCATTGCTAACTAGTTGTCCTATAATAGCTTCTAATTTTGTATAAAAATTTTCCATATCACTATGGTTATCTTTTATGGGTGCAAATTCAAAAATTTGTTGAGATAATTCATATACAATCTCATCTTTATTAATGTAATTACGTTTTAAGAGATCAATAGCTACTTCATATGAATTCCCTACAGCTGGTAAATAGGCTATCAGGTTATAGGCTGGGCCTTTAAGGAAACTAGTTAAGTAGCTAAACTTTTCAACAGTTGAAATTAAGGTTTATTACCTATTAAATTCTCAAATTTGTCAATGAAAGATGGGAATTGTACCGTGTCCCCTTCAAATGTTGGTACTAGCAAAATGGGTAACTGAGCCCTCAATTCTTGTGACTCAGGATTTAGCATGCCACTTAAATTTTGTTGAAGGTTAGCTCTACTTTGATTAAAATCAGAATTAGGTTTATTTGGTGTTAAGTCAGTCAAACGAGACCGTAGTCTCCTTATTTGCTGTTCAATTGAGATTACCTGATCATCATTATCAGCGTAAAGGTCTATCAATTGTTCTTCAGCCATTTCGGATTCAACTAACTCTGAAATACTCTCATTAATGGCTATTATTTCCTCCTTTTTAGTTTCCAATTTAAGAATTACACACACTAAATCTTCCTTACCTGGTTGTGTAATATTGTTAAAAGTGTTCACAGCCTTTGTAACAGCTCCCAACTTTGCCCCCCTTTTCTCTTTTAACTTTTTCAATTCCGCACTGTCCATGTCTAAGTCAAAATTGTTTAACTGGGGATCGTAATGAAATAGAGGACAAGAAGAAATTACCAGAGAAGAGAGAGCACAGACAAAACAGAAGTTTAAATTTGGTTTAATCCCCACCAAGTACTTGTGTCTCACTCAGGTCTAAGCTTATAAGAGAATGAGACTCCTTAAATGTAAATGTTTCCTAGTTAGGCCCTAGGTTGTAGACCTAATTAGGCTTGATTAGGTTAGGCTTAGCTAGACCATTTAGCCTAATTCTGCAATTTTTGTTAAGTAAGGTTAAGGTTTGTAAATTCCCCACACACGGACCACCAATGCGAAAAATGCTCTGTATGAATTGGTCCACAATTAACCCACCCCTTATATCTCCAGTCTAACTATAGAGTAGATCAAGTCTAGCCTAGAGGGGTCAGTCTAGAGATTCCGGAAATGGTCCAGAGCGGGCAGATAAATTGAGGTCCACAGTAGGATTCCTCACCAAATTAGGTTAGGGCAATCTACCTTCACCTTTGTTAAGCTATGAGTTGATGCTGGGTCTTAGGCCACAATGTAGGCCTAACTTGTCTGACCCAGCTTAATTTAATGTGATTAATTTGCTGGGTTAAAAACACAATTAGTCACTTACTGTTAGTTATTAGAGTCTCTTTTCTCCGGTTGTGTAATTGTCGAGAGCGTACTTGCTGGTGGGGATCTTTTTCGTTGTCTGTTCTCGTCCCTTCTCCAGTTCCGTCCTTTTGCCCTGTTCCTCATTTTCGTTCTCCTTTGTTCTCCTCTTCGCGGGCTTTTTCCACCAGCGTTGTCTTGGTTTTTTCCTCGGTTGGTTGAGCGGTAATGTATCTCTATTACCGAGCACGCTCTTCTCACACAGTATATAAATACTAGTGTGGAGAATAACTCTGGTGAGCAACCAATTGGTTTCATCCACCCAGTTATTGACATAAAAGGAATTTAATAATTGTTAGATTAACTACCTACCTACTCAGTGAACCATTTTCGTTACCTCCCAACTACCCACTCATCAGTTTTCCATAGTGGTGATTTATGTAAATTATATACTAGTGACCAACATTTTAAATTTACATAATTATTACTAATCTGTGAATATCATATTAAAAATCCTGCCATTTTAATTGACAGCTTTTGGGGAGAAATTAATAAAACGCAAAAATATCCTCATTTGTGTAACCTAATTAAAGGCCTACTATCAATCCCTGTAGACAATGCTGATGTTGAGCGGATATTTTCGCAGGTGTTTTTAATAAAAACTAATCGTAGAAACACTAACTTCAATCCTACAGAAGAAATGGTAAAATTATGTAATAACGAAATGTATAAAAGTGACTGAAACGGAATAAACTTTCTGTATATATGTATATATATATATACAGTATCTTTTTATTATTTTTATGTAATGATTTAGTAAATGCTAGTAATATATGGTGACTTCTTTAGTATTTTCCTTCTGAAAAAAATGGTCACACTGCAAAGAGTTCAATGTCCTCAAACTGAGTAATTCATTTGTCATTTGAGTTGTTGACATTGCGAATCCGGAAACAGAAGTTTGTGAAATTATTATTAGGTTTAAGTGACTAAGTGTATGAAGGATTAGTTTCCTATTTCAGTTGTATTGTTATTAGGAGATAGCCTATACAATAGCATTTATTGTTAGGATAAATAATAGTGTATTAATTATTGCAGTGGACTCAAGTCTCAAAACAAAAGGGCACTAAAAATAAAAAAACTTTGGTAAATATGTAATTACTTCATCACAATTTTGGGGTAAATGTTTACTATAACACCACCTCCAATTTTTTTGCAAAATACCTTTTTTAGTAGTTTTTGGTGTGTTCTGTTCAGATCTGCTATTCATTTGTTGTGGAAATGACCCAATTAAAAGTTACGAGACATTGAAGTTTACTAAGTATATAGGGAATTTTGGGTATAATCATGGGTTATTTCCACAACAAATACCATAAATAGCAAATCAGAACAAAACACACGAAAAATTAGGGGCCTACTAAAAAGATGTATTTTGCAAAAAACACAACCTAACCTTACTGCAAAACATTAGGACCGATCAATTTGCGATGTGTGATCTTTATGGGGTCTCTGCCCCAATACCCCCAAGATCTAAATTATACAAATGATTATTAAGTTCCCGAACATAAAAATACCATAAGAACATAAAAATTTTTTATAGTGGCCACACTAGGGGCTACTTTGGCCCATCGAGGTGGCTCCACTGTGTAAAAACTGCCTGTACATTGGCAACAACCAATTTTTACAAAATTAATTAATTATCAATTTAAAACTAATTAATTATCAATTTAGAACTAATTAATTATCAATTTAAAACTAAGATAGAATATCTGGATCCAGAGGATCAAACTCATAATAGGCTGCTATCCACAAATATGTTACACTCTATATCTATTTATAACTGACATGCAAATGTATCAGATCCAAAGAATCCAGTCAATTTCATTACAGTACCCATCAATACCAGTACCATACCTTGCCAACCAAAAATTAAGTCGTGGTCCATATCAATTGCAGACCAAGTCACAATTTACAACCATATACATTACAATATATATATACTTAGGAGGAAAAGTGTAGGTGTGGCTGTAAAGACTGTACAGTAATGTAGAAATATGTGTGCACCCATTTTTGGTCTCCCATTTAAAGGTGTTTGTGGGGCAAGTGAAGATCATGAGTTTTTCAATACCTCACAGTACTATAGGGGACACTGCTCAGCAGAGGAATCTCTTTAAATGGGGTGTGTAAGGACAGAGAGTATCCTCTAACCCAAGATGCTGCCTCCCTATATCCCACAACACCTGTGTTGAGCTGTGGGATCTATCACCAAATGCACATATTACACTGGTATGCATATGAATTTTTTTTGTCTGCTGTGAGGGTTTTTTCAACTCATATTATATAATTCGACCATGCTGAATTCGAAAATGACATTGGTTTTCCTCAATCAGGTCAGGTTTTTTCTCTATTGGCCATTTATTATAAGTCCAATTTTATCCCCAAATTTATTGATTTTTTTAGCTTAAACCAGGGTTGTGGAGTCGGTCCAAAATTTTCCGACTCCGACTCCACACATTGTAAAAATTCGACTCCGACTCCGACTCCGACTCCACACATTGTAAAAAATCTAAAAATCCGACTCCGACTCCGACTCCACACATTGTAAAAAATCTAAAAATCCGACTCCGACTCCTCACATTTTAAATATACGACTCCGACTCCTCTAGTGTTTCACTCTATAATTATCATAATAATAAGACATTTCATCACCACCACACTAAGTGTGAAATTTTATATTTTATATTTTATATTTAAATAAATATTAATTGTATATTCTGAAAATGTAAAAAAAAAAATATTAAAAAAACTTAATCTAAGGGCTATCAATGAATAAGGTTTATTGACCAAAAAAACTAAATAACCTAAATGTTAGTATTTAGGATTTAGAAATTAAGGGTGACACAGGACACAGAAATTGGAGTCGGAGTCGGAAGTTTTTTACCGACTCCGACTCCGACTCTGCCCTGAAACGTGCGACTCCACGACTCCGACTCTCCGACTCCGACTCCACAACCCTGGCTTAAACACTGTAGATACGAGTAATATTATAAGAACACTCATGAAAAGTAAAAACATTGTGTGAATAAATACTTTTATTCATACAATGAATATGGAAAAAAGTTTATTGAGGAAGGAATGAAGTTTTTTTGGCTTTCCATCTGTGTTTTTCTTCGGGCACGTCTTGCTTCAAACACCAGCAATAGTCCGCCAGCATATTGATATCCCAGTTTCCCTGGTACCTCTCTTCCATTATTTTGATATCTTGGTGAAATCATTCACCCTGTTCCTCACTATAATCCCCAATTTTCAGGGAAATAGTCCAAGTGGGACCACAAAAAGTGCATTTTTATGGACATGCGCGACCCATGAGCTTTGAAAGCTTCCATCAAGTTTTCGACAATGGACTCGTATTCTGGACTTCTACGCTTGCCAAGAAAATCAGTGACAACTGATTTGAATGCCTGCCAGGCATTCTTCTCAGTTGGAGTCATTGCGTTTTCGAACTGAGTATCCTTGATCAAAGTTCAAATTTGAGGACCATCAAAAACCCCAGCATTTAGTTTAGCATCAGATATATGAGGAAATTTACTCTCGAGATATCGGAATGCTGAACCCTCCTTATTCATTGATTTGATGAAATTTTTCATCAAGCCCAGGTTAATATGAAGTGGTGGGAGCAAAATTTTTGTTGGTGGTACAAGGGGCACTGAAACATTATGCGACCCAGGTTCAAAATTCTCTCTGGATGCCCATTCACACTGTGCATAGTGCTTCTCATCCGCTCAGCTATCCCATTTGCAGAGGAAACATGGGTATTTCGTGTATCCCCCTTGCATTCCCAATACAAATGCCACAATCTGAAAAAAAAAGAAAATATTTAAAGAATTTAGAGAATTTGTTCTATCAGATAAAAAAATCTATGCATTGGACTGTATCACTTCTGTGGGGAAGTTAAGTGTTCTTATACGCTCTCAAATAACCTTTGGAAAAACAACATAGTCAATAGCAATAGTTTCCTTATGATATTAGTATTACCTTCAAATCTCCACAGATCCTCCAGTTATGTTGGTCGTATACGAGAGCATCCAGTAAAATTTTCATGTTATCGTAGCTCTCAGTAAGTTGTACGGAATGTGCTACAGGGACTGATGCAACCCTATTCCCAATGTTGAGAAGTACTGCTTTCAAACTTCGTTTAGACGAGTCTATAAATAGCCTCCATTCTGATGCGTTATATGGCAGGCCCAAGGATTCGATTAGCCCCTCAACATTGCAGCAGTACACTAAGGAAGAGGTATTTTCATGCACTGCAAAAAACTCGCTGAATTCTTCCTCTCGTTTCCTATACCAGGAGAATGTTTTTCCCGGAGCCAGCAAGTTGTCCTCTCGAAGTCGTGAGCCCAAGATCTCGGCAGCTAATTTGGAAAGTCCTAAATCCCTGTAAGATCATTAAGTTTGGCCTGGTTGAGAGGCCTCGGCTCATTTGAAGCGGTATTTTGAGGTATATACGACTGGGACTGGTCATTGGCATTGGTCATTGATTCATCATCAGAATCATCGAAGTCCAGGGTTTGAGGTGGGTCGGGTATTGGAATTCCAGGACCATGGGGTACAGGTCTCATAGCAGAAGGAATGTCAGGGTATACAACAATGTGTTTATTCTTCTTGTTAACTCCTGAAAATAGAAACATGGATATAAAACTTGCATATGAAATAGAAGAAGCATTCAGACAGTGGCGGCTTGTGAGGGAAGGCTGCGGTCTGTAAGATATGAAATAGGTCGATGGAGTCTGTATATTTTCTTTTTTTCATTCATATTGTCCCTTCGGGGACAATATGAATGAAAAAGAAAGAAAATATACAATCATTGTAAATGTAACTTGTATAACAATATGTATGTGTAAATGTATTTTCTATAACAATATGTATACGGTATGTAAATGTATGATTACCATTATGGTGAATATTATGCTATATATGGTGAATATTACATTATGGTGAATATTATGTCATTTCATACGAGGATTTCAAAATATTTAAGAAAAATAAATTTATAAGCCCACCTTGGAGGTTTGTCATGCAGAAATAGCAATCTGTCACATGATCCTTTCCTTCTCTCCAAATCATGGGAATTCCAAAAGGCAAAGATTTCGCTCTGCCTTTGCTCCATTTTCTCAAATTTTCAATGCACGTCTTGTAGCACATATGAGGGGCGAAATTTTTGTCCTGGTCCCCTAGCTTAATTCCAAAGTATGCTCTATACATTGTCTTCACAAATTTAGTGATTTGGGACTGGTTATTTGGCATGGTAACCGTCCCACATATGTAGCAGAATCTATTGGGATCATTTTTACACGCTCTATTCATTATGAAATATTTTATCTATATGCCTGAAAAGTAAAAAAAGATATTATACAAGTGAAACAAGTGATGATAGATGTTACTGTTCCAATTCCGCTTTGACAAAATCACGAAAAAATCTATTTTACTTATGAGGCCATAGCCGGATAACCTGAGCTGATTGAGAAAAACGGATTGCAGATTCAAAATCAGCAGGAAAAACTCTATAAGAATCACTTACAAAACCCTTGACAGCAAAATTGATGCATACCAGTGTTATATATGAAATAAACTAGTACCATTCATGCAATAAAAATGGGCTTAAATACCATCACCAGATGTCCCTTGCAGACATCAAACTATCCAACCTTCTTTTGAAAGAATAAAGTGTATCTGAAGTTACTACTTCTTCTGTCAGACTGTTCCAAAACTTAATTACTCTGTTTGTAAAACTATGTTTTCTTAAATTTGTTCTACATCTTGGCTTAAATAATTTCATACTATGACCTCTAGTCTGGTTATTGTGATCTTTAATGAAAAGAGACTCAAAATCTATCTTATCCAACCCTTTTATCATTTTATACACCTCTATCATATCACCCCTTAACCACCACCTTTTTAATGAGAACATGCTTAGATACGCCAGTCTTTCCTTATATGTCAATTGTCTTTGACCCCATCTCTTTCTTGTTGCTCGTTTCTGTACTTTTTCCAGTTTTTCAATATCTTGTATCAAATAGGGACTATTAAATTGAATGCAGTATTTGAGGAGGGGTCTCACATATGAAATGTATAGTTGCTTTATAATATTGGGTGATTTGTATTCAATGTGTGTGTGCATGAGATTGAGTCTAGCATTTGCTTTATTTCTGATTACCATACAGTGATTTGAGGGTTTAAGTTCATTAGTCACAGTGACACCCAAGTCTTTCTCTTTATCATCATTTTTAATCCAAATTCCATTCATATTGTATTCAAATTCTGGATTTTTTGGCCCAATATGCATAACCTTGCACTTATCAACATTAAATTTCATCTTCCACTTATCTGCCCAGACTGTTACTCTGTCTAAGTCTTTTCGTATTGTCGTTGCTCCTGCTACTGACTTAACATTATGGCCTAATTTTGTATCATCAGCAAATTTTGAGGTTTTACATGAATAGGCCCTTCTCTAGATCATTTATATAGATGACAACAAAGCAGAGGTCCCAGCACAGACCCCTGTGGTACTCCACTCAATACGGGTCTCCAAGTAGACTTATTTCCATTTAGATGAACTCTCTGTTTTCTGTTTCTCAGCCATTCTTCTATCCAGTCAGCTATATGACCTCTTATACCATGGGCTCTAACTTTTACCAACAATCTTGCATGAGGAACGGTATCAAATGCCTTTGCAAAATCCAAGTATACTATATCTACTGGATCTTTAACCTCTTTTGGATGACTGGGTCAAATATGTACCATTTCCAATACACGCATTTATAACTTAACCCTACAAAAAATTCAGTCGTCAAGAGGTTATTATCCAAATGCAATAGGACTTTATCATAAAATTCAATCAAGTTGGTTAGACAGGACCTTCCATTTCGAAAGCCATGCTGGCTATTATTTATAAGGTTGCACTCTTCAAGGAACTCGGTAGCTTTACCTCTAATGCAGAGCTTTCCAAACTTTTAACGTTGGCGACAAACTATTTAAGCATAACAATTTTCACGACACATTAATTAATTTTTATCAAATATCAGATAATTTTTCAGTAGGTGGTTTATCTTGTAGCCGATTTTGTTGATAGAAAAATCAAAATTTTCAAAATACAAAAAACACTAATGTGTCGCGACACACCAGTTTGGAAAGCTCTGCTCTAATGATACTTTCAAGTAATTTGCAAATAATGGAGGTGAGGCTGATGGGTCTGTAGTTTTTTGCCAAGTTTCTATTTCCTTTTTTAAAGATTGGAGCCACATTTGCTTTCTTCCAATCCTCTGGAATTTCAGTACATATCAATGATTTATTAAAAATAATTTCTAGTGCCTGTGCTATATTCTTTTTGGCAGCTTTTATGACTTTTGGATGCATTTCATCTGGCCCTGGAGATTTTTTCATTTTTAATTTATCTATTGCTTTTGGGATATCTAGTTTTGTTACCCTTAATTCATTTATTTCTCTATCTTGTCCTGGTAGTATAAGATCAGGAATATTATTTAAAGTTTCATGGAGGGGGCCAATTTTCTTTTTCACTCTACTTTCCAAATTGAAGTGACTGAAAAACTTCTTAGGATTGTTGTTTTGAATTCTTGGCTAGGCTTTTTTCCAGGTCTTAGTTTGCTATCTCTGATTGCTTTCTTGCAAATGCTTCTTTTACTTTTATATATTTCAGAGTCTGTGCCATTTTTAGTTCTTTTGAATTTATGAAATGCTTTTGTTTTTTCTCTGATTGCTCTTTTTATATTGCAGTTTATCCAAGGTTGTTTTTTATTTTTTCCAGTTCTGATTTTACACTGGGATATGCTTCCTTTGTATGTTCATTATTATACTTTTAAATTTTTCCCACATACTATTTACTGTCTGTTCAGGCTGTAGAATATATCTCCAATTTATTAGACATGGATCATTTACGAGTCCATTTATATTTCCTCTTAAAATCTGGAACTTCTACTTTATTTTCACTAGGTCTTGAATTACAAACAATATTAAACTGAAGGATACAATGATCACCTGAACCTAGTGTTTCTGAAACTGAGATATCCTGGAAGGTATCTGGATTATTTGTTAGAATTAAATCTAGAATGGCATCAGCCCCGGTTGGCTCCTTTACTAACTGGGTTAAACCATTCTCAATTATACAGTCTAAGAATCTCTCATTACTTTCTGGTGTTTGTAATATTTCCCAGTCTATATGCCTATAATTGAAATCTCCAACAATAATAATAATGCTTGTTATTGCTTTATTTATTTCATCAATAAGTTTATTTTCTACATACTTATTTTCTTCTCTACTTTTGGGGATTCCTTCAACTGAATATCCCTCAGGTGGTCTATAAATACCCCCTATCCTGATTTTCCTGGCATTTTTATGCCCAATATCTATCCATACAGATTCAACTATTCCCTCTTTAACGGAGGTAACTTCAACTGGATTCAGATTTATCTTGGCATAAATAAATACTCCGCCACCCTCTGAATATTTACGTTCATAATAAAGTTCATAGCCATCAATTTCATAAGTAATGGTATTATCTCGTTCACTAAATAGACTATTTGGTATCGTACTGAATTTTGTCCAAGTTTCAGTGACAATCATAACATCAGGATTTTCAATACCTATGTATGCCTTGAATTCATTTATTTTATCTCAGATACTTCTTGCAGTTACATAGAAAAATGACAAAGAACCCTTGGAATATTTTGCTTGTAATTTAGTCTGGTTCTTGTTCTGTGATGGTATATTATTTGCATCTCTTTTACTTTCTTTGTTAACCTTTTTCTTTTGAGTTTTAATTATATTTTTTATTAGTTTGTTATCAAGGCGTATTGGTATTTGTACTAATTTGGCCTATTCCTTTGGTTTTTAGTCAATTATATGATAAAATCTTTGATAGTAAATCAGTCCCTTTACTATTAAGGTGAATTCCATCTCTGTTATAGAACTCTCTCTTTTTTCTTTTTTTTTTGTAAAATTTATTCCACAGTTCGATATATGTAATTTCCATGCTCTGACATAGTGCCTTCAGCCTACTATTTATATATAATGCTTGTGAGTACCACTTATTATTCTTATGTATACTGGGAATTATACCTGTGATAGATGTTTTAAGGTTAGGTCTCTGTTCCTTTAACTTTGTTAATAGCTGTTTATATGACTCCATTATTTCTTCGGAGTGCTTACCCTTTATATCATTTCCACCTACATGTATAACCATATTCTTTGGTACAGTTAGGTCAATACCAGATCCTTTTTCTATAATTTTATTACTATTCTATTTATCCCTGCACCTCGATAACAGTAAGCTATGCTACCTCTAGGTAATTTAGATCCTAGGCCCCTCACTTGAGTCACCTATAATGGATGCTGGTTCAAACATACCTATAGCTTTAGAGTGCCTGGGTTTATACGAGTCTGGATTATTATCAGGGTTGTGGAGTCGGTCCAAAATTTTCCGACTCCGACTCCACACTGTAAAAATTCGACTCCGACTCCACACATTGTAAAAAATCTAAAAATCCGACTCTGACTCCTCACATTTTAAATATACGACTCCGACTCCTCTAGTGTTTCACTCTATAATTATCATAATAATAAGACATTTCATCACCACCACATGAATCGTCAGGTTACTTTCTAGGATAAGGGAACATTCAAATATTAAGAAGGATATTGACTTGTAGATATCATATTAAGGGATTTTTATTTTTTCCAATAATATATATATATATATATAATATATATATATATATATATATAATATATATATATATATATATACAGGGTGTCCCGTAAGTCTGGACCCATAGGGAAAAATAATAAAATTACAAAATAGTCCAAAAATTTTTACATAATCTGTTCAAAGTGTCCGCTGTTGTGTCGCACACATAGTTGAAGACGCAATCTCCACTGCGACAGCACTTTCTGAATCACAGTCGCAGAAATTTCTTGACACGCCTCCACAATGCATGCTTTAAGGTGGAAAATGTTCTGAAGTTTGACCTCGTACACTTTGGCTTTCAAGTGGCCCCACAAATAAAATCATAATAAAAAATAATAAAAAAATAATAATAATAACATAATAAAAAAATATATTATAAATCCCTATGGGTCCAGACTTACGGGACACCCTGTATATATATATATATATATATTTTTTTTTTTTTTTTTTTTTAGTTCAGGAAGAACCGATTTGCCTCTATTTAAAGGGCATATCTCAGCGGAAAAACAAAGAAAAAGTGAGAGGAAAGACAGAGGAAAAAGAAAGGGTGGAGGGGACAGTCGAAGTGGAAAAAGACCAAGGATGACAAGGACTGCAGGGTCGAGCCACATCATCCTTGGGTGCTAGGGCCGGGAGGGCGCACGTGAAACCTCCAGGAACAAGCACGTACAAACGAGCACAAAGAGCACTCAAGAGCACGAGCTTAGAACCCCCTTGCGGGGATATATATATATATATATATATATATATATATATATAAATTAAAAAGATTCTCTTAAACATAATTAAGGTCTAACCAGTAGTAGTCCTACTTAAAATTGAATAACCCTTAACCTAGTGGCTATAACCAGGGTTGTGGAGTTGGTCCAAAATTTTCCGACTCCGACTCCACACATTGTAAAAATTCGACTCCGACTCTGCCCTGAAACGTGCGACTCCACGACTCCGACTCCACAACCCTGATTATTATTGCTGACATTTTGTTTTATAGGCCTACTTTCTTCAGCTTTCTCATCTTGATCCTGGACCAGCGAGAAAGTATGAAACTGATTGGTTAGTTCTATAAGGACACTTTTCCTTGGCTCTTGAATTCTAGCTTTCCAAGTTTTCCTAGGTTTAGTCCACTCATCATTTTCAGAAATTGTCTGAGGATATCTAGGCCTGGGCTCACTATGAGGTACCGGTATAGGAACATTTAAGTTTACTTGAACTGCTACTTCACTAGATTCAGGCTCAACTGCAGTATCTCTATAAGTTGGTCTGGCCTCTCCCTCACTAATAGACCCTCTGGACTTATTAAAAATTTTTATTACAGTACTACACTTGTCACAAAACCACATCAAGTTGACATTAAGCTTAGAAGCAGCATTTATACCTTTACTTATATATATCATTTGCAGCTTGCGTGATACCAGTCATCACAGCTATCACATGCAATAGCTCTATCTTTACTCTTAACTTCCTTTTTACCAACTCTACAGTCACTGTCAAAACCCATTTTTGTAGGGTAGGCTTTACAGGTATATCTGACTAAAAATATTAAGTTTGAATGGGCGTTAAAATGAGAGAATAACGCCGTAATTGATAAATCATCCAATCCTTTGTCTTCATCTAGGGCACATGATGAATCAAGTTCTCAAAGTCAAAATCACACGAATGGCCAAAGGTGGGAAGTTGCGGCGCAACATTTTTGGTTGCGCTTGCGCTTGCGGCGCAACTTTTTGAAAAGGGTTGCGCTTGTGCGTGCGGCGCAACTATTTCAGCAGAGTTGCGGTTGCGGCGCTACAAAAATCGTTGCGCGTGCCCACCACTGCGAATGGCACATCATAATTCTATAACAAACACCACTAAACTGAATCCAATTTGAAAAAAAAAAATAGCCAGAACAAAACCCAACCAACTAAGTTGCAGAGTAGCGAAAAAATAGCCCAATCAGGAAAAATATTTTATGAAAAAAGTCATTATAGCCTTCACATGCCATATCTAAATTTATTTAAAGGAAAATTGCGTCATTCACTAGACTAGATGAAAATCAAAACAAATGAATGTTGTTATTATAAACGGACATTTGACATGATGTCACGTCAAATCAATATTGTTAATTAAAATTTCAGAAGCAAATATCTTCGTAAATACAAATTTCCCCAAATAAAGACATAGACCATTTTTCTTAGTAAATTATGATGTACTGCTGGAAATATTTCATTTTACTTGGGGTGCAGGTGGTGTTATAGTAAACATTAACCCTATTTTGGCAATGCCCATCCCAGTCATTATGCAGAAAATGACATGGTCTGAAGTTGAATTAAAAAACAGGGCTGTGGAGTCGGTCAAATTTGAGTGGAGTCGGAGTCGGAAGTGCATAGTTGGATGGAGTTGGAGTCGGTGCAGATCCTTCAACTATAACCATAGCAGCCTAGGCCTAGCTCAATTTTATGAATAAAATAGATTTAACCTAATGTTTTAATATATAATATAATATGTAAATAATATATAATATATAAATATAAATAATATATACATATAGTTGCTTATAGTTAATAAGGATTATAATTAATTAATTAACATAATTAATAATAAGGAAATTTAAAAATTCAGTTCAGGTTAGTACATTTTGTTACAGATGTTTATAATAATACAAAAACATCTTATTAATTTGCTAAACCAATAATAATCTTATTTTGTTTAAGCTTCAATCAGTTTGTATTTTGGGATTTATTGTAATTTTTGAATAAAGAGAAATAAAGCCATTAAGGCATAGTTACAGCCACTAAGTAACCTGATGAGTCATGTGGTGGTGATGAAATGCCTTGTTTATGAATCTCCATTGGCCTAATAAAGCTAATCATAATCAATTTGGCCTTAACATTCCATCAGAGTCGGAGTCGTAATTATACAAGTCAGATTTCTGGAGTTGGAGTCAGAGTTGGCAAATTTTATCACCGACTCCACAGCCCTGTTAAAAAATACATTTTTCTAGTGTATTTTGGTGTGCTCTGTTCAAATATAACCTTCATTTCCTCTGCAAATGAAAAGAAATATGATTTTCTGTACATTAAAATAATGCATGTTTAATATTTTTTAAATGATATGGGCTGGACCTGTAAATCAAAATAACTTTTTATGAGGTAGTTTTAGTCACTTTATTCAAATTTGTCACTCATTTTTTGTGCAAACTATTATAGAAAATAATAATAATAATGTAAATATATATATTTAGTGTATTTGTAGTTGGGGGTGGTATGACATCATGTTACTCTGCGACTTCATTAGTTTGTTGGTTTCTGTTCTGGCTATTTTTTTTCCTAATTGGATTCAGTTTTGTGGTGTTTGTGATAGAATTATGATGTGCCATTCATGTGGTTTTGACTTTGAGAACTTGATTCATCATGTGCCCTAGATGATGATACGAAAAGATCAGAAGATATTTAGGTGAAATAACCAATATTAATCAGTTAGGTTAAGTGAATGCCCGGTAGAGTGTCCCAATTTTTTTTGTTCCTGAAGTTTGTCATGCACACCCCCCTAATTTCTTCCACTCGTGAAAACATGCCAACAAGATGAATTTCATTCGTGTTCTTTAATTTTAAGGGTCCCCTCAAACAATGTGTTACTATTGCTGAATGGCTACTCTCTACCTTATACTAATTGTAGCATATTTCTTTTCAGGTTATGGATACAAGAAAGCAGGAGACTGTGTGGTTGGTGGGGGTGTTGCGAAATGAACCCCTGGAAACGCTGTGTCAACTCCCAACAGTGGGAGATGTTCTTCGACGTCTGTTGTTCTTCACTCGGAAGAAAAAAACGTCCACGGCGGAAGCTGCCAATGTGGTAGCTGATGAGGTTATGGCGGTGTGGGCTCGGGCATCTATTCCAACCTCCCACAAGCCCAAGTGCATCGAGAGGATCAAGGCCCTCTCCACGGACTATGAGAATGTTGCCAGAAACCGAAACTGGGGGGGAGAGAAGCAACTGGAGTGGGAAAAGGGATTCCAAGCCAACCTGAATACACTGTTCGAAACAGCTCATGCCAACGCCATTAAACTCATCAAAGTCCCGAAGATCGAGACCTTCTGAATGACCAGCGAACCGTGCGGAAGATGTACATCGGAGGAGAGGACCTGGAGTTTGCTCGCAGGGCAGCGGAGCGGGAGAAACGCCGAGCAGCTGAAGAGAAGAGGAAGAAGAAAAGCCGCGAAGAGATGGACTCACTGCAAGCAAAAGGAACGGTGAAAAGTGGGTCTTCTTCTTCGGAGTCCATGACCGAAGCATCCAATGATGATGTCCAATATTCCTCTCCTGGTCCTTCGGCTCCTCGATCCGCTCCCAAGGATGGCCAAGTGTCGGCAAGGAGGATCATCCAATATCCCAATTTTGCTGCAGCCCTGGATCGAACTGGAACCTCAGTAAGCCAAGTGATGCACATTGTGGCTCCAGCACTCGCTGCCGCGGGAGTTGAGTTATCTTCGGTCACCTTGTCCAAATCAAGTCTTCACCGTTCACGGCAGAAGTCCAGGAAGAACTTGGCAGCCGGAGTTCAATCCTGATACGCCGCTTGTCGTCCACTTTGATGGCAAACTCCTCCCTGATTCGGATGGAGGGAAATCGGATCGCATACCAGTGCTGGTCAGTGGGAAGAATCTTGAGAAGTTGTTGGCGATCCCAAAAATCCCTGACAGCACGGGACAGCGGATGGCTGGAGCTGTTCTGAAGGTGCTGGACGATTGGCCGCAAGTTCAACCATGGATTGCCGGTCTCTGCTTCGACACAACAGCGGCGAATACCGGTATTCACAGCGGCGCTTGTACGATTATCCAGGACCAAATGGACCGCCGCGTTCTTTTCCTGGCTTGCAGACACCACATGATGGAATTGGTAATCACCTCAGTCTTTGACCTGTTCTTCAGGTCTTCTGGCCCCGAAATTGCGCTGTTCGCTCGCTTCAAATCCCAATGGAAGTTCATCGACCAGAAGCAGGCTTCTCCGTTCAACGGCGATGGCCCAAGCGACATCCTTTCGGAATGGGTGGCGTTGAAAAAAGAGCAGATTGTCCACTTCATTGAAGACCAGCTTGAAGTTGGCCACCCAAGAGACGATTACCGGGAGTTCCTGATCCTCGCTCTGGTCTTCCTCGATGGTCATGGCAAACGAGATCTCTGGTACAATCGTCCTGGAGCATACCACCGGGCCAGGTGGATGGCCAAAGGCATTTACTGTCTTAAGATGTTCATCTTCCGAAGCCAATTCCACCTGACCGCTCACGAGGTCCGGTCACTACGCAGGATAAACGTCTTTGCCGTCACCATCTACCTCCAGAGGTGGTTTGAGGCTCCATTGACGGCGGACGCGCCCGTCAATGACCTGGAGCTGTTGGAGGACCTAGAGCGGTACAAGGTGGTGGATCATGATGTAGGTACCGCCGCATTGACGAAATTCCGGGGCCACCTCTGGTACCTAAGCGAAGATTTAGCCGGACTCGCTATGTTCTCCTCCAAAACCACCGATGCAGAGAAGATGGCCATGCTCCAAAACCTGCACAAGAAGACCGAAAACCCAAAAGATCTGCGTCTGCTGGAGGGAAAGAGTGTCTTGACCGTGAGACGGTCGGATTTGAGCACCTTGGTCACGAAAAGGACTCAAAACCTTTTTCATTGCCTGAAGCTGCCGGTTCCAAAACCCCCCAAAGATCTTGAAGGATGTGCACCATTGTTGAAGTCTGTGAACGACGCGGTAGAACGGGCGGTGAAACTGGCGGAAGATTTCAACGAGGGCCTGACAAAAAATGAGGAGGAACGGCAGCTCGTGTACCAAGTCGTCGAATACCACCGCCAGCAGTTCCCCTCAGCAGACAAAGATCCTCTGTCCCCCGAAATGAAATGTGCCATTAGAAAGAATTTACATTTCATTCTTCCATTCTAGAATGATTAATGCTGAGCATTTACATTTGTTCATATAGGGTCGAATAAACAAGGTCAATGAGGGGACCCTTCCCCTCCTAATAGGCCAATGAAATTTCGCCCATGTTTTCCTTTCTTCAAGTGTAATTAATTAAAGGGGTGTGCGATTTGACTCTTGCAAATTTTTATTTTCACATGTGAGGCTGGGACACCCTAATGCCCGGTTAGGTCAACTGTACACCCTTGATGATTGGTTAGGTTAAGTCGTGATATTTTTGTTAGTTTAAATGAAAATGATGAGCGCAAACTTTTCTGGTTAATTCTGAGGTGTTTTGCACGTTTCCTATGGTAATGCGTCATTTACAAAATCTTGTAACATGAAGATGTTAGGTTATGCTTTATTGTATAAAATGTAATCAAAAATACATTTGGTAAATATTAGTGATGGGACGATTAATCGGAATCAAGAATTGGAAGAATCGAGCATTTTTCAGGAATCGGAATCGGAATCGAGAGAATTGTACCATGATTTCCGATTCTTAAAACGATTCTTTAACTTTTAATTGAACCAGTTTTGCAATGTAAACTTTAAAATTTAAATGAAAGAGGATAACAAATTTTATTTTATTGTATTGTAGCTATACATTAAAACATGTATATCCATGATGTGTAATCAAGAAGATTAAAATGAATTGTTACAACTTAGTTGATTTTTATTTTTAAACCAATCTATTATAATTTATAATTTATATTACCATACTCATAATGTAAATAGTTAATCTTACCAGAGTAAAATATGACAATTTCCAGAAAAACAAGTATAGAATTATATTTAAAAATATTGAGAATCGGAATCAAGACTTTTTAGTGGTATCGGAATCAGAATCGTTAAAAATTTTGGTATCATCTCATCACTAGTAAATATTTGGCTGGACACAGGGGCTACATTTTTTATCAAAATTACATTTTTCTACTGTAGTTTTCTCTGCTTTGTTCAAATCTGATACCCATTTCTTGTGCAAATGAATAGAAACTTTTTTTTTCCATTCCAAAATACAGTGTGTTTCTACTCATTTACACAAGAAATGTGTGTCAAATTCCAACAAAACAGAGAAAACTACACCAGGAAAATGTAATTCTGATAAAAAACTAGCTAACCTAACAATTAACTAACCTAACCACAGAGCACACCAAAATACACTAGAAAAATATATTTTTTATTTCAACTTCAGGCCATTCATTTTCATCATTTTTGTTTAAACTAACGAAAATATCATTACATAACCTAACCACTCATCAAGGGTGTACAGTTGGCCTAACCGGGCATTCAGTTAGTTATTTCACCTAAATATCTTCTGATCTTTTCGTATTGGGCACTCACTGTCACATTTTGGGCAAGTTAAGGATGAGAAAATAACACCATAATTGATAAAAACATCCAATGCTTTTTCTTCATCTAGGGCACATGATGAATCAAGTTCTCAAAGTCAGAAACCACATGAACAGCATGTCATAATTCTATCACAAACACGACCAAACTGAATCCAATTAAAAAAAAAAAAGACAGAACAGAAACCAACCAATTAAGTCGCAGAGTAGCGAAAGAATAACCCAATCAGGAAAAATATTTTATGAAAAAAGTACATTACAGCCAAAACAGGAAATATTCACTATAAAAATATAACTTGTAATTTTTTCTATAACCTTACATTTCTACAAAAAATTATTAGTACCATCGTAAAGAGCATGAAAAATAGTGCTAGTGAAACACAACCTCTCATTTCTCATTAGCCCCTGTGTCCAGCCAAATATTAACCATACATTTTTCAAGTGTATTTTGGTGTGCTTTGTTTGAATATGACCTTCATTTCTTGCGCAAATGAACAGAAATACAATTGTCATTGCATGGCCCAAACATGTATTTCTGTTCATTTGTACAGGAAATGAAGGTTATATTTGAACAGAGCACACCAAAATACTCTAGAAAAATATATTTTTTAATTCAACTTCAGGCCGTCATTTTCTGCATAATGACCCCCATCCCTGATTGGACGATAGTTGATGTGAGAAATTTCTAAACAACCTAGAATGGCGATCCTTCAGAATCTGGCTGTAAATTACATTACATTACATTTGGAAAACATGAAGCCACTCGGGCCTCTGGAGGTAATCCAAGTCATGAGCTACGGTACATTTTTTAATAATAATAAAATCTTGCAAGATGTCACTCAAGTCAACTAATTAATATACAACTATTTACTACCACCATAGTAGCCTATATAAGACTAGCATGGTATGGGCATGTAATAAGAAGGGACGAGAACTACGTTGGGAGGAGGGTGTTATCATGGAAGTGCTCAGCAGGAAGAAGAAAGGAAGACTGAGGATGAGGTGGAGAGATTGCATCAGGATGGACATGAGCGAGAAGAACCTGATGGAGGAGATGGCGCAGGATAGGGTGGAGTGGAGGAGAAGTATCTGCAATAGTGACCCTATATAAATGGGACTAATAATGCTGCAGAAGATAGTAGCCTATATAATTGAAGCAAAGAATATACACTATATACAATCTACAAACTATCTCTCTCACTTGTGAAAGTGTGTAAATTTTTCTTAAAATTAACTAATGAGCTACTGTTTACCACATCATATAGCAAGTCATTCCAAAAATGTACTACTCTATGACTGAAGTATTTTTGTAGATCAAGTCTACAAGTCCATTTTCTTATTATACCCATGAGCTATCCCATCAGACTTTAGTGAGAAAAAGTTATGTATATCTAAATTGTCCAAACCTGAAAACATTTGAACATCTGTATAATATCTCCTCTCATACAATGTGTCTAAACTAAACTTGCCTAATTCCTTTAATCTATCCCTGTATTCCAATCTTCTTAGGTTAGGGGATAAGCTGGTTGCCCTCGTTGCCACACCTCAAGCAATATCAATGTGTCTAAGGTGAAGGGACCAAGCTTGAATGTAGTATTCTAAGTGAGGCCTACATAAGAATTATATAATTTACAGATGACTTCTTACTCTTGTAACTAACATTACTCTAATAATACTAACATTTTATTGGCTTTATTTCTAGCCTCTAAATACTGCTTAGAAAATTTAAATCACTACAAAACTATAATGCCAAAATCTTTTCCTTTCTAACATCCTCCAACCAGTTTCCTTGCATCTCAACTAGTTTTCATTATTTCTACCAAAATGGATGACTTAGCATTTTTGAATATTGAAATTCCACTGCCATTTACTAGCCCAAGCAACTAATCTATCAGATCCTTTTGCGGTTCATGAGAATTTTCTATATTTGTAACTGAGCAACTACTTTGTATCATCTGCAAATTTAGAAATTTTACAACCTACTCCTTTAGAACTCTAAATCATTGAGATATAAAAAAAAGGGATGTTATTGAATGTTTCACCAACAGGAAACTTTAATGTTCATAACTTTGTTTCAGTTCATTTGTGCAAGATATGAAAGTCATATTTGAACAGAACAAACCAAAATACATTAGACAAGTGTATTTTGAATATTAATTTCAATGTTGATGAAACATTCAATAATACCAAATAAAGAGTAATGGACCCAAAACTGATCCCTGTTGGTACCCCACTTTTCACTTTCTGCCACCAGATTCATAACCATTTAGAATTACCCTCTGTTCTCTGTCTTCAACCATTTTTCTACCCAATTTAAAAACTGACCCTAATATACCATGAGCTCTTAATTTATATAGACATTCCCTATGTGGAACCTTGTCAAATGCTTTACTAAAATCCAAATAAAATAACATCTACATCATTTCCATTAGCTACTGTATCTACCTGATCAGTTACAAATTCTAAAAAAATCTAAGAAATTAGACAAAACAAGACAACCTGATCTAAATCCACGTTGTGAACTTGAAATAAGATTAAAGTTCTCCAAAATGATCTTGAATATTAGTCTTTAAATTCTTTCTAGTATCTTACCTACCAATGATGTCAAGCTAACAGGCATATAATTCCTACCTCCTCCTTACTACCCTTTTTGTAAATGGGTACTACATTAGCTTTCTCCATTCATCTCGTACTTCTGCATAATTAATTGACCTAGCAAACAAAATAGTTAGTGCCTCGGATAAGCTTTCTTCCCCTTCTCTGAGAATCCTAGCAAATATTATCAGGTCCAGCAGCCTTATTTGACTTCAATGTATGAATCACTTGCCTAACATCATCCTTCCTTATATGATCAAGAATGTCTGAATTTACAGGATCTAAGGATTAAAATCAAAGTTATTTAAACTTTCTTCAGTAAAAATGGTGAAAATAATCATTAAAAATATGGTACCAACAATATCCTGATCTTTTTCAAACATCCTATCATCATGTTCTATTGGGCTAATCCTATCATACTTTTTATTATATTTATAAAAACTAAAGAATTTCTTTGGATCTTTATTGCTATTTCTAGCTAGATTTATTTCACTATGCCTTTTACTCTTCCTAATCAAACTATTTAGCATATTTCTTAACTTTCTATGATTATCCAAGTCCAAAATACTATCATTGCCTTTAAATTCCTGAATGCCCTTTTTTATTTTTAATCATTTCAGCTATTTCCCTATTCCACCACAAAGTTTCCTAATCTTGTTATTCCTAACACTTCTGAAGGAATACACCTTCATTGTACATCCTCTAAATTTCTTTAAATCTAGACCACATCTCAATAACATTTTTATTGGCAAGTTCATTATCCCACTTTACTGAGCCTAACAACTCCCTAAATACTATATAGTCACCCTTTGAGAAGCAAGTGACTAGATGGTCATTGTTGGCCAGATCCCTATTTAACCCCTTAGCTGCGTGAGGCTCCGAACGAAAACGAACGCACAGTGCGGAGTCATTTTCCCAAATTTTGTAAATTTGGCGTTTACCGAAATTTTGTTTGTTGTGTTGCTTATATAGTTTTTTTCGATGATGTATCAACATTTATTATTGTTTCAACTTGATTTAGACTATATATATGAGGAAAATATATTTGTTAAATAGAGAAAAATACAGAAAATTTTCTAGACCTAGGAAGTACCCTTTATCCAACATATTTTCCATAAGTGAGATGACTATGTTGGTTGAATGGGACTGTTTTGTTTCATCTACATCACCAATATTTATAGGAATCTGTGTTCCTTTACCTGTATATATAATAAAGTTATATATATAGCCTGTTTTGGCTTCACAGAGCATGAAAACATTCCACTCCAAATCTTGCACATTTGAGGGGAATATACATTTTCCAGCTCAACCTTCCCTTCCATAGTAATAAGCTTTCATCAATTGAAATGTCACGAGAGGGACATAAGCTTTTTGAAAGCTTTGTTTATATAAGTCTAATACCTCATCAATTTTGTACAGTTTATTGCTTGAATCAGTACTGTCTGAGAAATGCAAAAACCTCATCACCAACAAAAATCTATCCCTTTTCACAATACTATAAAATATGGGCGTATCTAGTAGAGGTTTTCTAGAAAAATATGATTGTAAAGTTGTTTTTTGTACAATTCCATCAAAAAGCAATATGCCTTCAAAAAGCCTTATTTCTTGCACAAAAACATCACTCCAGTCATGAAGCCTACTCCGTTTAGGAATTCCAAATGGTTGCCCTCTCTTTTCTGAAATACACTTTTCAGCATATTTATTTGTCTCATCACAAATAAGTTTTATTATTTTATCAGTAACTATACATTCATAAATTCCTAATACATCATTGCTTCTATATTATTACTAATTTTAGGGCCACTATCACCCGTAAATGGAAAGGATTGCGCACATTACCATTGGCTATATCCTCAGATTCACTCTGATCAGAATTAGATTCAGTATCGGAATTGAAATCATCATCATCACTATCTGTATCAGAAAGACGCAAACTATAATCATCATCATCATCTTGTTGTAATAACAATCGCAAATCACTATCACTTTGAGGTTTACGTTTTGCCATTGTCACAAATAAGGGAGCAAAAAAAAAAGCACTTCACACGCACGCAATTTCTGGCAATAACTGAAATTCAACAGTTCTATTTATGTACTGATATTTTTTAACCAATCAGAGTGTGACTGACGTCATGAGTTAAAACAAAATCAACGAATCATAGACGAGCACACATATTTGTGCTTTCCGCAAGCTGTTATTCACGATAAATTCATGGCGCACATATATGTGTGTTCCGCAATACCTCGTTGATGACCGAGCGCACAAATATGTGCGCTCCGCAGTTAAGGGGTTAATTCTATCTTAAAACATATGATCCAATGGTCATTATTTCCTAATGACTCTCCTACTGCAAGTTCCCTAATAAGTTCATGATCATTGGAAAGAGCCAGATCTAAGATTGCTTGATCCCTACTTGGTTTGTCTACAAATTGTTAGGAAACAGTCATTATAGCAGTTGATGAAGAAGTTACCTTTCCTATTTTTCCCTCTAAAAGGCTCCAGTCTATATGAGGCAGGTTGAAATCTCCATAATTAATGTTCTAGCACTACAACCTTTATTTCTTGAACCATACTGTCATCAACTTCCTGCATTTGGTTTGGAGGTCTGTAAAATGCACCTATCCGAATATACTCTGCCTGAAACACAGATATCCACCCATATTGAGAAAAAATGTTGCCTGAGCAAAGATCTACCATAATCAGCAATAAAAAGTTAGCTTACAGGCCATTATATAGCTTAAAAATTAATTTTATTAATGCTGGCTTTCTTCATTTTTTCAGAATTTCATCATCAAAAATTTATTTAATGAAACTAAAACATATTAAATAGTAGGATAACAATATAATATGGATATACTTAGCGTTTGTAATTATTAATTGTAATTTAAATACGTATCTACTCTCTACATTCTACATGCATGCTATATACTTAGCATTTGTAATTATTAATTGTAATTTAAATACGTATCTACTCTCTACATTCTACATACATGCTAAGTGCTAACTTCATACATAATGCTAATTTGTTTTTTAAGTTTTCTTGAGAAATTTTCTAAATCTTGAGCTGGGAAGACATACTGTATCTTGTTCCGCCTCTTAAACTTGACTCAACTGTTCCAAATATGTTCTCAGGGGGGAACAGAGCAAATATCGTCTTCTGCAGGAAAAACGTATGAGGGCACTATTCCTGAAGGATAAAGAAATTTAATCAAATAATCGTCATATTCTGCATCATATGACTCGACCAGTCCTAACCACAATTCTTTTTTGTACACACAACCGACAAAAGAGCCTACTTCTATTTCTTTATTGCTTAACTCTCCTTCGATATCACTGGCTTCTCCATCATGATCTACTTCTCCACTAACAATTTTTCTTATTTCTGACGAATATACTTTTAAAGTTTTTGCTGACAAAGGGATAAATCTGTAATTTTTGGGTACCTTTAATTGGAATAATCGGTAAATTGAGACGCTCTTGTAGGAATTTTCTATTTCTGTAACTTCATTTTTGGATACATAAAAAAAAATTATGGAATCTAAATTAGTTGAGCAAAATTCAAAAAAGTCTTTGGGAGTTAAAATTTGATTATCAATTGGTCATTGTAAACTGGATTTTGTACTGATCTTTTCACAGTGTCACCTATTCCGTCGCATGCACTCTTCCATGCGACATAGCAAAAAAATTCCACTCTCCATCTATTCCAAAATCGGCTTTGTGGTGACATAAATTCAAAAGGTTTAATTTATTTTTATACTGGGATGCACAGCCATCAGTAAAGTAGTGAATTTTTGATGAAGTTGGATGCTGCTCACGAATATTAGGTATAAGTTTTTTTAGAAAGGAATATACTAGCGTTGTATTGTGCTTATGACAATCAGAAATAAAACAATAACTTTGATAAATTTTTTCACCAAGTTTATAATGTACGAAAGGATGCAATAAAAGAAAAGTTTTCTGCAAAGTTCCCAACAAGAATGCCTTCATTTTCTTTCATATTTTCTTTTAGCTCTTTAAAGTAGCTAATTGGATTGGCTTTTGTTTGTGAAATGATGCCTAGTTTAGTTTTGTAATATTTTTACTCAATGATTCCACAAATCTTGTGGAGATTCAACTTTGTCTTTAATCATGCAGCTGTCCACACATCCCACTGTTTATAAGTTATTTCTTCTGCATTAAACATAAAATCTAAAGCTTCTAAATATCGTTTAACACCTCCCTCACAGGGACATTTTTACATTGTGCATCATACAATCTTCATCATCTATGTTACAGACTGATAAGGCCATCAGCATTTTGTAGTCTAAATCTTTAATTGCCAAAGCTGCTATCTGCAGTTTTGGGTTTTGTTGGTATGTACATACACACACACTGTGTGTACTGCTCTGACCTGCAAGTACACACCAAGAAGGTCTTAAGTTTGCAAAAGAGCTAAATCCAATTTTTGGATTAGCTTCATTTTTATATATATATTCTCTGAATAATTCACGTAAATTACATAGCATCAATCTCTTCTGCATCTTCACCTTTTCTCCATTTTCATTAATAGTAAATTTATAATCCTTCATTCCAGGACACATTCGGCTATAATCATCACTCTCGTAAAATTCTCTTACAATCCTCCGACTTTTTCTCACCATATACATAGAAGTTTCAAAGAATTCTGCTGTTTTTTCAATTGAAAATGGATATAAAGATATAATTTATAATTTAATCTTGCGATCAGTTGTAGAAATAAATTTGTCTTTAAGCTCTTGCATGACATTTTCATACCTAAAATTATATAAAAAAAGAAATGAGTAAAAATCTAAGTTAAGTTAGTAAATTAAGTATTAAATTTTATTTTATTCTCAAAAAAATCTATTGTTTCATTATGTATTGTACATATAAATAACAATAGCTACATGTTTTTAATGTATAATAAACTTTTTGCCTTTTTAAATCATCATCCCAATGACCCTTTTTGGACAGGCCAGCAACAGTGTGTTCCTGGATAGAAGTCCCATAGGTGGATTCTATACTTCTAACTTTTCCTGATGTTGCCTGAAATTTTGAAGTGGCCTTTTTTTGTTTTTGCTGTGATGTTAATCCAGCTGTAAAGAATTACATAAAATTACAATTGAGATACAAATATTATTAAATTATATATGAATTATGTAATGCATGTTAGTTGTCTAACTGAGACTTGGTTTATTAATTAGATAAAAATTAAATATATGTTTATTGAAAGATTTCATTAATTATATAAAAAATAAATATATGGTTATTTAAAGGTATTTACCCATTTTTATGGGGCTCTCATCTAAATATGGTAATATTTTATCACTAAGTATATCCTTATTATGTTGTGGATCTTCCAAAAAAATTTTCTCAACAGGTGGAGCCATGGAAATATTTGTAGATGAACTACTACTGTGCTCAAAGGATTCTTCATTTGCTGGTAAAGGACACAGTTCTTGTAGCGGTACAGCCTCTTCTGCTGGTGCTGGTACAGATTCCAGTATTCCAGGTTGACTTCTTATTAAGGTGTAGCATAGGGTGCCACTTATTTGGGGTGTTTTTCATTTTTTGGGAATTTCTATCAGGACGGGCGCATTTCTGGTGTCATTCCGTCTAAAAACATTGTGTGTAAAATATTTTTGAAATAAAATAATAATTAGAACTGCCTCAATGAGGTCAAAGTTTATACTTTTTGTCGAAAAGTACTCATGGCGTTCTGTTATCATGTCAGTTTTCGTTTCGATAGCTGCTGTAGTTTCTGAGTTGAAAAATGATAACAGACAGACAGACAGACGGACGGTCAGAGTCGTTGGTTTAGTCTTCCGCACTGGTGTACAGAAGACTAAAATGAGGTATTATACAGGGTGTAACACGAGTTTATCCAAATATTGATACAGGCGAAAGAACATGTTATTCTAAGTAGAAAATGGGTTGGGACGAGTTTTGCCAACACTAACAGTGTTTCATTCTCTTTTTCAGTGAGTTCTGAAATGACGTGATGGCTTCGGCAACAAGATCTAAAACAGCAGTCTATCTCCTGGGGACCGTGGACCACAGCATCACAGGAAGCATGCTGCCTACGGGAAAGCAGGCGCTTCAGTACTTTTTCCACCTTCACCTTGACGTCAAGAAGCCGATCAAGGAAGCAGCCGCTGAGACAGTGACCGCAGTCAAGGAATTCTGGGAGCGGTCCCGTATTCCTACGCAGAAAGACCAACGCGCAAGGGACAAGGTTCTCCGAATGTACGAGAAGTGGCGGGCTCTGAACAAGAACTCGAAACGGCGCACTGTGACCCAAATCAGGAACGAGGCCGAGTTCCTCTCATCCCTTGACCGCCTCTTCGACATCGCACACGAACAGGCGATGTCGATGATCACAATCGAAGAGGACAGGGAGTTCCTGACGGGACAAAGGGCCGAGGTGCGGCGCGGCCGCATCTCCTCCACACGTGACATGACGCTGCACACTGAGGAGGAGCGTGCGAGGAGACAGGAAGCGGAAAGGAGCCGCCGGCAAGATGATGAAAGGGCGAACAGAGAGAGCCGAGAAGAACTCGTCGAACTGGCATCGAGCTCCAGCTCAGGTGCAAGCAGCCCGACTCGGTCACCGACACGGCGTCGTCGCCGAGAAGAAGAGGAAGAGCTCTCTCTCCCGGGCCCGTCCACGTCGAATGCAGAAGCATCTACGACCCCTTTACCACCCAAGCGATTCCGCGTGTCGAAAAAGATGATCACCCCTGATCTCTCCGCAGCGATGGATCGGACGAAACTTACCGACCGAGAAGGTGTTTTTTTGCTGTCGGCGGCTGCGAGGAGCTTGGGCCACGACCCTGAGGAGCTGGTCTTGAACCGCGAATCCTCTCGCCGCGACCGAGCAAAGTTCCGTGCTATGGCAGCAGCGGAAATGAAGGCAGCCTTCCATCCTACTGTGCCGCTGACCGTTCACTGGGACGGGAAAATCGTACCAGCGGCTGACGGAGGCCCTGCTGAAGATCGCCTTCCAGTTCTGGTGTCTGGGGAGAACGTCGACAAGCTTCTGGCTGTGCCCAGCCTCCCCGATGGCACCGGCCGCGCCATGGCGGAAGCCGTCCTCTCTGCCCTCGAGGATTGGGACATCAAGGGATGGATCTGTGCCCTCTCTTTTGACACCACCGCCTCAAACACAGGACTCTCAGGAGGAGCTTGCTATATCATTGAGCAGAAACTCGAGAAGACAGTGCTTCATTTGGCTTGCCGCCACCACATCCACGAACTGGTGTGCGAGAAGGCATTCACGGTGTGCCTCGGTCCCTCTACTGGTCCTGACATCCTCCTGTTCAAACGATTCGCCGCCCAGTGGGACTTCATCGATCAAACCAAAGCGAAGCCCTTCGAGGATGGAACCATGCCGCAGCACCTGAAGGACGCCCGCGACGACCTGCTGATCGAATTCAGCCGCCTCCTCGACGGTCAACATCCACGTGATGACTACAGGGAACTTCTGGAGCTCTCTGTAATTGTGCTGGGCAGTCCGAACAAGCGGGGTGCCCGGTTTGCTCGTCCCGGCGCCTTCCATCGCGCGCGCTGGATGGCAAAAGTCATCTATGCCATCAAACTGTTCCTGTTCCGGGAACAGTTTCAGATGTCGTCAGGCGAAGCGGTTTGAATCCGGCGATTCACCATCTTTGCCGTGTCCATCTACGTGACGGCCTGGTACAAAGCGCCGCTCCCGGCAACGGCCCCAGCCGCGGACCTCGCGCTGCTCAAGGCCCTCGTCTATTATCCGGACTCAGTGGTGGCCAAGGCGACGGCGACAGTCTTCGCCAGGCACCTATGGTACTTGAGCGAGCGCCTCGTCACCCTGGCCATCTTCGACGAGGGTATCGACTTGGCGACAAAGTGGGAGATGATTAAAGCGATGGAAGAAGAGGAAGGATCGGAGGATCCCCCGCGGCGTATCAATGTGGACCTGTCCACCGCCTCAATCGCCAACAATACATTGGCCAAGTTCACAACGACTACATCAAAGGAGTTCTTCAAGGTTCTGGACATCAGCACCGCCTTCCTGCTCAAGGATCCCGAGGAGTGGCGGACGGACCCAGCCTTCATCGCCGCATCCCGCCGAGTCCAGGCCCTTCAAGTTGTCAATGACTTCGCGGAGCGCGGGGTGGCGTTGATGCAGTCTTTCAACCTGGCCCTTACCAAGAGTGAAGACCAAAGGCAGTTCCTCTTACAAGTGGTCGAGAAGCACCGCTGTGACTTCCCAACCGCCCGCAAGTCCACCGTGACCTCTGCAAAGTAGGCAACAATGAGAGGGAGATGGGCGCCCATGATACCCCCCCCTTGAGGGGCTAATACTCGAGTTGAGGGGGACCTAGAGTTGAAAGTATGAAGTCCAGTTATATGTTTTAGGTCAAGATTAGTAGCTTGAACAAACGAAGTGATATTTTATTTGCTAGAGGCATAGAACATCATGATCTAAAATTTCTACTTTTCGAGAAAATATACAAACTTTGACCATATTGAGGCAGTTCTAAATATTGTTTTATTTCAAAAATATTTTACACACGATATTTTTTGACAAAATGGAACCAGAAACGCGCCCGTCCCGATAAAAATTCAAACTTTCGAAAATAAGTGTCACCCTAGTGTAGCAATTGCTACACAATAGCTGATCCTTTTGAAGAACTCCATAACTTACAGAAGCCATAAGTTCCATAACTTTTTTAATATTATTGAAATTCTTTCTTTGTTTTTTTAAAGGATCACAACAATATAATTTCTTATTTTTTGGCATTTTTTTAAAGTTATTTAGGTAGATATTTAGGTACACCTGTATCTTTCAATACAGTAATACCTTGAACAGTGCGGTTTTGATGTAGCACGGTTTGTATTTTCATCAATTTTTTTAAATTTAGCACGCAATTTTCCTATTGTTTTCTAATTTCTTTTCGGTACTATTTAAGTATTGCTCCTGCTTCGCTTGAGTAAGCACGTGTCCACTCTCTAAACTGTGAATTACATACCCCTTTCATACACAATTATGAGTGAAAAGCGGAAGTGCTATTTTTTTATTTCTTATCCTTTTTTTTTCACTATTAAAAAAAATATCCTTTTGGGGGGGGGGGGGGGGGGGTGGTTGGAACATATTACATTGAAACCCGTTATAATAATGCTTTGAACAGTGCGGTTTTGGACAGTGTGGACAAATTCCGGAACCAATTAACCGCGCTGTGCAAGGTATTGCTGTATAGTTATTAAAATCTGAAAATAGAAAAATAAAAACTAAAAAATGAAGAAAGCCAGCATTAATAAAATTAAGTTTTAAGCTATATAATGGCTTATAAGCTAACTTTTTATTGCTGATTATGGTTGATCTTTGCTCAGGCAACATTTTTTCTTCAATAAAATTTTTAAAAAAATTGAACCCTTCAATGTCAAATTCTGAATTTTTTTTTTTTCAAAATTGCTGCTTTTTACTAAATTATCCAAATGAAAGTACCATTTTTGGAAACTAGAGCTCATTCTGCTTCCATCCATATAAAGTTTATTAAGCTACAACAATTAGAAGCTGAGATATAGGGATTTAAAAAATTCTTAGGTCACAATTTGGCCAAAATTTGACCTGACCCTAAATTTTGACCTATTTGACCAATTTTCAAAAAAATTTGGGAATTTGTTTTTTTTCACTAAAAAATGGCCCAAGACCAAGTTTTATGCAAATTGAAGACATGACTGTGTTGTTTATCTGTCTATTTAACCTGCATTTACCCCTGAAGCCTAGCTGAAACACAAGATTCACTCTGATTGGTGTGATGCTAGACTGGACAGTAAATCTTACTTTTAAGACTGCACAGCAACTACGTATCATATATTACTAACACATATATCAATCCATAGAGCAGGAAAAAACTATCAGCCCTAAAGTAAGATTTGCCAATAAACTTAACCTAATGTAACTAATTGATTTTTTATTTTTTATATTTTGAAAAGTTTACATAGCTGTACTGGTATATAGTTTTTTCTGCTCTATCAATTGATGTGTGTTATTAATGTAGGATACATAGTTGCTGTATGGCCTTAAAAGTAAGATTTACCAACTGGAAAATCTGCAAAATTTTTGGGTAGTGCTTCCAATTTTGGCAAATTTCTTCCTTTCCAAGTTGAGAGTTGTGTAATATGAAAAATTCTTGCATGTAATACAGTAGACCCTCACATTAACGTACTCTTTGGGGGGAATGTGTGGTCATTAAAGTGAAGTATGGAAAACCCCCCTACTTTAATGTACTGGGGAACGTTAAAGTGAAGTATGGATGACCCCACTTTACCAGACTATGGGACGTTAAAGTGGGGTTTTCTGTAACCAAAATACTTCAGTACAGTTACACATGTATGTATAGCCCTCGAATCTCCATATTCAACACATAACATGAAAATACATACATAGACTTACCTACTTATGAACACATGCACATGTAAATATTTATTTTTATGTACTCACCATATATAGTCAATCCTCCAAAATATCGTTGGGAACTTCTGGTGTGATGGCTGGAAAATACAGGTCTGTTGTGAGGGTCCTGAACTCCACTTCAGGCTCTGGTAGGATGGCTGGTGAAGGATTTACTACTGCTAGTACTTGCACTCAGGAAACTGGAGTGGTGACATAGTGAAGCCAACACTGCTGCTAGTACTTGGCATTGGTGATGGTTCGGTGGGCAGTGAAAGGTCAGACATTCCACTTGAAATGGAGCTTTGGCATGAAATGGGCATGGATGTGCATCAGGGCTTGGCAGCATGGGGGCTTGAAGAAATCATGAATTTTCATTTGCTTGATCCTTTTGTTTTGATGGGCAATGATTTCATTTCGGCACTTCCTTATGTAGTTATAGTAAGGAAGAATATTAGGCAGTGTGGTCTCATCAATGAATTTCAACAGAACATCAGCAGCGTCTCTTGCCTGGCTCAACGTAATCTTGGGTATAACCTCGGAGACATCTTCAGCATCCTCGTCATCATCAAGAGGTTCATCGATGGATCTGTCTTCAGATCTGACTGAAATGTTGGCTGCAGTTTCACTCTCACTAAGATCTTCGTACCCTGGGTCACCATCGTCAGCATCAAGCCATTCCACAACTTTGTCCTCTGTAGCCTCTGTTTTGCCTGCTTGTTGGAGAACACCCAAATAGTCCTGTGGCTTGAAGACCTCAAAGTCTATTTCCAGGTCCTGGATGTTATGGAGCAGTTTCTTCCAGGCATTACGCAGAGTGGACTCCTTGACCTTGTTCCAGCTGTTGGCCCAAATGTAGATAGTAGACTTGATGTTGTAGGCTTTGAAGTTCCTGAGTGTCTTCTCAGCCCTGTCCTCTGTCATCTTTAGAGATGACACACAAGCACTGCTCCAATTGCTTGGCCCTGTAGATTCTCTTGCAACTCACTATCACCCCTTGGTCCATAGGTTATATTACTGATGTGGAATTAGTGGGGAGGAACATGGCTCTGATCTTGCCATCCTCCTTTACAAGTTCCTTTGCACGTGGGTGTGCTGGTGCATTGTCTAGCAAGAGGACAGCCTTCACATCTTCAGGACTTGTTTTCAAAACATGTTCCTGGTATGCCTTCACCTGCGCAATGAAGAACTTGTGGAACCATTCGTGGAAAATAGTCCACGTGAACCATGCCTTCTTGCTGCTCCTGTAGATGACTGGAAGTTCGTGCATGCAGTCCTTGAGTACGCGAAGCTTGGCTGATCTTCCAATGACCAAAGGCTTCAGTCTATGTATGCCATCAGCATTTGCGCAGGCCAACACAGTCATATGCTGTTTGTGTCTTAAAGCCTGGAAGATGTTTGTCAGTTTTGTGGGCCAGTGTATTTGTGGGCATACTCTTCCAAAATAAACCTGTCTCATCGCCATTATACAGCTGGTAGGAAGCAACCCCAGCCTCATCAATCAAAGTCTGTAGTTCACACCTGAATGACTCCACTTGAGACAGGTCTGCACTGGCTGCTTCTCCCATAAGCTTTCTGTTTAATAAGCCATGCCTGCACTGGAAACGACAGCCAGCCACCACTTGCTTTAAAGTCTGTGTAATTGAACTCCTGCGCAAAATGCTTAACTGCCAACTGGATGTCAATTCCTCTTACTGTAATGTTCTTGGCTTGTTGTTGCTTGAACCACAGCCACATCTGGGTAAATCCAGGTTAAATAGACAGATAAACAACACAGTCATGTCTTGAATTTGCATAAAACTTGGTTTGGGGGCATTTTTTAGTGAAAAAAACAAATTCCCAAATTTTTTTGAAAATTGGTCAAATAGGTCAAAATTTAGGGTCAGGTCAAATTTTGGCCAAATTGTGACCTAAGAATTTTTTAAATCCCTATATCTCAGCTTCTAATTGTTGTAGCTTAATAAACTTTATATGGATGGAAGCAGAATGAGCTCTAGTTTCCAAAAATGGTACTTTCATTTGGATAATTTAATAAAAAAAAACTTAATTTTGAAAAAAACAAAAATTTCAGAGTTTGACATTGAAGGGATCAATTTTTTTAAAAATTTTATTGAAGAAAAAATGTTGCCTGAGCAAAGATCTACTATAACACTGGGTAATAAAATTTGAAAATTTTTCTGTTTATTGTGATTTTTCTGTCATTTCTTAATGATTTCAGGGTGCTGATTCCAAAAATGATATTGGTTTTGCTCTATCATCAACCATTTCAAAAATATAGGTTATCACACTTTTCATATGGCAAAGTTATATAAAGAAGACTAACATAAATATTTTCTGAAAGTAAAAACACTATTGGAAATTAATGTTTATTGAGCCAAAATTGTTTGACAAACCCAAAATGGTGCAAAGGATATAATATATATCATGAGGAGAACCGATAAGAGAATAACAAGCCTTGTTATGCAGTGTGCATTCCTTAAAAATGCACTGAAGAATGCAACTTCTGCGTATGAACATTCTTATCCTTTCTGATTAGCGACCATACATAGTCTCCCATCATGGAAGCATCCCAATGGCCCTGGTACCTTTTCTCCATCATTTGAATATCTCTATGGAATGTTTCGCCATGTTCTTCACTCACATCGCCCAGGTTATGAAAAAAGCCTAGATGTGAATGCAGATAGTGTAATTTTAAAGACATACGGCACCCCATTTTGCCATAGCACTTAATCAAGTTTGACACTAACTCCTTATAGTTTGGTGCTTTATGGTTGCCTAAAAACCCACGAACCACATCATGGAAAGCACACCAAGCCTCTTTTTCGATCGGAGTCATTTTGGCTTCAAGGTTCTTTGAATTCAGCAGCGCCTTGACTTGTGGTCCTACAAAGATGCCAGCCTTGACTTTGGCTTCAGAGAATTTAGGGAACATGACCCAAATCTGTTGGAAAACTTCCCCTCCAAAATCTAACGCAGTTACAAACTGCTTAATTAGACCCAACTTAATATGGAGAGGTGGTAGCAGAACTATGTCAGGCTTCACAAGAGGTTCCTTGAGTATTGTACTTTCCTGGTTGCAGTCCTTCATGTGGAGGCCACTGAACTGTTTTATAGTGCTCAGTTGAAGCCCTGCTATCACACAGGCAAAGAAAACATGAATATTTAGTAAACCCTCCTTGTAAACCTAACAGAAAACCAATCATTTTGAAATCACCACACACGTCCTAGTTATATTGTTCATACCTGATTTGAGTGAGCAGTTGTTTGACATTTTCATAGTCCTCTTTCATTTGAACAGAATGTGCAACTGGTATAGATGGATATTTGTTCCCATTGTGGAGTAGAACAGCTTTTAAACTCTGAGGTGAACTGTCAATAAACAGGCGCCACTCTGAGGGTATATGTGTTAACCCAATAGCTGTGAATAGACCATTAACCTCGCTGCAATAACAGAGAGAGCCATTGACATCGTAGAACCTTGCAAACTCTTCATGCCACTTTCGGTATACAGTGCTCTTGCAGTCTTCTCCAAGCAAATTCCACTCTTTGAGTCTGGAGGTCAGAAGCTCAGACCCTGATTTCGTCAGACCCAAATCTCTAATTAAATCGTCCAATTCCCTCTGATTTGGAAAGTGAGGGTTTGTACTGAAAGTTACTGTATATATGTAGAAGAGCATCAACACTAAGAAAAATTGACATATAATGACCCACAGTCTGTAAATACAGAAGGTAAAGTAATGGATAGATACCTGTTCTGGTGGATGTGGTATTGGAAGACCTTCGCCATGTGGTACAGGAGCTATGGATGATGCTATGCTTGGATACTGAAGAGTCTGCCTTCCTTTAACTTTCCTGTACTTAGAAACATCTACCATGCAGTAGTAGCAATTGTCGTGGTGGCTCTTTGGTTCTCTCCATATTTTGGGTACTGCAAAGGGCATTGCCTTGCATACTCCGCGCAGCCACCCTTCAAGTGTGGAGCGGCAGCTTCCACAGATCACATGGGGTGCCCAGGGCTTATCTTGGTCACACATAAGCATACCAAAATAGAGCCGATACGCGATCCAGAACTTGGTGCCTTTCACAATCTTGTGCGATACTTGCATGGGGCCTATGTAATACCCACAAACGTAGCAGAATATATCCAGCGAGTGTTTACAAGCTCTAGTTGCCATTCTCTTTACCAAACTGTACTACATTAATCATAACCTGCAGATATAGAGAGAAGAGTTATTAAATCTGCAACAGATTACAGATTCCAGAAAAAAGATGTATTCACAACACTGAAATAATGTTCACAATAAAAAAAAAGGATTGATAACACTCAAATCATCAGCACAGAGAAGCACAGAAACACAGTACCTCAGTGCTGGTAACCATCAGACAAACAACCTGCTTTCTTTATGAGCTCACACTTACTGACTTCTCAGACTCTGCGCTCTTCTTTATATAGCACAGTGGAAGTTTCAGGCAATTTCTAGAGCAAGAAACTGTCAATGAACATCTGGATTGTTCTCAACAATTCCTGATTATTCTGATATTGCTACGCCCATAATAACATTATACTGGTAAAACATGAAAAATGGATTATCTCTGGTAAACCATTGATGATACACACAAACCAAGGCCAGATTTGGACTCAGCACCCACAAATGCATATAAAAACATAAAAAATTCTATATAAACAGAATCAGTGTTACACAGTGTAATCAGCAATAAAAAAGTTAGCTTATAGGCCATTATATAGCTTAAAATTTAATTTTATTAATGCTGGCTTTCTTCATTTTTTATTTTTCTATTTTCAGATTTTAATAACTATATATTGAAAGATACAGGTGTACCTAAATATATACCTAAATAACTTTAAAAATGCCAAAAAATAAGAAATTATATTATTGTGATCCTTTAAAAAAACACAAAAAAAGAATTTTCAATATTAAAAAAGTTAGGGAACTTATGGCTTCTGTAAGTTATGGAGTTCTTCAAAAGGATCAGCTATTGTGTAGCAATTGCTACACCTTAATAACAAGTCAACCTGGAATACTGGAATCTGTACCAGCACCAGCAGAAGAGGCTGTACCACTACAAGAACTGTGTCCTTTACCAGCAAATGAAGAATCCTTTGAGCGCAGTAGTAGCTCATCTACAAATATTTCCACTGCTCCACTTGTTGAGGAAATTTTTTTGGAAGATCCACAACATAATAAGGATATACTTAGCGATAAAATATTACCATATTTAGATGGGAGCCCCATAAAAATGGGTAAATACCTTTAAATAACCATATATTTATTTTTTTATATAATTAATGAAATCTTTCAATAAACATATATTTAATTTTTATCTAATTAATAAACCAAGTCTCAGTGAGACAACTAACATACATTACATAATTCATATATAATTTAATAATATTTGTATCTCAATTGTAATTTTATGTAATTCTTTACAGCTGGATTAACATCACAGCAAAAACAAAAAAAGGCCACTTCAAAATTTCAGGCAACATCAGGAAAAGTTAGAAGTATAGAATCCACCTATGGGACTTCTATCCAGGAACACACTGTTGCTGGCCTGTCCAAAAAGGGTCGTTGGGATGATGATTTAAAAAGGCAAAAAGTTTATTACCGTATACATTAAAAACATGTAGCTATTGTTATTTATATGTACAATACATAATGAAACAATAGATTTTTTTGAGAATAAAATAAAATTTACTAACTTACTTAGATTTTTACTCATTTCTTTTTTTTTTATAATTTTAGGTATGAAAATGTCACGCAAGAGCTTAAAGACAAATTTATTTCTACAACTGATCGCAAGATTAAATTACAAATTATATCTTTATATCCATTTCCAATTGAAAAAATAGCAGAATTCTTTGAAACTTCTATGTATATGGTGAGAAAAAGTCGGAGTTTGCAAAAAGAATATGGTATATTACCGCATGTTCCAAGTATGTCGAAAGGAAAGGTCATAACCAGTGAAGTGAAGAGGATTGTAAGAGAATTTTATGAGAGCGATGATTATAGCCGAATGTGTCCGGGAATGAAGGATTATAAATTTACTATTAATGAAAATGGAGAAAAGGTGAAGATGCAGAAGAGATTGATGCTATGTAATTTACATGAATTTTTTTCTGCATGATGAATATAACTTTTGGCCTGGCTTCAAATGATTTGGAAATTTTTCTATATATCAGTGATTGTGAAGCAGGCCGAAGATCAGAAGATTTTAATTTATTGTGGGAATTGAATGGATCACAATAATATTTTGATGACATTTTATCAGCATATAGTCAAAACCTGGACACACACAAATTTAACATGATTAAATAAGCTTATACAAATTATATAGGTACTGTGATGAAAATTATTGTTCTTTTAGAGCAAAAATCTTAATACGCAGTTTATTTATCAAACCATGAATGTAGCTTATTTATATATATATATATATATGAAAATTATTTCACGAAAGTAACACGTGAAAAATATTTATGATGAATAAAACCACGAAGGAAAGGAAACACAAAATGGTGCTCAAGCGCTTTCGTCTAATGACATCCTCAGGAACACTGAAGTACATAAAAGGGTAACAGCCTATATATAGGTTACAGAAAGAAAAAAAAGAAAAATAAATAACATACATACATACACACACACATATATATATACATACATATCTATATATACATATACATACATATATATATATATATATTATATATATATATATATATATATATATATATGCAATAAACAGAGAAGTAAAAATAAAAATTAAAAATTAAAAATTAAAGGATTATCCGTGAGGCATACAGATTTGTAAGGAATAATATCGATTTTTAGCACAAGATCAAATGGATTATAAAAATACAAATTTATATTGGAATACTGCCCGGGTTTTAACACTCTGCCTATGGTCAGGTTTCGATATATATAAAATAAAATGCAAATTAAAAGTTAATAAAGTAGCAGACAAGTTTACCAAAGATTTAGTGTTCTACCTTTCTTATCTAAATCTGTTTGGAAGGAATTCAAAATAACAGGATCGAGTTGAAAAAGACCTTTGCTTATGTTGAAGTTTTGAAAGTTGGATAATGGCAGACTCAAGAATATTTCTATTAACAATGTTGCTAGAATGGAATAAAACAGCATTATTCCAATCAATACAGTGGGCTAACTCTGACAAATGGACAAAAAGGGCACTGGACAACTGTCCTGTTCTAACGGAATATTGATGCTGTTTTATACGTGTGTGCAAATCCTTTCCCGTCTGACCTATGTAAAAGGAATCACATTGTTTACAACCAATTTTATAGATAATGCCTGAATTATTGGTAGGGCTATTTTTTACTATGATATTTTTCACAATATTGTTATATGAAAATACTACATTAATATCCAAAAGTTTAAGTACATTAGCAATGCCTAAAAAGCCGGGAAAAATGGAAGTACTAAAATATTTTTTTGACAAAGTACGAGTGTTATTATTGACACGATAGAAAGTTCGTTTTGCCTTGTTGAGACAAGATTCCATAAACGCAGATGGATAACACAAATCACTTCCAATACCGTTGATTTTTTCCAATTCGGCATCGATGTATTCCGGACTGGCGATCCTAAGGGTGCGGAGAAACATTGATGAAAAAATGGCCTTCTTAGTGGGGGTGTCATGTCCCGAGTAAAAGTGTACGTAGGACAAATTGTTTGTTGTTTTCCGATAGATACTAAACTTAAAACCTGGGCTTTCCCTATGTACACTACCTTCACACATTGTTTTGGAACTTATTAAGCTTTGCATCAAAGACTGTAAATTCACTTTCAATAATGAGTATTATCAACAAGTTTTTGGGATGGCCATGGGCAACCCCTTATCGCCCCTCCTCTCCAATATTTATATGGAGTTTTTCGAAATTACTTATATTCCAAGAATCCTGGGGGTTGGCATCCCGTGGTTGCGGTACGTCGACGATATTTTGTGTATCTGGCCCATGAATCGTGACCTGGATAACTTCCTCCTTCAGTTAAATGATCAAGTCCCCTCCATTAAGTTTACTTTAGAAGTGGAACAAGACAATTCAATCCCATTTTTGGATGTGCGTGTACATAGGGAAAGCCCAGGTTTTAAGTTTAGTATCTATCGAAAACAACAAACAATTTGTCCTACGTACACTTTTACTCGGGACATGACACCCCCACTAAGAAGGCCATTTTTTCATCAATGTTTCTCCGCGCCCTTAGGATCGCCAGTCCGGAATACATCGATGCCGAATTGGAAAAAATCAACGGTATTGGAAGTGATTTGTGTTATCCATCTGTGTTTATGGAATCTTGTCTCAACAAGGCAAAACGAACTTTCTATCGTGTCAGTAATAACACTCGTACTTTGTCAAAAATATTTTAGTACTTCCATTTTTCCCGGGCTTTTTAGGCATTGCTAATGTACTTAAACTTTTGGATATTAATGTAGTATTTTCATATAACAATATTGTGAAAAATATCATAGTAAAAAATAGCCCTACCAATAATTCAGGCATTATCTATAAAATTGGTTGTAAACAATGTGATTCCTTTTACATAGGTTCAGACGGGAAAGGATTTGCACACACGTATAAAACAGCATCAATATTCCGTTAGAACAGGACAGTTTCCAGTGCCCTTTTTGTCCATTGTCAGAGTTAGCCCACTGTATTGATTGGAATAATGCTTCAGTTTTATTCCATTCTAGCAACATGTAATAGAAATATTCTTGAGTCTGCCATTATCCAACTTTCAAATAACTTCAACATAAGCAAAGGTCTTTTTCAACTCGATCCTGTTATTTTGAATTCCTTCCAAACAGATTTAGCTAAGAAAGGTAGAACACTAAATCTTTGTAAACTTGTCTGCTACTTTATTAACTTTTAATTTGCATTTTATTTTTATATATATCGAAACCTGACCATAGGCAGAGTGTTAAAACCCGGCAGTATTCCAATATAAATTTGTATTTTTATAATCCATTTGATCTTGTGCTAAAAATCGATATTATTCCTTACAAATCTGTACGCCTCACGGATAATCCTTTAATTTTTAATTTTTAATTTTTATTTTTACTTCTCTGTTTATTGCATATATATATATTATATATATATATATATAGATATTGTATGTATATATATATGTGTGTGTGTGTATGTATGTATGTTATTTATTTTTCTTTTTTTTCTTTCTGTAACCTATATATAGGCTGTTACCCTTTTATGTACTTCAGTGTTCCTGAGGATGTCATTAGACGAAAGCGCTTGAGCACCATTTTGTGTTTCCTTTCCTTCGTGGTTTTATCATTCATATATATATATATATATATATATATATATAATATATATATATATATGAACTATTTGTGAAGTTATCTTAAATAAAATGCTCAAAATTTTCAACATGCGCAATTTCAAATGCTTGTGGAAAGCAAACCCATGGAGATCCCACTCCCAATTTTTTGCTTGAATATGCCAATTTTCATGACTGAATTTTGAACTCTGACCTGAGGTCAAGGTCAAAGGTGAAATATAAATGCAACTTTTTTTAATGGAATGTACGCACTCTGTGCATAAAATTAGTTATTCTGCTGTCTTTTCTGAGCATTTTGACACCAAAATCATTAAAATCCATCCATTAGATCTTGAGTTATGACCTTTCAAAATCATGGTTACACTGCTGACCCCAAATTTGGGGGGGTCATTACTCCCAAACTATTTGACCCAAGTGGCTAAAATTTGGTTATGCTTCATTACTCATCATACCCAACTACCACACTAAACATCATTAAAATCAGTGAGATGACCTGACATAAGGTGTGTACACTTGACATGGAATGTCTCATATACTCAGTGGTGTAGTGCTGTGGGAACGCATGGGAACGGCTTTCCCTTACTTTTTTTGGTAGACGGAACGGCGTTCCCTCACTATTTCAAATAAATCTGAACTTACAAATCTCTAACGTCATGAAATTTTAATTCCCACCCCTAGAAGAAATATGAGAAAGAATCATTAACTGTTTCATTTCTCTTAGCTTCGACTGAGGCAATGCTAGCCTATAAAGATCTGGTGAAACAGTCACCATGGCATAACAGTTGTTAACTTTTTTTTAGCCAATCATTCCAGTTGTTAGCTATTTTTATTGATCATACTGGATGTCATATATATCTAATGACACTGGAAATACTGCATCTTCAACCTTGGAATATATCCTAATATCCAGTGCATATGACCTCAAAATATCCCTTGAAATTGGTCAGATTTCAAAAGATTTCCTGGAGAGCTTACAGTGCCCCCAGACCCCCAGCTGTATGGGCTCGCCCGCGCTCGCCATTGTTCCCCCCCCCCCCCCCCCCCCCCCCCGCATCTGAGTAACACTTTCAAAATGGGTTCCCTCACTTCTTTATTTAGCACTACACCACTACATATACTGCTATTAACTGATAAGTCACTTTGAACTCCAAAAAATGCTATGAACTGATAAGACCTGTGTAACACAATAATAAGAAATAAAAACATATAACCACATACAATACATACATACAGTATTCATAAATAAATGACATTTAGATACATAAATACAAATAATTATATGTAACTATGTAACATCACACAAAAGAATTGCCTAACCTGCACAACACTTGGCAGTGGCACTATGCACATACACAACCACTCGCCACCACTGCCCATGCAATACAACAGGAAACAACTGACTGCACAACCTCATCTGAGGGCTGGTTCCAATAATATTCCAGTGGCGTCACCTTCACTTTAATGACTCGGAGTCCACTAAAGTGAAGTTTGGTGATGCTAACAGACTTTTCTAGCGGAAATCTTCACTTTAACAACCTGTATTATGTTAAACTGAATGTTAATGACCAGACAGCAATTTAGCCCATCCAAGTGAAGTTTCTGCTAATGTGAAGGTTGCTAATGCGTGGGATTTCTGTATTTCAAAATTTTGTAAGTTAAGATGCTTTAGACAATTTGAATACTGTACAGTATTTTTGTCAAAATCTTAGTTCTAGTTTAACCTTTCATTCTACCTGTTCAGCTAGAGTAATTTCAATTAAAACTCTTGCCTGGCATATTGGATACGAGATTGTAGAAAAGTTATGCATTGCCATCAGAAAATTTGAACAGATTTTGCAGTCTGGATCCGATGTATGAAATTGCTGGAGTTTAACTTTTCTGGTAGTAAAATTTTATAATCTAGACAAGGCATTGAGATATCCCTAGAGTCAATGTGTGCTGTGCAGATCTGTGCTTAGTTAAAGTTTTAGTATATCAGGTTTTCTTAGTTTACGTACTATGTAATTATGCATTGAGACAGTGGTGGTGCAAGTATTTTCACTATAGGCCTATAAGGATTGGGTAAAAATATTAAGTTTCAGAGATGCCAGTATTTTGGATCTCTGATTGGATAAAAGTTGGTGACATAGGAAATAACTAGCCAATGTAGAATGATCACCTAGCCCAGATGTAAGAGTCACCCTGGTTGGCCCAAAGTATGAAGTTGGTAGATCATTGAAATCTGGTGTCGTAGAAACTTAATATCAGCCCAGGATTGTATTAGTATTTATAGATAGTGTAGAATGCCAAGTAATTGATGTACTTTATATTTTGAAACATACTTTAATAATTGGATATTTTTTGTTTTGGAAAGTTGCATTAACCAAAATGGTGAAAGTTCATTTTAACACACAAGCTGCATTTTTTTACCAGGAAGTATTTTTCTGGGTCATTTTGATGTGCTTTGAAAGAATTTGAGGTCCATTTCTCGTGCAGATAAGTAGTTTTTGAGATACCTTCATTGTTGATGTATAAGAAAATATCTGGAAAACCACTAATTTTTGCAAGAAATGGATCTCGGATTCTTTCAAAATGTCTACATTTAACCAAAGAAAAATTCTTTCTGGTGAAGGAAGTACTTGACCTAACCTAAGTCCTAACTAGATGTAACCTTTTCTGAGATAGCAGTCTTTATTACATTTAGGGTATTTAGCTACATGTTGGCAAAATAACTCTGAGATTAGAAAAGAAATCCAAAGTTTTTTGGTGTGTGGGAGACATTATGCAGCAGTCAGGTAGTGCTGGAGCTCTTGTTTCTCCTGTCACTGTCCTCCTCAGCTGATCTTTTCCCATGTCTAATCTATAGCTTGTGAGTAGTCCAGCATGCTCTCAAACATACACTTCTCCCTATATTCCTCACTACACACGCATCTTATGTACACACTATACAATCTTTTAAAAATAAAAAAAGAAAGTGGCATAGGTTCTAAGAGCCACTGAGACCTTGATTTTGGCTCTCCCTTTCTCCTGTGGAAGGCACATAAAGTGACATTTGCCCTTAATCCTCTCCTTCCCGCACAATAAAAAAGATAAGGCATTTGCGTTGCTTTTACTTATTTTCTAGTTACTTCACTTAGGATTTGAGCATCACTTCTGCCAAACTTCTCATACTGGACTCTCTACTTAATCTTATTGTATAGATATAAATTTTGTATGTAATTCATATATAGGCATCATTTTAATCAGTTTTGTAATGTTTGAAGCAATGAGGTCAAATTTTTTATACCTTCTACTTGTTATTGACAGGTTTTACTTGACATATGGTACAAACTCTGTATAGGTACTAAATAAGGATGATTGTAAAGTCATGCAACTCAAAACATAATTATACAATCATCATTGGGTTGCATTACTTTATGATCACTCTGTATAATGCTCAAACTTTTAAAATTTGAAAACTGAATGCCTACATCTGACTGAAGTTGAATCCTTTGTCCTCTGCATAAATTACACTGAAGAACTTTAGGTGGTAAGTATGTAGTTTTTCTACCCCATGTCTTTTTGCAAAGTGAAAAGAGACACCCATGAATCTAGATTGGCCAAAAGTTTTGTGAAATTGATAACCAATCTTGTACTATCACCTAACATAGCTATGTCTAACTTAAGCAATAAGATTCACCCTGATTGGTATCACACACAAAATGAGCATGGCTATTGACTTTTAAAAAAATCTGGTAACTGCAAAACTACAAAATTACCCCTTTAGTCACTGTAATTTAATATAGAGCTTTGAAGTTTGACCAGACTGAAACTAGAGACGTTCTTTGGATTAGTTTTGCATTTGTAGTAACAACGAATTAAGACCTAAGCTGTTTTATGAGAATTCTATATTATTATTTTTTTAAAGGAAGATAAACATTAGATATAAGTACCCTACTGAAAATACAAAGTAAAATCAAATTTTGAAATGTTTTTGTGCATTCCTAAAAAGATTAAAAGCGAACATTTGATACTAGTTCTAATATTGTTGCATTTGGTGATTCTTCCAACCTCTGGATATGTGTTTGATCATTATTTAGAAAAAACTAGTCTCTCTGACAATTATGAAGAAGTTAAAAATTATCTCCAGTGGAAATCCATAGGAAAAGGTAATAATAATATATAGATATTTGTTTTTGTTGCTGCATGTGCTCATTGTCATCATCATGCCTCAAACTAATGCTTCAAGCTAATTACAATAATTAGGTAATTGGGTTGTATATATTGCCCCCATTTTTATTATTAGTATTATTTACAATTTTAACCATGTTAAAATAACTTTAACATAGAATTTAAGCAATTGTTAATTGGACTATTTTATTTAATTTGGCACATAAGCTTTAGGCTTTACTGGGCTCTGATATTAATTAAAGGTAGGACATCATTTCATAGGTAATTGATTGAATGATATATAAATCATGAATAAGAAGCTGCTATTAAAAATTAATAATAATCTCCTTCACATCCATCAAAAAAGAAGCGCCTTGGACCCTTAGTATACTGTGAAAGTAATTAATGTTTATAGATTACCACACTGGATTAAAGAGTTTAATTATTGAAGATTGTTTTTAAATATATAATTAGTAAAATCAAGCTTTTAAAAATAGATATAGAGCGGCCTAACCATATTTAACTAAGGTACGTGTTATTTAAAATTTCAAGCCCTGATCATCAAAAGTAACTTAAGCATCCAAGTATGATCTAAAAGCCAGACAGTTGCCCTGTCATCCCTTTGTCATTTCTTGAATGAAATCAGCAATATAAAGGAGAACAAATCTTATACTTTTGTTGTTTATAATGCGTCATACAGTGTAATCATTTTGATGTAGTTTTATTTAGGGCCTGTATGTCTTTTCCAGGAAATAATGAGAAACACTTGCATCCTCCAGGAAAAGCAAATTTAAATCTATTTAAATTGAAGGATGCTCCAGTGAGTAAAATATACCATAACCTATTTTATGACAATGTACAAGTCCAAGCTTGGCATTATTAAATTCTGCTCATTTATAACCATATAGTGTTTTTTCAATTGCATTAAACTTTTTTTTTTTTTCACGGCTTAGTAAACTGAATTGTCTGTAAATAGTCTTGGGTAGTATAGTGAGTGTGTTGTAAAATATTTTGTACATAAATTTTATTATGTTTGCCCTCATTTATGGGGCTGTTTGAGGCCCTCCTAGGAAGAAGTGGCTAAATGACAAAAGTTAAAAGATGCCAGAAAAATGCAGTTAAAAGTTGTACCATTTTGAAAGTGACACAAATTTTTTACTTTTGAAGATATTTTGTAAAAATATCTTCAGAAGTTGAAAATTTGTCACTTTCAAATTGGTACAACTTTCAATTGTATTTTCTGGCATTTTTACCTTTTGCTTAGCCACTTTTTCCTAGGGGGGCTTCATTTGCTTTGAGAGTCATAACCTATTGAAGCTTAATAAAATGCATATTTGCTTTATTTTTCAGTTTTCTGGATGTAGTAATGATGCATATCCACCTAAAAAAGAGTAAGTTCTTATTATAGGCTAAGACTAATTAATAATTAATCTACAGTTGCAGTATCATTTAGGGCTATTAAAGCAGGTTTTCTGAAGAAAAGCTATATACAAGTACCCAATATGTATTGTGTGATCTAAGTAATTGATTTTTTCTAAATTGCAGGGATCTTGTTCCGAAGCATGTAATTGACTTGGATTTGCCTCCCAGACAAAGATGGACAAAGTTGATAAGGAACAAAAAAGCACACCTAAAAAACTTACTGACTTACGTGGAAAGCTTAATGGTTACTTTATTAGGACCAAGGATCTTCAAGTTTGTTAATGAAAGCCTTCCACAGGTAAGAAAGTAAAAACACTGAACTAATATAAATTTCATGAAATTTTAAAATTTAGTATACTGGGTCACTCCACAGTGATGTTTGCAACATTTGGAACAATAATTGTTTAGTATGGGAGGTTAGGACAAAGCTATTCGGGTACATTTTGGCACCATTTGTTCTAGAATATATTTTGTTTTTATATATAGGTCTCCAAATTGGCTGATGGTCGCAATGCTCCATGGAGTGACCCTGCTGTTAATGTATTTTATTAATTTTTGTAATATATTAGGTTGCCAAGACATTGCCCAAACCTTACTTTGAGGAAATACAAGGCATAGCAGAGGCAGGAGATCTTTCCATCGCACAAGCAACATTGTACAACATATTTTATGAAGTGTTTACTGTTTGCACTTCTATCATTACTGAAGATGAACAAGGTCACATTCTTCATGGAAGGAATCTAGACTTTGGTTTATTTCTAGGGTAAGATTTCTTACGTAATTATAAAAACTTGTATAACCAAGTCTCTAAATTGATACAGTGTTAGATGGTGTATATATTAACTTTTTTGAAGTTTTTAAAGTGCAATAGTAGATTTTATTAAGAATTTTATTTTGATAATGGAAAAGACTGTATTGAAAAGTTTCTTGGCAAGTAGATTATTATATCAAGATAGAAAATCAGTTTATACAATTAATGAAGTGAAAATTATTGGTAGTAACGAGAATTTCATAAGACTACCACATTAGACCTACAGTACATTACGTTAAAATTTAAAAGTAACTAAAATGGTTTGGATATACAGCTATGGTCAAAAGTTTAACATACTCTATCAATTTTTGGAGTGAAATAGGGTTACCTGTTAACATCATTGAGATATTTTAAGCATTGTACTGATAATTTATTCGTCAAAATTGGTGGACTTCCATCAGAAAAACTTGGTGTAACTTTTATACATTGTTTTTGGCAGCTCTTTGGAATATCATTCCTCAAAAACAGCAAGTTTCACTTGATTTTATGAAGTGAACCTAAAAAGTTTTATTGTACAGTATTGCGAAACTTTGTCTGTAGTTATACAACACTAATGGAAATTTTTTTAAGGAAATTTAATGTTACATTCTCAAATGGCATAGGCTAGGTAGGTTTTGTAGTACTTTTAGTTCTTTGTTCATTACAATAGATCTGTCAAGGCTTATAAAATTGAAATAGGCCTAGTGCCTATTCAAAATTGTTTAGGTTTTGCATCTGTCAAGTTTTTTGTTTCAAAGACTTTTAACTTTTGAATATTCCATAAAATACAAGTTTAGTTTAGGTTTGCTGTACAGTACATTAATAAGAAAAAATAATAATAATAGCGTTTTATTGCATTAACTTGTAAAGAAGGAAGATTGAAGCTACTTAACCACTTCACTCCTTTCTGCAAAGTAATTGCTATACAATATTTACAATGGTTTTTGATGTTACTGGGTATGTCAAAGGAGTGAAGTAGTTAAATATTGATCTGAGAACATATTAGATTGTTAAAAGAATGAACAAGTTGGCATTATAAAGGATAAGGGAGAGTAAAATGTATCTAACACTTCCAAAATAAATCTTTTAATGAGTTAAGTTCAAGCAGAGCTGGGCACTTGCGTTTTTTTGCCCGTTTTTTTGCGGTACTGCGGTACTACTACCGCACTACCAAACCGGTACCGCATAACGCAGTACCGCAAAGGATCGCTGAAAGTACAGCAGTACCGCTACCGCATTCAAATTTCCCGCGGTACTTTCCGCGGTACCGACCAACACGGTAGTACCGCAGTACCGCAGTACCGCAAAAAAAAACGCAAGTGCCCAGCTCTGAAATAATAAGTTGCTCTGTAACTGAAATACAACACAAATTAAACAGTGGTAAAAGGAAAGGCTATAATAATGTAGAAAACTAAGAAAACTAGCAAGATTCGAACCTGCATCATGCAGTTTCAAAGTCAGTGCTTCTAATCTATTTCTACTGACTACATCATCCAGAATCCCAAACAAGGTTCGCTCCCGCCCCTTTATTATAGAGGCGAATGCTGTTGTACATACAATGGCCACGCTTAGAAAATTTATAAATTAAACCATATTCCAGTATAAGTGAACACCTAATGTGAAATTATTAAAGGAACTAAATTACTTCATTTACACAGTAACTTCCCTGCTGCAGGTGGGACACGAACAACCACACTTGGTTTGTGGCTGAATTACTTCGTCCTTTAGTTGTACAACTTGAGTGGAGGAGGAACAACAACACTGTCTTCCAATCTGTTTCCTACACTGGATTCATCGGGGCTATTACGGCTCAGAAAAAGGTAGGCCTAAAGAAAATAAGAGATTCCTCTTTCATTGAAATTTGCATTAAAAGTTTCCATTTGGTATAAAAACATTTCTCATTCTCCATGAGGTGGGGCGCAGTTCTTGAATGAGAGATTGGAGACACCTCGCAGCTCAGTATGGACTGCGAGTACTTAAATGCAATGTACTCATTGTAAATGTACCACCTAGTCTTCCCATCCCTTTCACAATAAAATTTCTTATATAGGAACGAACAGCATAGCTATATGATATATATGTATATATATATAATGTAAAAGATAGCGTTAAGTCAAACCAACAACATGGGTTGCTATGGTAACATGTTAAGTAGGAAAATTTCTTTTTCAGGGCAAGTTTTCCTTTTCATTGGATGAAAGGTTTTCCTTGAATGGAGGGTACATCGGTCTGCTCGAGTGGATCATCTTCAAAGATCACAAACAGAAGTAAGAAACTAGTTTTTATTCAAATTTCTTCAGTTATACAGTTCTTTAGAAAAGTCTTTGGCCACCTGGCATTTTATAGAGAGCGGTATAATTTCGGTGGAAATTGGAGTTGCGAACGTTTTTTGTGATTGTTTGTAATTCTTTTAAAAGGTGGGTGTCTTTTCTTGTACGTGATGTGATGGAAAATGCAGAGTCATTTGAGGAGGCCCAAAACCAACTCTCTAACCCCCGGCTTTTGGCACCAGTTTACTACATACTGAGTGGTGTTAAGCCTGGCGAGGTAAGGCTCCAGATAACAAAGTTTTACACTAAATTACTACAGAGTATTCCAAAAGTTTACTAAGTCTTCAATATTATGTCCATAACTGGCCAGGTCTCATTTTAAGGCTTGGTTTACAATATTGAGTGGTATACATGATCTTTCACCATATTTCGATTCTCTGTCCTTGTGGCAAGTGTATTATACACATTCTTGCCTTTACCAGCATTTCCCAGATTTCGTATGGCGACCTTGTCATTATTTGCCAAAATGGTAGAAATCGAGGTATGGTGAAATGTCGTACACACTACTCGAAAGAATAAACTTAAAACTTTAAAATAAGTCCTATCCGGTTGCTGTAGGCTGGATATTCAAGAAATTAGGTAATGGGTAACATCCAGACCTCCTAGTATAATGTGCAGCTCAGGAGTGGTTTCGTTCATGGGTCATTTTACTTCACTGTCTCCGTATTAAAATGAAGTCGTGATTATTTTAGTTTTCTGTAATAGAAAAAGTTAATCAGCATTGTGACCTCCCCGGTATCTCAGTAGTCTCGGTGCTGGTCTTTAAGCAGTGGGGCTCTGGGTTTGCTCCCAGCTGCTGACACTTGGGTTGAGTTGGGCCAGCCACTCACTTTGTTCATGCTTAGGCGACCTTTGGGGCACGCTCACCCCTAACAAGGTGGAGAAATTCATTTCAGAATTTTTTTGGAAGGGGGTCAATGTTGGAATTGATACACATTCTTCAGGAAGGTGTTAGCAATTCATTGAATTGTTGTTAGCTTAAATCTATGGTTTTATGGTCTTTACCTGATCAAGTTATGTATACAATTGTATATAGCCACAGACAGAATTCCTATACCTTATTTTTCCATGTGTTGTCCTATTTGACACACAAAATGTCCACGACTCTACATCACAAGGAAAATACTGAATAATTAGTCATCTTTCCTAAATCGGTACCATATAAGTAAGTTTATTCATGCAGTGAAAGCATTATTATACATACATACATTCATACATTCATTCATTCATTAATTCATTAACAATCTCGTTTCCCAATGGATTTGGGTGAGAAGGCAGAAATAGTTCTGGTGCGAAAGACACAAGGTAGTGTAAAAAAGAAGTAGTAGACTTAAACACACGCATTCATTCACAAACTCATCCTGGTGAACTAGCCCCCCCTCCTCTCCCCACCACATAGCTAAATTTTACACCTAAGCGGCGCTTCCAAGATTTGTGATATTATTATTATTTCTTAGGGTGTGATTATAACCCGGTACAGAAATTCCTTCAACCTGCTCCCACTGGGTGCCAGTAAGAAGGGACAGTCCTCCTGGTTCCTCGTGGAGACCAACTACGACCACTGGAAGAATCCCCCCTTTTACGACGATAGGAGGACACCCGCGATTAACTGTTTGATGGAAGGAGGACGCCAGAATGCGACCTTGAAACTCTTATACGATGTCCTTTCAACGAGGCCCGTCCTGAATAAGGTAAGTGCCCTTAATATTCATGGTCAGTTTTACAGTTTTGAAATCCTGAAGGGATGGGTGTTGTGGACACGGAATTGTAGTTTTGTGGTCGATCGCTGGGCTGCAATCTGAAGGTCGTGGGTTTGAGTCTCGGTTGGAGTAGGGGTTCAGATCTCGCGTAAAGTTGTAGGTCCCCCTCTGTCATATGACTTTCCCCATTACGAAGGGAGGTTAAACAGACCAGAATAACGATGATAATGGGTATTGTGGTCAATGTTCCCTCTAAGGTGTGCACGTGTGCGCGCGCGCACGCGTTGTGAAACCCGCGCACACAGCAAAATAAAATGCGCACAGGCTCAAGCGTATCATGAGTCACGACAGTAAATGAAGTAATTTAAAAAATATACCGTCACACAAGGTCTGACCATTTGCATCAACATACTCTATAGTCGCTCTTTTAAGTATTAACCCCTTCCGCCCGACTTCGCCGACGTCCGCGCAGTTACGCAATACAGATTTTTTTTACTCTTATGTATTTGCATTCTTTCTTTTATACATTAACGCATTGAATATAAACCTTCTCTTTCTTATTTTTGCATAAAAACGAATAGTAATTATCTCAATTTATTCCTATTTTGTGAATGGATAAAATCATGTATTAATCTTGATAGTCTGTTTTAAATTGCTAAAAATTGTTTTGAGAAATGATAACTATCATAAAATAGTCATTTTCAATTAATGTTTTTTATTTTATTTCTTTATTTTGTTGAATTTTATTTTACTATTTTTTATTTTATTCATATTTTTAGAATGGATAAAATGTTTTCTTTTTTAAGAATATATAATATTGTAAACAGTTTTTTAATATCCATTTAATAGTACCGTAATGATCAAGCTATCACCTTATGGAAATTATATTTATTAAGTATTTAATATTTATATACCTATATATACTGGTCAAAAAAAGAAACGCAATTTTTGAGATTTATTAATAAACATGAGGACTCAGTATATAGTAAATGATTCTTTAACATAACAAACAGTCAATAACGCGTATGACCACCCCTAGCCACAATGCAGGCTTGGAGTCTGGCCCTCATCGACCCCAACAGTCTCTGCAGGAAAGCAACAGGGATGGCCCTCCACTCTTCAATAATTGCATTGGTCAGTTCCCTGATGTTCTGCGGCTGATGCTGATACCTGCATTACGGAGTCAGTTTCTGACGGTCTGGTCACTAATTCTGTTGTTGTGGATACCAGGTGTGTCTCTGGCTGTCTGACGAGCATTCCGCTGCCGATGACGCAGGTGCTGCAGTACAATGTGGCGATCCTGGCGTTGGGTCGTCACACGAGGTCGCCCACGTCTTGGCAGGTCCTGAACACTTCCTGTGGCATTGTACCGTCTAACAAGCCTAGAGATTGTGCTGGGATGCACATGCATTCGTTGTGCAACTTGGACAGCAGACATGCCTGCATCCAACATGCCCAAGGCACGATCTCTGTTGACCTGTGAGAGTCGTGGCATGCCTCAATCGCGGGAAAAAGTTTGGTTTTCTCAACGGGCAGTGTGTATTCTGTGAAGTCAAAGAAAAAATGCATGCCTTCATAAAGAATACATTCAATTTAATCTCTGTTTATTGTTTGTAACAAAATGGCGTCTTAGCCGGGATTAGTCAGGTTTAAAAACATGCACTAAGTGGCTTTAAAAGATTTGAACAAACATTTAACCATAATCTTGAAACTGTGATAATACCACTAACAACTTAAATTTTACACCATATGCAAGCTAATTGCGTTTCTTTTTTTGACCAGTATATTTAATTTGGAAGATAATAGCCAAAGTTTGCACAATTTTTCACCATGAAAATTTCTTGCGCACACGGACTAAAAAAAATTAGAGGGAACATTGATTGTGGTATACCTCCAACCACAGACGTATATGGCGAGACCTGCTATTCAGCCTAAACACTGGTATTTCAAGACCCGTGTTTTAGACTTCACCCAAAATTATAGATTTATAATATAATTAATTTAAAATTTATTATTATTATTTCTATTTTCATTTGTAAATTTTAGTTTAATAAATGTTTACGATAAAGTGAAATAATTTTAATTTTATGAAGTTGAGGTATGTGGCAATTCTGAGTAGAGACTCAGTATACAGAACCTTTAATTTGTAATATTTGGCAACTATCGACAGAAGTTAGACATTTTAATCTTTTTTAGGTATTTAGAGATATATACATCATCTGTGGAAAAATATTTTATTATTAATATATGGGAAATATATTCAAAATGCTCAAATTTACACAAAAAAAAAAATTACAATTTCATTTTGCTTGAAAATATCAAAAAAATGCTTGTATCCATTTATTTTTGTTCATAGAAACTGGCGATGTAACCGAATATTTCATAGTTAGGGTATAAATGGTGTGATTTAGGAAATGGAACTTAAAATGTATTTTTTCATTTCAAAAGAATTCCAAACAAACCTAACTTGGTATAGTGATACTAATAAGCAGTGTTGGGAGTAACTGCGTTACCCTTTTAGTAGATGTAGCGAAAATGGTAACGTTACTACTTTTTAGAGCGATTTCAATCGTTACTCGCTACTCTTTACTTTCAAACTGATCATTTTACTAGTATCATTTATTAGCTGTTAGCTCCTCCAAACGAGGAGGACTTATGAGATGCCAATTTTGAAAAACACGTGTTCTTGAAATCGAACAACATACTCCTAAAAAATCTGCAAGATTAGTTTTTTTTTGGAGAGGCCATATTTTTATATAAGTTTTTAATTTTTTTTGTCATATAGTGTGTAATTTGGTATTATTAAGGCATTTTTACACTAGTCTTTTCTTAAAAGCAACGGTAACGCGTTACTTTTTCATAGCAGTAACCGAAGCGGTAACGCCGTTACTTATAGAAAGTAATGTGCCCAACTCTGCTAATAAGTAATAACCTTACAAAAAATGCGCAAGCAGTAATAATAATTATCGCAAAAATAAAACCTAATAATTGAAATTTAAGGCAAGGAGATTATCGTGTATAAAAATTTGTTCAGCAGCATCAGGAGCTAAACGATTACGTGCGTCGGCAATTACATTTTTCGCAGTTCTTACTGAATAACCGTTCACTTCGTACGCTTGTGGACAGCGTGGTGAGATATTTGCGAGCAAGTACTTAATAGTTTTGAAATCTTTCGCTATTATAGCACCGAAGAGGGTTCGTGTCGCGACTGACTCGTGGCTCCTTTGAATAGATGTCTAATTCTTTTTGACAATTTTGCTGGCTACTTTTGATAGGTGGAAGCACATCTGATTGTGAAGACGTAGCAACCTCATCGAAGTAGCTCCATAAGTCAACCTTCAACTTCTTTTTCGAAGGTTCTTGATCTTCCCGTGAAACAAAAGCAGTTGCTTCATCGCTATGAGTTATATTACGTGTAGAATTAGCATTAGGTGATGCAGACATAGTGATTATCTCATTTTTTACCAACTCAGGCACTGTAATCCAAACAAATTTGAAACGAGGATCTGAAACTTGAGCAATCAGACAAGTAATGTATGTATGTATGTGTGTGTCTTCCGCTTGAAGCGTTTCTGTAAATTTTCTATTAAATTGCTTTTCATAGTATGAATACCTGCATCATGTTATATTACGCAAAAATACTACGAGACCCGTTACACCGGGAGACACCATGGAAAGACGAGAAGGATCGGAGGAAAAGGCATTCGTTAATTTTTCACATGGGCTAAGAAGCTTCACAACACACTGAATAAGAGTCCACTCGTATTATTGAGGGTTGGTATGTCATAGTCCGAGGCGTATGCAACAACTGCAGTTTTTTATTGAAGTCATTTGTAGCATATAGAATGTAGCGTTCTATCGGGTGATAACTTCTCTTATAAGTTTGTTTTCGGGTAAATTATGTTGCTTCTGGATTTCCTCAAGTCTCTCACAGGCTAAAGGTGAAAGATTAAAATGCGAACAGATTCTGCGCGCGGTTACACACACACACACACACACGGACTTCTGGCTAAGAAGGGCTTCATTAACGAGTGCTAAAGTATGATTCGCACAAGCAACAGAAGTCATTTTGAGAAAGCGAACCGCTTTAGTAATATTACGGCCATTGTCTCGCACAACTGCATGCGCACAATCGCTCTCTGTTGATCATTCTTGCAATATAGAAGTCAGCGCAGTTGCGGTGTTTTCATGAGTATGGGAATCTGGTAGATTTTTGGTGGCTAGAACCTACTGCTTTTGCTCACATTTACTATTAATTCCATGTGATGTCAAACTTATAAAGGCTTCATTATTAGCATCAGATGTCCACAGATCTGTCGTAAAACTCATAAAAACAAGCTCATTCAATGAATCTAAAGTACTTTGACGCGTGGAATCATAGATTTGTGGTATAACATTTTGGCTTAAATATTTACGGGAGGGAGTAGGATACCTAGGCTCCAACCCATAAATCAGTCTCTTAAAAAGAGTATCCTCAACAATCGAAAATGGTTGATTGTCCGCGGTGATCATTTCACGTGGTAATTTATGCACGTCTTTTGATTTATTTGAATTAGTGTCCCACACCGTTTGTTTTTCGAAATAGACTTAATGTTTGTTGGCGTGGTTCAACTTTCTTGTTAATTCCTGGGATTGGTGGTGGAGGGTGTGACGTAGCAGTAGTTTATTACGAAATTGATTGATGAGTCCGGTTGTAGCAAAATTTGTTGGATCCTTTCCACCTCGAGAAATAAGCATCACGCATTTAGCTTTAGGATGTTTTGGTTGGCATAAAAAAAAACCGCCATACAATACTATGTTTATAACTCTTACATCTACTTTTTAATATGATAAATAGATCTGGAATAAAAATGACTTTCACCACCACGGGAATTTTTTAAGCTTACCTTCGTCTGTTCTCTTGACTGACTTTCATGTACTCTGACTGATTTTTGGTACTTTGTGTGGTAGTTCAATACTTTATTTTATATATGGAGTGTTAAATAGTTATTTCTCTATCAGCTTATCTTTCTGTTCTCTTGACTGATTTTTGGTACTTTGTATGGTTGTCGAATGGTTTATTTTATACATAAAATGTTAAATACTTATTTCTCTGCCAGTTGACCACGTACTCGACTCTGATGGATACGAAGAAGGGATACATGGAAACTTGGCTTAGAGACTGTCCCGACCCTTGCTGGCCCTGGTAAAGCACCTTGAGAAACCCCCATCTAGTCTAAGGTCACCACCAAATAAGGAATTCTAAGTAAGACTTTTTTGAAACCTCAGTTTCTTGGTAAAGTAAAATAACTTGTCACAAATTCAGCATTAAAAAAACATTGACCAAATTCTGGGCATTATTCAAGGGTCGCTGACATGCTTTTCATTTGTAATGTCTGAAATTCTCTTTTAGTCATTGAAAAAGGAGGAAAAAAAAAATGATGACTGTAGCACAACACACGCAAGAGACAATAATTACTTAACCCCTTCAAGAGAATACACGTAGAAAGAGGTCTACTGATTAAGACAATTGTAACAAATAATTACCCGAACGAAAGCCAGTTTCAGATATAGCTGTCATCAATGAGTACAAGCTTGGAGCCTCACATCCCGCCACTGAAGCAGACTCTGGGTTGGGTTGAATTGGTCGCTTGCCCCGTCATTGCTCGGGCTAAAGATGAGCATTGTGATGAAATGAGTTTACTGGCTTACCTTTTACCATATAAATTGGTATAAGACAGACATTTATAATTAAGTATATTTAGGGTGATCCAAAAGTTCTGCCTCAAAAATAGAAATACAACAGTTTTTGAGGTACAACTTTCGAATGCATTATAGACTGATATTATAGGCATTAAAATTGTGATAAAATGGTGTATTTCTACTCGCAGAATTCTTGTGTGTTTTTATTCCTGTTACTTTAATGAAACTGGAATTTGAGTTAGTTACTCTTTCAGTGAATTCTTACAAGTGTAAGTAGACATTACACTATTTTCTTTATTATAGCTTTTAATTTTTGTAATAACTTTTTGCAGAATTGTTTCGTACCAAAGTTACCTCAAAGTCCAACTGATATTTTTAGGGTAAAATTGATTTGCAATTAATATTTTTTTTGTACTTCTCATAGTTTTTAATACGCTGTGATAGAAATGTTATAGGAAATCTATGTAACTAGGGGGTTCATGAAATCCCCAAAATGTTTAGGGGTATCATGGTAGTTACGTTAAACCTATAGAAAAATTTAATGACTGGTTAAGTCATCTGTACGTCCTTCATAATTGATTTGGTTAAAATTAACGAAAAATATCAATATTTAACCTTGCATGAAATCCCAAGTTACATAGATTCCCCGTAACATATATAGATCTGTTATTATGACCAGGATTACCAACCGTTCTGTGCATTAAATAAACTTTAAAATTAGGTCACATTCCCTTTAAGTTTTCTTGAGGGCCCACTTATCGACTTCAGATTTTGAACTAAATGAATCTGCATATTATGAATTTAATTCTTGTTAGTCACAGTTCTTTCGGTGAACACTTCGAGTGTAGTCGGAAATTTAGTTAATTAATCTTTAGTATCGAAACGTCAGTGAAGTTGGTTCTTGGGATTCAATTTTAAAGGGAACTAAGTTGGTGCTGGTCTAATGTGCGGTCTACCTCAAAAATGAAAACTATGTTTTTAAATAAATAAATTTTATGATAATCATATCATAATATTTGTTTATTTATTAGATTTATTAAAAGATTGTAGGAAAAAAAGACAGAAGAAAGTAACTGAACCTAAATTCACCTAACCTAAAGACCGGTGTTAGTAGCTCTTCTTAGGTAGACCGCACAAAAATTAGAGGTAGATTCACTTTGCTAGGTAGACCGCACATTAGACCAGCACCACTAAGTTAGTTAGCATTTTTTTTTCTTGTATTATTTGATGTACATATAGTAATACTCGGGTCTGATTGTACTTGCATATATAAAAACTAAGTTTTAGGTTAATTCTCGCTCACTTAATGTATAATAATCTCTCTATTGCAGTGATAATTTGAAACTAATGTGATTTCCTTAAAATTAAGTTTTTAACTCAATTTATTTGTACAGTGTCACCCACTCGCACATTTACACTTACAAAATGCCCAATCTGTCATGGGTACTTACATAAAGTAAGTGGCATAGAAAAATATCTCAGCCGTGTTTTCCGAAGTTGTTCCAATGTGATCGTTTGTGATTTTTATGTATTCCTAGTTCCTACATTCTAATGTTTTTTTTATATTTGTATAGTGTAATACAGTACATATTTTAGGATTTCACTAAAATATACGAGGATTCGTTTCATTTCCCCACTACCTGCTTGATTTGAGATGATGCTCGTTGAGCTCAGGTTACATAAAGTAAGACAAAGGGTGTTAAGCTTCTAGTGTGGATCCGAGCTCTCTGTTACGCCATCTCTCGATGCTCGGCAGAAATGCATTGATATACCCAAGTACTACTACATTTTTGTGAAAGGAGACCTTGAGATGAAGACCAAAGCCTACATATATCCGGTCATTCCACGTTCACATTATAACTTGTGAATAGGTACAAGCGATTTTTAACAAATCAAGGTAGGGAAACCTAAACATTTAATTCCAGTTCGTGAGCCACTGCGATTTTAAGTGCAGCTTCACAATTTTGATCCGTTTGGTATGGATATGAAACTCAAAATTTTGATGGCGTGGTATTTAGTGAATTTATGAACTAACTGCTGCTGCTTTCCTCGACTTCTCGAGAGATTGCGTAAGCGTAGTCTGACTAGAAACCGGTAGATTTTGGTCAGACCATACCGCCGTACTTGATTCCCGTTAAAATATCACACTTGTATTTAAAATGGGCACTTTCAAGTCTCTTCAGCCAATTACGGAGAAATATCTTTGAATCCTGTCACTCATGTTGAGAAGAGTGATCGATCGATCGAGTTGATGCTTCTGGCGTCGCAATATCAAGAAGACCCCGAGCGAGCGGATCCTTTTAAAACCCATTTGTACCATTGTGTATAGATTTTTCACCATGACGTAAATACAGATCCTCCTTGCTTTATATTCAAAGAATGTACTAATTACTGGAAAATTTGAAGATTACATACGTAAGTGGTCTTACACCTGGGAAAAAGGTTTGCAGTATAGGCATAATCTACCCCCCATCTGTCAGTTTCAGGTAGTGGTGGTGGTTCTTTTAAACCACCACCAACAGCAGCAGCAGCACCACCATCCGTTCATATTTTCTTCGGAGCTCAATTACCAAAATGTTTAAAGACATTTGTTAGTAGTAGCAAGGGCAAGAAACTGCAGAGTTTTTTCTGAAATTGGCTCATGACAATATATATATATATTTAAGGAACTTAAATTATTTTTGTTTCATCACACGTTATCACAGACGATTACACAATAAGCAGAGTAACTAATATAGGAATTACAAAATTCACTAGTCAATGGTTAGCAAACTGCGAAACAAGCTTCCCTATTACATTACTGAACGAACAACGTTACTTTTCCTTATATAGAATTCACGGAGAGTACTTCTGAAACTCAAATTTTAAATAAATGAACAAGCAAATTAACTTTGAAAACACTACATGGTGTTCGGAGAGTATATCTAATGGGAATTACATTAACGCACTACTTCCCATTGGAGACAGACGTTTTGGACACCCCTGTATGAAGGCTCAAATAATTTTAAACGCAAAGCAAGTGAATTATTCCGACCCACATATAGCAAGTTAACCCTTCAACAACAACTTACATAACACTATTCACAAGCATCACTGACCAAATTTGTCTGGACTTCATTAGGCGTGCGCGGACTCGCCCTAAAATAATCGCTATGTCTTGGAGACATCTGAGCCCAAGATGAAATATTCGTATAATCTCCTTTTTGTATATGAAGTGGGGTGGTCCAAAAAAAAAAACATCATATAGTTTACAAAGTACTTTTCACTTGATATATACAATATACATATATATATTTTTTTTTCTAAACTAAATACTGTACAGGCCTGTTTTTTCGAGTGTAGGTACTTGTGAGTTTTGGCCCAGTTTGTGTAGAGCAACTGATATAGTACGAGTATAACTGATTGACATGAGTAAATTTGTGTTGCCTCAGGAAGAAAACAAACACGTGGTCTGTCTCGCTCCTAAAGAATCATGCACCAGGACCGATAATAATTTAGTGTGTTTGCCATACAAACTAAAACCGCAATTAATTGAATACTGATATTTATTGGACTAGACTAACACACAGCAATGTTGCTTTGTGATGATGAACCACGTACAAAAGACTCGTCAGTACTCTGAACCCCTATTTATTCGGCAATGATGATGCTGCTGCGAGCTGCTGAAATGGTCGTATGGCGTTTTCAGTTAAAAGATGTTTAGCACTTCATACTTCCACTTAAACTATGCATCAATGAATGAACTGTAAGACCTATGGAATCGTGACACGAACGTACGTATCCCGACATATGCGGTGGCGTGAATTATCTTTATCTTCCCCACCCTTTTATAATTTTTTTCCCATAATAAAGGATAGCATAGTTAAATAAGGTTTTTAAAATTTGACGACTATCGCGACAAATTGATTACATGAGGAAGTGTGAAAATGCCGCAGTTCTGCAGGGTAGACTGTGTGTGTGTGAAAATGCAGCGGTTCTGTAGGGGGGAGACAAACAGCGTATGTGTGTAAAAACAACCTTGCGTGCGCACAACAAATACGATTACTTTGTGTTAGTTACGCTGTGCAGTCTGTATATATTACGAGTATAAAATGGAATATGGCGTGTGTTGTGGAAGACAGTCAGGTACGAATAATGTTACTACGTGATTATTAAATGGATGAATACGGGCCAAAATGCCATCCACGAATCAAAATGCCCAATTCTTGTTCTTCTTTCACCATCTCTTCACCAGGGGAAACAAGGATCAGGGCATGAACGATGCCAAGCCCGAATCATGCCAGTCTTCGCCTGCATCAAAGCGGTGTAAACGGTACTCTGTGAAGAAGAAACCAAGTTAATACCCAGGTAAGGGTATGAGTACATACAGAATGGTGAGAGGTTGCAATGCCCTAGACAAGTACTTTGGTAAGGGGGAGGTTACTAATCAATAATTTTTTTTTCACTATTCATTAGTCATCAAGAAAGTAAAATATCCAGAAAAATACAGGGTGACCATAAATTATATTTACAAATTCAATTGTAAAATTGAATTTGTAAGACTAATTTATGGATAAATTTACCCTACATATATTACCACCAATCAGTAATTTTTTCTTAGAAATTCGTTCCTGGGGGAACTTTCTTCCGAAAGTGTACCTCCTTGTGAAATACTACTACTTGGGATCAGTTTTACTTTAGTGACATCAAAGGTCACGTAACGGAGAGGAACCTACAGCTTCATATGGAATCTGAACTATCTAGGGCAGTGGCGGATTAAGAGGTGGCGCCAGGGGTGCCGAGCCCACCCACCCCCGTCCATGGGGAAAAATATATATAATACCTTTGGTAATATTTATTATTTCAAATCAAAATGACATGTCATCATTGTTGGGAGTCCTCATAAAAAAAAAAATTAATTTTGACAACAAATAGTTTCTTCCAATCGTCTTCAGCTTCAAATTTACAAATTATAATTTAATTGGTAAACCCGCGGCACTCCCCCCCCCCCCCCCAACCTCCATGGAGAAAATCCTGAATCCGCCACTATCTACGGGTCACTTCATCATCTGCTGAGGACGGTTACCCATTCAACTACTGAATGGATCCAACATCGATTAACTTCGCTGATGTAACACGAAGCGATATTGCGAACTAGCCACGATGTAGCTCTCGAGTCAAGGTGTTTGATTAAGAGGATGTGTGGGTTTTCTTTGATACTATCCTGACTTTACAAAAGGCCCAATGGCTTATCTGCATTCACAATTCATGAAGATACGATGAATCAGAACACGAGGCGACGAAAGAGGTAACTTGGAGTAAAACCAGAAAATTGCGTACTTATTGAGAACCGGTTTGGTTGAGAGGACGTTGTAAACGAGGCTGAAAGACGCGTTCTCGCGACCTCCTTCCCTCAGACATTTGACGGAGGGCGTCCTCCTATCGTCGTAGAAAGGAGGCGCTTCCAGTGGTCGTAGTTGGTCTCCACCAGGAACCAAGAATCGTACTCGGAGGAAGAAGAACCTATCGAAAGGAGGTTTACGTTGTCCCTGTCTCTCGTGATAACCACACCCTTGATGAGAAGAAAAAACCATGGTAGCCAAATAAGTGTACGTGTGTGTGATTGGGATGTCTTCGGTCCCAGAGTTCAAACGCTGTCCCCACCCCAAGTAGAATGGGACTTTAGGTAATGGTACGTATGCACGTACCGATACCGAAATAGTATCGGATTGAGATATAAAAGTGTCTTCCTTCCATCGATTGGTCACTCTTTGGAAGAAATGAAACATGGTCCACGATTGGACAACTCATAATCCCCAACTCAACATGATCTAAATACGCATAGTGAGAGATGTACAACCCCGTTGTAGGTGGAAGCTTCTGTAAAAGCTGCGAACATTTTCAGGTGTCAGCCCCTTATTATTCTATGGATATACTGTACATATAGGTTACAGTCAATATGTGAAAACAGTCATTTTGTGTAATGTCATTTTTGTGTAATCACAGGCATTAACCTAACCTAACTTTACCAAGTGACTAAGCGTCACAGACATTAGGCGAAATGCCTGAAACTTTTAGGCCTCAAGTAATAATATTCATACCTGTTTATATACGTCATTATGTGAAACCAAAGACAATTATAAAGGGTAAAAAACTAGGTATTAAAAATCTACAGAAGCTAAGGCTAGCAAAGACCCTAAGATCCACTTTAAGGTTAGCCCGAGAGAAAGAGTAGAGTAAGGGGGGGGGGGGGTTTAAGGAAAAGAGTAGAGTAAGGGGGAGGTAAAGGAAGAGAGTAGAGTAAGGGGGGGAGGTAAAGGAAAGAAGAGAGTAGAGTAAGGGGGGGAGGTAAAGGAAGAGAGTAGAGTAAGGGGGGAGGTAAAGGAAGAGAGTAGAGTAAGGGGGGGTTAAAGGAAGAGAGTAGAGTAAGGGGGGGTTAAAAGAAGAGAGTAGAGTAAGGGGGGGGTTAAAGGAAGAGAGTAGAGTAAGGGGGGGGGGGTAAAGGAAGAGAGTAGAGTAAGGGGGGGGGGGTTAAAAGAAGAGTAGAGTAAGGGGGGGGGTTAAAAGAAGAGAGTAGAGTAAGGGGGGGGTTAAAAGAAGAGAGTAGAGTAAGGGGGGGGGGGGGTAAAAGAAGAGAGTAGAGTAAGGGGGGGGGGTTAAAAGAAGAGAGTAGAGTAAGGGGGGGGGTTAAAAGAAGAGTAGAGTAAAGGGGGGGGTTAAAAGAAGAGAGTAGAGTAAAGGGGGGGGGGTTAAAAGAAGAGAGTAGAGTAAAGGGGGGGGGGGTTAAAAGAAGAGAGTAGAGTAAACGGGGGGGGGTTAAAAGAAGAGAGTAGAGTAAACGGGGGGTTAAAAGAAGAGAGTAGAGTAAAGGGGGGGGTTAAAAGAAGAGAGTAGAGTAAGGGGGGGTTAAAAGAAGAGAGTAGAGTAAGGGGGGGGTTAAAAGAAGAGAGTAGAGTAAGGGGGGGTTAAAAGAAGAGAGTAGAGTAAGGGGGGTTAAAAGAAGAGAGTAGAGTAAGGGGGGGTTAAAAGAAGAGAGTAGAGTAAGGGGGGGTTAAAATAAGAGAGTAGAGTAAGGGGGGGTTAAAAGAGAGAGTAGAGTAAGGGGGGGTTAAAAGAAGAGAGTAGAGTAAGGGGGGGTTAAAAGAAGAGAGTAGAGTAAGGGGGGGTTAAAAGAAGAGAGTAGAGTAAGGGGGGGTTAAAAGAAGAGAGTAGAGTAAGGGGGGGTTAAAAGAAGAGAGTAGAGTAAGGGGGGGTTAAAAGAAGAGAGTAGAGTAAGGGGGGGGGGGTAAAAGAAGAGAGTAGAGTAAGGGGGGGGTTAAAAGAAGAGAGTAGAGTAAGGGGGGGTTAAAAGAAGAGAGTAGAGTAAGGGGGGGTTAAAAGAAGAGAGTAGAGTAAGGGGGGGTTAAAAGAAGAGAGTAGAGTAAGGGGGGGGGTTAAAATAAGAGAAGAGTAAGGGGGGGGGGGTAAAATAAGAGAGTAGAGTAAGGGGGGGGGTAAAATAAGAGAGTAGAGTAAGGGGGGTTAAAAGAAGAGAGTAGAGTAAGGGGGGTTAAAAGAAGAGAGTAGAGTAAGGGGGGGTTAAAAGAAGAGAGTAGAGTAAGGGGGGGTTAAAAGAAGAGAGTAGAGTAAGGGGGGGTTAAAAGAAGAGAGTAGAGTAAGGGGGGGTTAAAAGAAGAGAGTAGAGTAAGGGGGGGTTAAAATAAGAGAGTAGAGTAAGGGGGGGTTAAAAGAAGAGAGTAGAGTAAGGGGGGGTTAAAAGAAGAGAGTAGAGTAAGGGGGGGTTAAAAGAAGAGAGTAGAGTAAGGGGGGGTTAGAAGAAGAGAGTAGAGTAAGGGGGGGTTAAAAGAAGAGAGTAGAGTAAGGGGGGTTAAAATAAGATAGTAGAGTAAGGGGGTTAAAATAAGAGAGTAGAGTAAGGGGGTTAAAATAAGAGAGTAGAGTAAGGGGGTTAAAAGAAGAGAGTAGAGTAAGGGGGTTAAGTAAGTACCAAAACCTATCATTCGTGGGTTAACATTCACTCGGAAAAAGAGAGAGAAAGACTCTCGATCATCATCCGCCGGCCACTGCCGACGACAAATCGGAAAAATAGTCAAAGAGAATAGGAAAGGGGTGAAAGATGAAAAGAAGTAAAATAAAAACGCTTACAAACCATGCAAACAGTCTTAATTCAAATACTGTCCTACCATGCAAACTACAGACATGCAAGTAAAGAGAGGATAAGAAAAGAGAAAAAAAAAGCATGAAGAATATAACAAAAAGTGGGTTAGTTTACGCTACGAGCTACATCTAAGTTCGTGTTAGTCTAATTTTTTTTTAATATAATTTTGTTGCTGGCATATCACAAGGTGGCATTACTCGTCAACAGACTCAAACCTCGACCATTACCCCGAGAGCTCCTGTTGCTAATTGTTTTATTATTTTAAACGACGTTAATATTTTTAAAATGCCTAATCTAAATGGTTTTTAAACATATTAACGCTGGTGAGTTCACGACGGACGCGGGAAGATTATTCCATTTATCAATTACTTTAAACGTAAAAAAGATTTTAGCGATGTTAGTAATGAAACGTCTGCCAAGTAATTTAAATCCGTTATTACGAGTATTGCTATTATCGAAAATGAACGTCAAAATTTACGTTATCGATTTCATTAACGATTTTGAAAACTTCAATAAGCTCCCCCCTTAATCTCCTAGTTTCGAGTGAATACAAGTTTAACTCTTTACTCTTATCTTCGTAAGATAGGCCGGTAGTTCGGCCGGCCGTACACAGGATCGTCTTGCGACTGACGACTCGAGTCGCGGTCGCTGCAGTGTGCGGGGTTCCCACTCCGTCAATGTAAAATTACGAGCGACTCGAGTCGTCAGTCGCAAGACGAATCTGTGCGGCCGGCCTTAGTCACCCTCGGCTTAGTTAACTTCCGAAAACTTTTTACCCTCGTATATACACACACAAGACTTCAAATTCGCTTTCAGCGAAGTTGCATCACCACATCAAGTGTTGATACAGTTTCAGGTAAAAAGTTCGTCTAGAAGGAATAAAAAATTACTAATCAGTTGCAGTAAATGAAATTGATTTAGATTAAGACTGAAAATTAAACAAATTGGCAACCGAGAAAAAAGCGGTGAACCCGCGATGCGCGGAGGCGAATGCCCACGTACCTCAGTTTTTTCCACTGGCTATCTGTAAGCAGAACGTTTTTGTTTTGCAGTTTTATTACTGCCACTAAAATAGTACCAACAGCAAAATAGTACCAACTGGTAATTTTTTATACTTTGTCGAAATTTAACGTTCCTAGGCAACCTTTTCTCCGAAACTGCAAACAACGTCATTTTCAAAAAAAAAAAAAAAAAAAAACCAAATACCTCGCCTGTGTTCACTCCTGCCAAAATATAATAGACAGGTGCCAAAAGTCTTGGTTTTGAGAGAGCCACTTTGGCAGCATGAAAATCTTCAGCATTTTCAAGCAACTTCACGAGAGAGGAATGAAACCCACCTAAAAATTAAATAAATAATGTTAAGTTTATTTCCTCAGGTGTCTTCCTCGTTTTGAATTGTTAAGTTGTTAATATGAATGAAGTTATTTCAACTTCACATAATTTTGGTTGGGATTTTTTTCACATTTCCAAGTACTCGTACAAAGTGTTCACATATGTGGACAACGAGCATTCTGCTAACTGTATAATAGCCCCAATGAGAAAAAAAACACTATCCACTCTTGTCTCAATGGTGCTTAATTTCTCCATATATACAGGGCAGTTTAAAAGTCCCTATCTATTTTGCCGAAATAATATTAATTTTATTTTCTACAGGCCATAGATGATGATGATGATGATGTATGTATGTATGTATGTATGTACAAGAACATGTGATGGTAGTAACACTACATATCCAAGGAAAGTACAAAGAAATTCGAGAAAATTCCGAATGATGATTTCACCAACCAGGACCTACAGACAAAGCAATTCGCGAGCTGGTCAATAAATTTAAAAGAACAAGATCTGTTCATGATGAGGCAAGATCTGGACGTCCAGGTAGCTCTCGAGAAAATGTCGAATTGGTAAGAGATACCTTTGGAACAAATCCTAGAATGTCAACTCGCACACCATCACATACACTGAGCATACCAAAAACGACTGTTTTAAAGATTTTAAAATCAACATTTAAAAAAGAAGAGTTACCCATATTCAAGTGTTACACGAAGAGGATTATCCAAGACGAGCCGCCATGTGCACAGAATTGATTGAAAAAAATTCATACCGAAAACTTATTCAAACATATTCTCTTCAGCGATGAGGGCGTCATTCCACACATGCGGAAAGGTTAATCGACATAATTGCCGTATCTGGGCTAGTGAAAAACCAATCGAGTTCTACGAATGAGAGAGAGAGAGATATATATATATATATATATTCTCCTAAAGTTCATGTCTGGTTGGATATGATAAGATCGAAGATTTATGGACCTTTTTTCTTTGCAGAAGCTACGGTAACAGGGCCAATTTATCTTGACATGCTTCAGCAGTTTCTTGAACCCCAGTTTCGTTCAGATGGCATTCTCGACACTGTTGTCTTTCTACAAGATGGAGCTCCATGTCACTATGCAAAACATCGTTCGGGCGTACCTTGGTGAGCTCTTACCAAATCGCCGGATTGGACGTGGTGGAAACAGGCCCTGGGCAGCACGATCTCCGGATTTGACATCATTAGACTTCTTTGCGTGGGGCTTTATAAAGCTCGAGGTTTACAAAAGTTACAGACCTGCAGGATCTGCGAACCCGCATTGTCGCTGCAGTCACTAAAATAACCACAGAGATGCTTGAGAATGTGTTCCCTATCTATCAGCAGAATAGATAGGGACTTTTGAACCACCCTGTATATGAACAACGGGTACTCGTCCATATAATAAAATCAACCAATCAGATATCAGACATTAATATGTAACAATGCGGTAAGCGCAAATCTCGTGGACTCGCGTGGACAGAAGGCATTAGAAAGTTAAATATTCCTAGTAAACAAATATCAAGTCACAATACTCGTATATTAAGAATCTTCAAGCAACTGCCTATATTAAAATTTAAAGATATATTTGAAATATAGACGCGCTCCCTAAAGATCAGTTACAAAACAACCCGCACCGACCATATTAATCGAGAATATAATGAACAATCAGACGCGTCACGAACATCAAACAGAGTGAATATATCTTAAAGGCAAACTATACTCTTCAATGTAGTAGAAATTCTTACTCTCGTTTAGCGGTGGAATTATGGAACACTCTACCGAAAGAATTAAAAACAATCGATGCTCTTTTATCTTTTATAACCCTTTAAGGACGAAAGGTACAAATTGCTAACGTTTCAAATACACGTATTCATAACTTAACCCTACAAAAAATTCAGGGCTTAAAGGGATAAAGCGATTAAAACTTAAATTCTAAAGTTAATGAAGATACTCCTTCCTTCCCCCTTCATAAAATTCCCATTATCCTTCTTCTAAAAATCTCTATCATTTTCCACACCACACCTCACTTTCATTGTTCTTTGTACAAAGCGTCTAATAAAAGTATATAGCCTAGTCTAAGTTCCTTACAGTTTTATACTGGTTCTATTATTTATTCGTTGTATTTAGCACCTAATATAAATACATGGTGAGCCACATAAAAGCGACACCAAGAAAATGTGTAAAATTTCTTTGGGACCGCTTTTATGTGGTTAGCCCTGTATATGTCCTACTTTGCAAATTCCGTTTAGTATTTAAGTCTCTTATAAAAATCTATAAGAATCTTGTAATCATATCTATTATATAATTATATCTAATTACTGTCGTAAATTTCGGCCTGTAAAGGATGCATAGTTGCATACTCGTCAACCCTTAAACTGCGGCTATCGGAAAATCTGTCTACTGCTGTACTCTTAAACACGCATTATTGAAAAAAATAAGGCGAAAAAAATCTGTTCTCATACGAGGCATGTCGCGGGTGCACAAGTGGACTCACGCGAGGCATATTGCAATTTGAGGGTTAAAGGCAGTTTACAACTGTACACAGCATCTGTATTTAATAATTAAATTATACTCATCTATGGAAACTATATATATTTCCAACTACATATGTTTAAAAAACAAATTTACTAAAGATGTACCGACTGCGAATTATGGTCGACTGCCGGCTAGTAGGCTTTCAAAAGTCGGCCGACTATAAGAACTCATTGTTACTTAGGTTTGCAGACAAAAGTATTTTAATTTCATGGTTGCTACACTCTTATTAATTTCTACTTAAATATATCTGTATGCATACACAATTCAGAGCTGTTGGTATAGGTTTCATATAAATTTAATGCATGCCTCAATGACTACATCAATCATTTCACCATAATAGAATATTATTTCTGCTAGTGTTTAAAATAAAATGCATTGCGTTCACTCTTGGTTGAAAGATGGATCCAGCGGTACGAACTAAAGAATCAAAGTCAGAGTCGGATATAAGTTTATTTGTACAAATACTTTGTAAAAATATTTGTATTTATAGCTCATATTAGATGTATTATTTCTCACTCGCAAAAAACTACATATATATATATATATATATATATATATATAGATATATATATATATATATATATATATATATATATATTATATATTATATATATATATATTTTTGTATTGGGGCGTTTACCGCCATTTCCCGCTATACGTTAGCGGATATCATGGCGAAGCAGAATATGAGAAAGAGAAACGGAGACGGGGGAAAGGCACTAGAAGTGGGAGGACCGCGGACGACGGGTAAGAAGTCACCTAAAGCTCAGAGAGGATGCGAGATTGGGAGAGGAAGAGGAAAAGACGGTCAAGCGAGAAGAGAGGGCTCTCAGCGAGCATAAGACGTAAACGATTGGGGAGGGGGAAATCAGAGAGGAACGGGAAGGCGCGACGACGTACTGACGACAGGGTGGGGCATTCCACAAGGATGTGAGAGACGGTGAGGGGCGACTGGCAGGAGGCGCAACGAGGAGCCTCCTGCCGGGACATAAGATAGCCGTGCGTGAGGCGCGTATGGCCGATGCGAAGCCGCGCAAGGACGACCTCTTTGTGTCGGGAGCGGTGGAAAGAGGACGCCCAATATGACAGGCGGGGGCGGATGGACCAGAATTTATTTCCGGTGGCATCGTCCCAGGACTGTTGCCATATGCGGTCGTAGAAGGACCGAAAGACCTGCACATAGTCAGAGAAGGGGAGCGGGCGGGGGAGGGGAGGCATCGAGGCGGCGGACCGGGCTGTGCGGTCAGCCGCCTCATTACCGGAAACACCAACATGGGCAGGAACCCAGCAGAAGGTGACCCGGATCCGGTGAACGGTGTGCAGGACATGGTACTCCTGTTGAATAAGGCGTACGAGGGGGTCCGGGGAATCATAGCGCTCGAGCGCTTGAAGGGCGCTCAGCGAGTCCGAAAAGATGGTACAGGAAGACCGCGAAAAACCCGATACCAGACGAAGGGCTTCCAGAAGGGCAAAGAGCTCCGCGGAAAAGATGGAGGCCTGAACCGGCAGGGGGATACCCCGGGAGGTAGGTGACAGCGACGGAGAGAAGACGGCGGTCGCGACAACTGCAGGGGAGCGCGAGCCGTCGGTGTAGACGGGAACATCGTCCGAGTGTACGGGAAGATGGGCCAGAAAAGAAGACCGGAGGACGGTAGGAGGAGACTCCTTACGCAGGCCACGGAGCGCCTGGCAGCGGCAGATAGGGGTGGTCAGCCAGGGGGGCAACAAGTCGAAGGAGAACGGCAGAATAGAGGGTGGGGGGATCCCCAGGGACGAAAAGATCTTGGCCAGAGAAGCAGCGAAATGTCACGTGTCAGGCCGGGGTAGCGCCTGGGAGATCGCGGAGAAGAGTAGGGACATCGGGAGGCGGCAGATGCGAAGGTAACACTTCGCCATGAGAAGGCCCCAGCGAAGGGGCAGGGGGGGGGTGTCCGCAGTCCACCTGAAGACTAGCGACAGGGGACGAGCGGAAGGCACCCGACGCCAGGCGAAGGCCACGGTGGAGAAGAGGATCCAGCATACGGAGTGCCGGAGAGGAGGCGGAGCTGTAGACCACACAGCCGTAGTCGATGCGGGATTGCACCAGGGAGGTGTACAGGCGCAGCAGAGTACGCCTGTCCGCCCCCCAGGTCGTGTGGGACAGGTGACTCAAAAGGGAGAGGGTGGCGAGATGATTGCCGCAACCGCCTAAGGTGTGGAACCCAACCGAAAAATCCGTCGAGGGTCATACCCAGGAATCTAACGGATGGGACGAGGGGAAGAGGAGTGCCGGCAAGGGTAAGGGCGAAGGTATGCGACAGACGGAGGCGCCGAGGGCGGAAAAGCATACTGGAGGACTTAGAGGGTGAGAAAGCATAGCCAACCGAGGACGCCCAGCGAACCACCGCGTTGATGGCTAGCTGGAGCAATAGCTAGCCAAGTCATCGGCATAGAGGGAGCTACAAACGGAAGTAGGCAGGACCGTGGCGACTGTGTTCATCACCAGTGAGAAACACAGGACGCTAAGGACACTACCCTGAGGGACACCCTCCTCCAACGGAAAGCGGTCAGAGAGGGTAGAACCGATGCGGACGCGGAAAGAACGGGCGGACAAGAAGTTATAAATAAAGGAGGGGAGAAAGCCTACGAAACCCAGGGAGCGTAAGCAGCCAAAGACCGCGCTCCGCCGGGTAGTATCGTAGGCCTTCTGGAGGTCGAAAAAGACGGCGAGAACAAAGTGACGCCGGGAGAAAGCCTCCTGCACGTCGTGGCTAAGGAGGAGGAGGGGGTCGGTGGTAGACCGGAAGCGCCGGAAACCAGCCTGGGTAGCAGGGTATTGGTCACTCGCCTCCAGGGTAAGGGACAGCCGCAAGGCGACCATCGCCTCCATAACCTTGCAGGCGCAACATGTCAGGGAAATGGGGCGATAGTTCGACGGGAGTGAGGGGTCTTTATCGGGCTTCGGGATGGGGATGACGATGGACTCACGCCACCGGTCCGGGAATGAACCCTCCAACCAAATCCGGTTATAGAGGTCCAGTAAAAAGCCGAGAGCCGAGGGGTGGAGGTGCCGTAACAAGTCATAGGGGATATTATCGGGGCAGGGGGCGGAGGGCCTCCCGAAGCTCTGTCATGCGGAAGAGGTGATTATAGGGGTCATCCATATGAGGTGGAAAATCCGGTGGGTCGCGGCGGGAGTGGTGGGAATCGGAACTGGAGATGGCTGCGAAGTGCGCCGCGAGTGCGTTCGCGACGGCCTCCGGATCGGATACGAACTCGTCGTCCCCGACCCGAAGCACCGGGGGTCGAGGGGGGACCCGGGTCCCCTCAAAACTACGCACCTTGCGCCAAACAGTCGAGGGGGCAGTCGAGGAGATCCCGGACACGTAACTCCGCCAGGAGGTACGCCGGGCTAGTTTCAGGACCCGACGGGCCACTGCCTTCAGGCGCTGAAACGCTATCTTGTGCTCCGGCTGGCGGGTCCGGTAGAAGCGACGGCCGGCCCGGCGTCGCTCCCGAACGGCATGGGAGCACTCTGGGGTCCACCATGGGACGCTGCGCGGCCTGGGGGAGCCAGAGGTACGGGGGATGCAACCGGCGGCAGCCGAGAGGATCTTACTCTCGAGGAAGGCGAGGGCCTCACTAACGGAGGGAAAGGCTGGAATTGATGGCGAGATCGCCGTGCACCTCGCGTATGAGGCCCAGTCTGCTCGGGCGAACAGCCAGCGCGGGCGGACAGTGGTGGGGGGGAGACGGGTCGGGGTAAGACACACTGGGAAATGGTCACTGCCGGAAGAATCCGGCAGGACCTCCCAGGTGAACTCCGTCACGATATCGAGGGAAACCAGGGAAAGGTCGATACAGGTGAAACTGTCATGGGCCGAGTGGAAGCAGGTTGGGGAGCCATCGTTCAGAAAGGTGAACTCGAGCTCGTCCATAAGGGAGAGAAGGGTCCCGGAGAGAAAGGTGGAGCAAACGTCCCCCCAGGCCGGGTCCCGACTGTTGAAGTCCCCTAGAAGCAGAAAAGGGCGGGGAAGCTGAAGAATTAGGTCACGGAGAGAATCAGGTGGAGGGCGTACGTTAGGGGAGAGGTAAAGAGAGCAGACCGTGAGCTGGCGCCCCAAAGAAAGGCGCACGGCTACAGCTTGCAGGACAGTACGGAGCGGGAGGGGGCGGAAAGGGACGGAGCGGTGTACGAAGACCGCGGAGCCCCCCCTGCCCGCCTCATCGAGAGGCGGGGAAGGGAGCCCGCAGTAGCCGGACACTCGAGGGAGGGAACGGGATCCCAGAATCGTCTCCTGAAGGCAGAAACACGCCAGACACCTGGAGGCCAGGAGAGAGGAGACACACTCGAGGCATACCAGGAGCCCGCGGATGTTCCACTGCAGGAGCGAGGTATAGGGAGGGGTAGGAAAGTCTGCGAAAAGGATGGTTATGGGGTGGGTGGCCCGAGATTAACAAGGGGATTGGAAAGCCCCGGGGTCCAACGGGGGACGCCGAACGAGGGCGAAGGTCACCCCGACGAGGGGGCGATGTGGAACCAGACGCCGGCAAGTCCTCCAGAAGAGGAGTCACCCGGACATCCGGGGGAGAGCGATGCATAGAAGGGGATGCGAGGGGTATCCAGAAGACCCCTCCCTTCCCCGGAGGTGCAGGGGAGGCAGGACTACGAGGGGGAGTGGAAAATGATACCTCACCCGGAGGTACAGGTAGGTCGAGGAGAGAGATGGGGCGGGTCAAGCGCGGGGGCGTGCACGTCCCACCCACGCCGACCAGGCGGGCGAGTTCCCCCTCCAGTGGGTCCATCGATCGGGCCGGAGAGGGATGTATCTCAGCCCCCCACCACGAGGGCCGTCGAGGACCTCAGGGGGGAGCGTTCATAACGGTTGCGCAGTGGGGACGGTGAGGACACCGGGGCGGTAGAGCGAAGGGGCGTTTGTGTTTGGGAGAGGAAGGTGATGCGAGGCCTATGGCCTCGAACCTTTCGGGGTCGCTAATGGCGCGGCGCTTGCGGCCCTTACCCCTCCGCCGTGCGGCCCGCATGGGTGACGGCGGGTCACGATCCGGAATGGGGGTGGCCGAAGGCGCCGGTGGAGGGCGTAGAAGGGGCAGGGGGGGTTGCCGACGAAGCATCGGCGTTCGCGGAGGGAGCACGTGGGGACGCGCTGGTAGTACGGGGAGCCGCGGTAGGAGTCCGCTGGGCGGCAGAGGATGGACTGGGAGTAGCGGACACGGTGGGTGGAGGCGCGTTGGGAACCGCCGGTGAGGACGGGGTCTGGGCCGGCGGCGGCCGGGAACGGAGAGCCTCGGCGTACGAGGTACCACGCCGGGCCTCGCAGCCACGCAACCGGTCCCGCGCCTCCCGAGCGCTGAGAAACTCTGATGAACAGAGGGCCCGAACCTCCCTCTCAAAGAGGAAGGACGGGCAAGAGCGGGATGAAGCAGGGTGTGGTCCATGGCAGTTGGTGCAGGAAGGCGGAGCAGTACAGGGCAAGGGGTGGGGAGGGCCGCCGCAGCGGACACACAACGGGGCCGGCTGACGGCAGGAGCTGCTCACGTGGCCAAACCTATTGCACTGAAAACAGCGCGTAGGATCTGGCACGTATGGTCGAACCGAGAATTCGCACGCTCGTCTCTCACCAAAGCCCCAGAATACCGAAACGGGGGGCACCAGTGAGTCGAAAGTGAGGAGCAGGCGAGGAGAAGGGGCGGATGGGGATCGCGATCTGTCGGGAAAGCGGTATACTCTCACAACACCCTGGGAGGCGAGGTCAATCTGGAGGTCTTCCACCGGGATAGGTAGAAGATGAGCAGCGTAGATTGTGCCCTGGCACTGATTGAGGCGGGGGTGGGGGGACACCGTGATCCCGCAGCCCAGGACATTGGGGATAGCGAGCAGAGAGGTGGTTTCGACAGAGGAACGCGACCTTATCAGAATGGAGCCATCCCTCTGAGGCCGAAGGTCAAAACGAGCCGTCCCCGTCACCCCATGGATCGCTCGAAAGAGGCGTTCATGGTTAGTGGGGAGGGGCTTGGAGGAGGAGGGGCGGAGGACGAGGAACTTGTCCACCGTCCTAAGGCCGAGCGAAGCCGTCGGGCCAAACACCACCGGTACTTCGAGGGGACGGGGAGACGAGAAAGGCGGACGGCGACGTCGGGTCCCACGTCCCCCAGGGGCCGAAGGGGCCGGGGGCGATGAGGCCCGACCGGAGTGGGAGGCGACCGGGGCCGCGGGCTTCCCACCTGAAGGCGAAAAAGCAGGTGGGTCCCTATCGGGACGTGGAATATGGGGGGATCCACTGCAGGTCCATCCGCCACTGGCGGGGGTCGGGCAGCGGCGCCACGAGCCTGAAGAAGAGAGGGAGAGGAGGTGTCGGCAAGAAGAGCAGACGGGGTGGGCGAGGGCTGCCGACTGCCCTTACCAGACCCAAGGTCCAAAGAGGTAGTCAGAGGGAGGTCAGATGCACAAGCCGGGTCGTCAACAAGGTCCATTAGATTTGTAAATGTTTCCATAAAAAAAATTTTATTTTTGTTTCGCGCCCGGGGCCGGGGGAACCGATTACCCGGGGCCCAAGGGGACCAAGCGCATGCCGGCGGGGGATGGGTGCCTCGTCCCATGTAGGTACCCCCGTTTCAAAAGGGGCCCTTGCAGCGTCGAAAGTTCTCCCCCGCCGGCAGCAAAGACCAAGGCCCCCCAGGGTCCCAGGCCCGGGCACCCTACCAGCCAACTTAGTCCGGCCCCGGCCATGGGAGCGAGACCCCAGCGACCAGCCCCGGCAGTCCACGGGGCGCGCGAAGTGAACAGAGAAAGCAGAAAAAACAGAGGGGGCAAGGAAGAGGGGAAAGAGGGGAAGACAGGAAAGAGGGGGCTGCAGGATAGCAGGGTATGCTAAAAGTCTACTTCGCAACCGGGCGGGGGACCCGGCAGGGCCCCCAGCCGCGGCTGACCCCCCTCGCCACATGGAGGCAGGAGCCCGCGGGCGATCCACCCCAGAAAGACCGCCCGCGGGGAGGGATATATATATATATATATATATATATATATATATATATATATATATATATATATATATATATACTCGTAGGAGAATAGCTAATAAATGTGAATTATTGGGTAATTTGTTAATTATCGACATATGCAAGCCAAGAAATGAGCAACCAATAAATAATACTATTTCATTTTTGAGTAACTAGGTCACCTTGACATTACCACATACCTTAACCATTGGATCCATTTTTTTTCAGTTTAACGTCATAGAAAATTGTGCATAAATTATTATTTCAAAAGGATACTGAAATAAAATGGGCTATGTTCCACAATAATAATAATAATAATAATAAATTAGATATTCAGTAAACATTTAGCAACTAGGCCAACTGCGAATAGTCGACTGAATAGGCCGACTGTGCCGACTAGTCGGTACATCATAAATTCACTTACGCCATTCTTTAATAATACTAAAAGTCACGTGACGAAGGGGTACCTACACCTTTACTTGGGATCCACCTCTTCAAAAATAAACCACTTACTGTTGTTTATGATCGTTCAGTAACATCCATTCCAATAAACCGACAATGCCGTTATTCATTGCCATTCTCTTATCGAGACTGAAGCTAAATTTACCCTGTGACAAAATACGAGAGAGAGAGAAAGAAAAAAAAATTACTATCTCCCACCTGGAACACTAAATGGTTTAAACATTATTCGAATGGTGACATAAAATAGGTTTGATATACAAAGAGTTGACTGAAGTAAATAGACACCATGGATTGTCCTCGAGACAACAAATAGCAAAGTTCATCAATGGAATGCGAGAACGTGTCACCTTTACATAATGCTTCAAAGGGGACATCATTTATTATTTATTAATTTTCATTAACAAACCAAATACTATGAAAAAACTAAAGGTGTCTATTTATTTTTGTCAACTCTCTATATACGTTTATAAAGTTATTCATATTTCAAGGTCAAAGACAAACCAAAATGTAAATACAGGGTGTCCCAGAAGTAGCGCACCATAAATTAAATGTAGCTATATTAGCTTATGGTTCGCGACTTCTGAGACACCCTGTATATTAAAACGAAATTCATCTAAAGCCCTCGCGTCTTGGTTACTTTGAAGATTGGACCCGGGCTCAAAAGGGCCAGGTTCGACTCCCATCGTCGCCGTGGTTGGAGATTGAGTCGGCCACCTACTTTGTGACTGCCCGGGTTCAGTGACTGTCTCCGGAGTCCGCGCATATCCCCCTCCGTGGTGTGAAAGTGTGTTTCAGGATATCACCTGACAGTTCACCCTTCATGAAATATATCATCTCAAATAAGATTCATGATTGCGTCGCGGTCGCTAGTGTGCGGGGCTCCCATTCTATCAATGTAAAATCACACGCGACTCGAATCGTCACGACCCAAGTCGTCAGTCGCAAGACGATCTTGTGCGTGACCGGCCTAAAATTTATTTCAAGCGCACACGGAATCCGAACCACGGGTCGCTACATCATCTGAATGCGAAGGACGGTCGCCCATCCAACTAGTAATCAGACTCAATGTCGCTTAACTTTGCTAACCTAACGGCAAGCGTTATGAAGAACTAGAATCAGGTTTTAACTCCCTCATTCATAATGTTTAAAGCCTTACTTGAATGGCTTTCTTAAAAAGCCAGACTGTGAAGACAGGTTCACAGATCGATAACATCTATTACAATAGTGTAATAAAGTTTTCACTATACGCAATAAACAACAACAATCACCTTATTACATTTAAGAATAATAAATAGTCATTGTTTGCAATAAACAAAAAAAAAAAAATCATGTTACAAGCTCACGACGGGAATGCTATAAAATACTTCAACTTTCAGTGGGTAAAAATACTACATATATATATACGTACATGCTAAAATGCTATAACTAAATGCTACAAAATGAGTCGCTTCAACCTTTGGTGGGTAAAATGAAAAAGTATGAAATTTAATTTCGTATACTTAAGTAGCTTCGAATTTTAACGTGTTGTAAATTAATATTTAGGGAGATGTTTAACTTTTGAGGGTCTATACATCATCTAAAGGCAGAAGACGGTCACCCATTAAACTACTTAGTCATAAATGAGTCGCTTAACTTCGCTGATCACAATGTATCTTTTTTAATTTATTTTGAAGCTCAAAGTTATCGTATGTTGGGTTACCTGGTGGCCAGTTTCGTAACACTTCTTCCCTTCGATCAGCAATTTTAAGCTACATTGAGTCTGGGTAGTAAGTGGATGGGAGACCATCCTCCGCGCTTATATTACATAGCGACCCGTGGTCAGAGCTGGGCAATAAATACATTGAATGTATTTAAATACTAAATACTAAATACATGGGAGAAATGTATTTAAATACTAAATACTAAATACATTTTACGAATGTATTTAGATACTAAATACAAAATACATCAATTGTATTTAAATACATTTGTAAATACATTTTAAATACATACAAATTTTAACATATGCATTCACTAATTCATGAGTAACAACAATATAAAATGCTTGATAAAGGATGAGTGTACAGATTCGTTGTAGCATTGCTTGCAGCAGAGACTTCGTGTTTACACAGCAAGCAGGTGCACTTTACCTTATTACCGTCTTTAGATTTAATTTTAAAGTATTTTCCATCAAACAGAGGGTGCACTAAATTGTTATCTGCAGATATATCACTGTTTGATTCACCGGATTTGCTTGTTGAAGCCATGACACGCACACGATAAAGAAATCAACCGCTTTCGACTAAGAGTGGCACACAACTGATTGAACTGACACATTGAAACATGAACCATGCTGTACTACACTGTCGACGCGTCGTACTGTGCTAGTACAGACGTGTATTAAACCAGTAAAAGTATTTACATTTTTATATTTTGAGTATTTAAATACATTGTATTTAAATACTCATTAAAGTATTTAAATACATGAAAAACAATGTATTTATAAATACAGTTCTAAATACACAAATGTATTTAAATACGTATTTAAATACAAATGTATTTAAATACTGCCCAGCTCTGCCCGTGGTTCGAATCTCACTTAAAGCTGTACGTTCCTTCCATCATACAACCTTAGAGGTCGCGCAAAGGGGGTAAACAACCCCCAACACTGTTATTCATATGCCTCTAAATAATTTTTCTATTTTCATAGTAATCAAACCTTTTTCACTGCAGTTAAAATCCCCACATTGCCAACGAAGTTGACGGATTTGTAGAGCGATTTTTCTCCCCTCTTCCAGTGAATCAGAACTGTTAAAGGCTTCAAGAGTTCAGATACTCTCCAAGTGTGGTTCTTGGAATCCCACCTTCAACGAAATTATATTCAAAGACTGTAAAACACTAGTTACTTATTTTATAACAATCTTCTAGACACTAAATCTGCACCTATCCTGATACAAACTAAGATGAGGTTCATCAATATGTCATTAGGTCGGATTTACTCCATTACTTCTTTTCACCGAGTTTTGAAAACTGGTCTTACTGTACTTTTTGAAGGTAAACAGTAACAGTAAAGTAGTATTACTGTATTCGACAGTCTCGCTAGAGTTCAGAGTAAGAGTAATTCTGTCTTTTTTTTTCTTTTTTTTTCAATGAGAGAGGAGGCACCAAGAGCGAATGCCCGCGAAAACGCCACCCACATAGTAGAAAAAGAGCCAAAATCAAGGCCAGGGTTTTCGAGATGCCTGGACACACTGTATTTGAAAGATTGGAGGTCATAAACAGGGGGAAAGATGAACTGAGGAAGATTGTTCGAGCGTTCACCAGTTGAATAGATGAAAAATTGAAAATGCCAATTAACCCTTGCGTTAGTGAGTTGGACAGAAAAGGAATGAGAATGTGTCAAAAGTCGGGTACTGCGGGGAGTTGAAACGAAAAGCCTTTGATTCCATCCAGTCAAGTAAGAGCTGTGTGGGTTGAGCCATCCACACATATGAGAAGTGTACTCCATACAGGGGTGTCTCCCTTTAGAGACAACCTAGTGGGGGTGAAGAAAAGCAGAGGCGGTAAAGCACACCTAACCTCTTAGAAGCTGTTTTGGAAAGAATATATGTGATCTTTCCAGGAATGGTCATGAGAAAAGAAAATGCCAAGAATGTTAATAGAGGAGGAAGGATTGAGTTGTATATTGTTAAAGGCAAGGGAATAAGTCGTGTGGAAGATCGTAACGAGTAAACAAATGAAGGAACCGAGTTTTTGAGGCACTGAAAGCCACAAGGTTTTCTCTGCCCCAATCAGAGATGGCAGAAAGATCAGAGGTCAGGTGTACCATAGCCGAAGCATGGAATGACTGTTGAGAGGGATGCTTTATAAAGTGGGTGGAGAAGTGAAAAGTGGAATCATTGGCATAGGACAGAAAGTGCGACTTAATAGATCATTGATAAAAAAATAAAGGAAAAGAGTGGGTGAGAGGACAGAACCCTGAGGAACACCACTGTTAATATCTTTACGAGAAGAACAAAGGCCATCTACAACCGCTTAGATCGGCCAGATAGAAAATCGGCGATGAAGGAACAGACAGAAGGATAAAAACCAAAGGAGGGCAGCTTGGAAATTAAAGATTTGTGCCAGACTCTATCAAAAGCTTTTGATATGTCCTGCGCAATAGCAAAGACTTCACCGAAATCTCGAAAGGAGAATGACTAACACCCGCATGTTTTCCCGCCACCAATTCAAACCTGAGTGGCGCGAGACACAGTATGACATTGCCAACTCACCACTCAAAGGGTTTATAAGAATTACCTATGAATCTTTTTCAGTAATGAATTTCAATGCTAAGTATAATTACAATACAATTAATTCATACCCCAGCAAAGCTCCATTATCGAGATTACGACCATGATATAGATTTCCTTCCGAATCTTCAACAATGAGGGATGTGCAAAGGACAAACAGTTCATAGAAGATGTTGTAAAAAGTAAGGTGTGCTACTGACAACCCAGATGCATAGGACATCCCTTCAATTTCTTCATAATAGGGACTTGGCAAAGATTTTGCAATCTGAAATATTTTGAAACTGTGAATTAAATGTCTCGGTAATGAGTGTGAAGTGTGTGTGTGTGTGTGTGTGTGTGTGTGTGTGTGTGTGTGTGTGTGCGCTTCGGGAAAAAAAGTATGCCTAGAAACCTGAAATTTCTGAAAATCATAACAAATTACTAATCAGCAATGACTGGGTCCCGTTTTTAAATGATTTCATACATAAACCAAATTATTCCATGCAAATTGCAGGAAATGCTCTCTCCTACAAAGGGGCAGATATCTGGAACACTATACCTATAAATATCAGACAACCACCATTGTTAATTTTGTTTCGCAACTCGATAAAGAAACGCTTTATTAACTCTTATTAACTTGTAAACATTACTAAACAATGAAAATCACCTATTATATATGCAAAATTCACAATCTTAAATTGGGTGCAATTACAAGCTAGCTATATAAATTACATGTTAAAAGTTTCCATTATATTACGCCATAGTTATAATATGCCTCATTTATCCGTATTTTTGTAACTTTAAGATTGTATAATCATTTCTAATTTGTAATATTAGAAATTAATTATTATTAGTATTTCAACATGTTCTGTTTACCATTTTTCTTTTCTATTATTTCTATCATTATACTGTATTGTTTACCTCTTTCTTTTTTATTATTTCAATTTTCATTTCTAATGACAGAGTTAACTAAATGCAACTTTATTTTATTTTCCATTAATTCTATTTACATTTCTTAGTTTCCTTCGTAAAAATAGAAATGAATCTCGAGAGATTTTTGTCTGAAAAGCTGTTATGCTTCCAAATGGCATATTCAGATAAGAATACTGTAAATGAACTACTTGTCACTAAAAATACAAAATTAAACATTAATGTCAACATTGGAGCTGTCAACAATTAGTAGATTTTTGGAATGACTTGCCATATGATGTGGTAAACAGCAGCTCATTAATTAACTTTAAGAAAAATTTGGACACTTTCATGAATGAAAGATAGTTTGTAGATTGTAAATAGTTGTATGTTAATTAGCTGACTTGAGATTGACATTTTGCAAGATTTTATTATAACATATTAGCTCATGACTTGAATAACCTAGATAGGTCCCAATAGATTCATGTTTTCTAAATGAGATGTAATGTAATTCACGGGTTGTGATATGTTTTATGATGCGACGAGTCTCAATGCCTGAATATCTGTGGTTTGAATGTAAAGAAGGGTATGACAAAATTATATGGAAACCAGGGAGGAAGGGGGGGGGGGGGGGGGGGGGGGGGGGGGGGGGGGGGGGGGAGAGAAAAAAGTATTAAACTACTGGGTAATTCAATAAGTATCTGCACTTTTATTTTCACATCTGATAGATCATAAACTCATCACTTCTCAACATAGTCTCCCTATTTCTCAATACACTTAGTCCAGCAATCTACAAGCTTTCTAATGCCATCACAAAAGAATGTTTTTGGTTGTGTGCGTAGCCAGTCATGCACTGCCTCCTTCAGGTCATCATCGCCTTGAAATCACTGACCTCTCAAAGCATCTTTTAGTGGTCCAAACAGGTAAAAATCCAAAGGTGCCAGGTCTGGACTGTAGGCTGGATGGTTGAGAACTTCAAATTTAAGTTCTTGAAGGCATTTTCTTGTCTGTGTAGCGGTATGAAGGCGCACATTGTCGTGTAACAGAATAACACCTTCTGACAATCTCCCTCTCATTTTGTGCGAATTGCTTGCTTTAACTCATTCTGAGTTATGTTATTACTAACACTGTTTTGGGATACATTAGGCCCTATCCTTGAACATTATCTAGAGCATGGAACTACAGTAACAAGTGCATTGTATTCAGACATTCTTTGGAATGAGTTAAAGCAAGCAATGGTGACCTGAAGGTGGTGGTGTATGACTGGCTACGCAAACAGCCAAAAACATTCTTTTGTGATGGCATTAGGAAGCTTGTAGATAGCTGGACTAAGTGTATTGAGAAACAGGGAGACTATGTTCAGAAGTGTGTTTATAATCTATCAGATGTGAAAATAAAAAGTGTGGATACTTATTGAATTACCCTCAATATATATATTAGTGATGGGACGATTAATCGGAATCGGAATCGAGAATCGGAAGAATCGAGCATTTTTCAGGAATCGGAATCGGAATCGAGAGAATTGTACCATGATTTCCGATTCTTAAAACGATTCTTTAACTTTTAATTGAACCAGTTTTGCAATGTAAACTTTAAAATTTAAATGAAAGAGGATAACAAATTTCATTTTTATTGTATTGTAGCTATACATTAAAACACGTATATCCATGATGTGTAATCAAGAAGATTAAAATGAATTGTTACAACTTACAGTTGATTTTTATTTTTAAACCAATCTATTATAATTTATAATTTATATTACCATACTCATAATGTAAATAGTTAATCTTACCAGAGTAAAATATGACAATTTCCAGAAAAACAAGTATAGAATTATATTTAAAAATATTGAGAATCGGAATCGGAATCGAGACTTTTTAGTGGTATCAGAATTGGAATCGTTAAAAATTTTGGTATCGTCCCATCACTAATATATATATATATAGTGGTTAAAGCACTGAATGCATTGGTATGAGAAGTAAAGGAAGACCTTGAGTGATGGAAAGATTGATGGTTGAATGTACAATTAAGGATGGCAATCATACAATTGTGGAATGAAAATCAGCCAGATACAGCATGACAGAGGATGTAGCTCATGAACAATAGGTGAAAGGAGACCCAAATCTCACCAAATGTATCAGTGGAGATACCAATCTCTTTTCATAAGTTAGCAATGGATCTTTGTGGCTGAGATGGAGCCTTGTATTCCCATAGTTTATTCAATGGCATATATCAATGTAGGAGTATATAACCCTGCGTGTGTGTAAGTGATTTGACTATTTTGGGTCCCAAGTTCATGTTGTGCCAAAATCATGAAGAAAAGGAAGTGAGGTTTAAATTTTAGTACAACTGCAGCTTATAATACCGTACCAGTTACAATGGAACTGTATCCCCTTATCTTATGATTGAGCTCAGGCCCACACAAGATGGGAGAAATATGAAGTACCCAATAATAGCAAATACTTTTGACAGCATATTCAAAGCACATTCTAACTAAAAAATGTAGGTAAGATGATAAACATTTCTTTTACAAATATCTTCAAATGGGCTAATTCATTTCTAAACAAAAGGTTTTTCTCACTACCATGTCAGTAAACACTAAAGAATTAATATTCTTAAAATTCTACTGCTTCAGATTAGAAAACAATTAAGAAAACCAATACTGAACTGTAAAATTATAGTATAGGAGAAGTATCATCTACCTTTGGAAGCTCACTGTTCAGTAGGTTATAAATTCTCTTTCCAATGAGAGACTTGACCAGTTCTTTGATATCTTTGAACAGCTCTCTCAGCTGAAAATATTACAGTAATTACATCCTGTACAGTACTGTTTACAATACAAGAGAGGAAGCCATAAAATAAAAATGAATCTTATTAACTAGTGTTCATACTAGGGCCTACAGGGTCTAAATAGGTAAATAAAAAAGTTGAATGAGACCTACAGTTTAGGTACTGTAACTACACAGAACAGGGTTAAGATTCGGTAGAACACATCCACCAAACTCAATATTGATATTTACCCAGCGAGATAGTGAAAAAAAATAAGAATACTTTAAATATTCTATACTGATTTTGTCAGAAATGTCTATTTATCAAGATATTTACTTTTGAAATTATTAAATTTTAGTGCCATTATTCACTCGTCAAACCACCATCATGTGTGTATATAGCAGGGCTGTGGAATCGGTGATAAAATTTGCCGACTCCAGAAATCTGACTTGTATAATTACGACTCCGACTCCAATGGAATGTTAAGGCCAAATGATTAAGATTAGCTTTATTAGGCCAATGGAGATTCATAAACAAGGCATTTCGTCACCACCACATGACTCATCAGGTTACTTAGTGGCTGTAACTATGCCTTAATGGCTTTTTTTCTCTTTATTCAAAAATTACAATAAATCCCAAAATACAAACTGATTGAAACTTAAACAAATATTGGTTTAGCAAATTAATAAGATGTTTTTGTATTATTATAAACATCCGTAACAAAATGTACTAACCTAAACTGAATTTGTTCTTAAAAAAAGGATCGCTTCCATTAAATCTTCTTTCAGTGATGCTTATCAAAATTATCAAATTGAAATCTAAAAATCTGAAAAAGATTTAGGGTTGCTAGTACAAAATTTTTAAATTTCCTTATTATTAATTATGTTAATTAATTAATTATATCCTTATTAATTATAAGCAACTATATTTATATATTATTTATTTTATATATTTATGTTATATATTATTTATATATTATATTATATATTAAAACATTAAGTTAAATCTATTTTAGTCATAAAATTGAGCTAGGCCTAGGCGTAGGCTACTATGGTTATAATTGAAGGATTTGCACCGACTCCATCCAACTATGCACTTCCAACTCCGACTCCACTCAAAATTGACCAACTCCACAGCCCTGGTATATAGTCATGTTATTATCATTAGCCAATCAGTGGCTGCCCCAATGTCACGTGACACCCCTGCGCATGTCCACCGCTAAAATTTGAATTCAACAGTTGCTTTAGAATGGCTGTGTCTGGTGGATGTTTTAAGTCAGAGTGGGATGTTATTAAACAAATTTTGTGCCAAAAATGAAGGTCAGATTCAATTGAAACAGCATGAAATACACCAGAGAAACCTATTTTCATCACTAGTTTGGGTGGATGTGTTCTACCGAATCTTTATCCAGAACAGTATTATATTACACCTAGGCTAATCGAAAGATAGATAAATAAATTACATCAAGTTTAATGAGATTTACAGAAATGTAAAATGTAGATAGATAAAATTTGAAAGTTCATAATTATCTGAAATCAGTGACTTACAATGTCAGATTTGTCTTGGATTACTTCTTTCCAACGTAATGTAGGTGCAGTATTCAAATCAATGATATATTCCTCCAAAATCTTACTGCAAATATACAAAATCCCTGGGTAAAATAGGCCTATGTATATTTTTAACCTAACCTATTAGCAAGAAAATAAAACTTCATATAAAGCCTGAAGGACTTATTAACAGAAAAGGTACTTTGGTTTTCTTCATGATATTACTACAAATGTTACTGTATAACCAGTAAAGTACTGATGAATTATCTGTGGCTCTAAGTTTCCTTATAAATATTGTATAGTACTAGCTTTGAATACATCAACATCTATGGTCAAATATTTAATTCTTAAGTAATTTTGTCACTGGCTATTTTATTCAAAATAATTAATTATGAGACTATCTTAAAATTTTCATATACTTATCAACTTATTGTAGACTGTAGCTAATTAATATATGATCTGTCACTGATTGCCACTGTACACATTTTTTTTAAGTCTATGATGGGAAAGTTATTTTGAAAAGTAAAATTAGGCCCCTATTTAAATAAAAGGTAACATCCCTATTTTCCAACATGGAGGGGGCTGTGCATAAATTCAGTGTCACCCAAGCTCAAGCAATCACAAAAATTAGGGGTTGGCTCAACTCCAACTGCATCATTGATGGGAGTCAAACTTGGATATTTCACATCCTGAGTCTAATACACCTAATAACTACTGAGCAATGGGAGCTCTTATTTAAAAAATTTAACGTAAGTCACTTATGGCCTAATCACAAATAACTTAATTTAAAATTAACTGAATTAACTGTACCTTAATAAGAAGATACAAACACAACCATACCTTGAATTTGGAGGGAATGATGACTTTTCACATGCCTATAAAAAAGATAATTTAATTTAAGTTTAAAAGGCTAAACTTTCTGATCAATGACTACTAATAATTTTTACCTTAGGCTAAGATTATGTAAAATGAAGGACTGGCTTAAAATTATCTAAGCTTGTGTTGAAACCCAACTTGTTATAACTGTATTTCAAACAATTATGCACCATAAACCTACTTATTAGTCCAAACAATCTAAACATGTTTTAATCACCGAAGCTCTAGCTGAAATAGTTCTAGATTACACTCACCCATACTAACTACTACTAACTTGGGCCTACTACTAGCAGGGAATAAGCCCTGCATTGGTTCAGTTATAAATTAGCTAAATTACAATACTGCTGTTTATTATGAGAGAAAAAGAAAATATTTTATAGGTTAAAAACTATTATATATAATTTTAAACAATTTTGCAGGTGGTTTCAAAATGAAACCCAACTGGTTCAGTTACAAAGTATGATCAACACTGAAAAATCATCATTATTAGAATGTAAGAACTAAGTTTATTACTTGCAATCTAAAAATAAAATATAGTCACTCCTGAGCAAATACTAAATTCTTGGTTTACAGTATCATACATACTGTCCTAGCTAAATGTTTACATCAAAGTAACTTAAAAGTAGACTAGGGACTGTATTTCATCTGGGTTCAAAGTACAGTAAACCTTCATTATCCGGCAAGCTCAGGGATTAGGCCATTCTGGTTGTCTAAATTTTCCAGTTATCTGAGGGTACCATTAACCTAGGAAAATCCAATGGACAATAATAGTAAAACTCAAGTTTTGGCTATATGGCACTGTACACCAATGTAAACTATATTGTAATCAACATAAACACTATGCTAAGTATGGGACAATTGAAACAAGTTAAATTTAGTCTTATTTTATTAAAAATGTTAAGGATGTTCTAGATTTTTCCAGATGGCATCAGAAAGCTTCCCAGTTTCTAGATTGGTGAATTGTATTGGCCTAATATGAAATTTGCCAGTTTCTAAAGTTTTCTGGATAGGTGATTGTTAGATAGCGCAGGTTTTACTGTATATCAATATTTTTCCACATTTCATATAAGCCTATCATATTGAATTTAAAGAGCTATTACTGCAAACTACACAGTTCTCAGCCATGTAAATTAAATAAAGGGTGGCAGAAGTTATCTGGAAGGAGGGAACAGAAAGCATAGCATTCAAGTTACTATAAGATTGCCTTTAGTTTATCTCGCAAATATCACTTAATTTTAAAAACAATTAAAAACTATATTTTATATTAAGTTACCAAGTGGAAAGTGTAGTCTTTTTAATATATTTTTATTCTCAACAAATTCTATATTTAAAATTATTGTATTTATTTTTTAGCAAGATTGTTACATATAATTCTGAGAAATACAAAAGAATCTGTTTATAATAGTTACCAAAGTTAACGAGTCAAGCAAGTTTTTTATAATATTTTCTCAATCAAAGCAACTTTCACAGATTAAAGGCATTATATAGTGTGTACATATATACAGTAGACCCTCATCATTCACAGGTTTTTGTTTGCGGATTTGCTTATTCACAGTCAATTTATTGTGACAATCCCTTGCAGATCATGGCACAAGCATTCTACTATTTGTGAGTTGGAACAAAAAGTAGTTCCCATAGAAGAATACAGGCATCATTTTATCTTTCATGTAGCATCAGTCTGTGCCTACCAGCATCCCACAAGGCTGTTCTGTGTAGGTAATCTCGATTTTATTTACTGTACTATTTGAAGTGCCCTTACTAACTTTTTGATCATGGCATCTAACAGAAAATCAAGTGGTTGTGAGCCTAGTGAGAAGAGGCAAAGAAAAGTGATGTCTCACCAATAAAGTAAGATGGCAACACAGATTAGGATCACCAGCTTCTTCAAGAAGTCTGAACCTTCACTCGCTACTACCACCACCACTTCATCTCCCGATGACTCTTATGATCCTCAACTAGGATCATCAACACAATAACTCTCTCAAAACCAGGGTTTCGGAGCCGGAGTCGGTGGAGCCAGTGAATTTTGCTTACCTGGAGTCGGAGCTGGAGCCAGAAACCTTGAAAATACGGCTCCATGGTCTGGCTCCGGGCGATATATTGCTACCTAAATTGTTATTTGTTAAATATAGGTTTAGTTGCAAATTATAATTCTTGTAATATATTACGAAAAATGGTACCATAGGATTCTTGGATTTTATGGAGGTGTGGGAGTTGCAGGAATAATCTGCAAATTTCCATTTTTTAACCATTAAATATTTGGGAAGATTTGTCTTAACAACACTTAATTATATAGGTAAAAAATTTTTTATGGCGGTGGAGACCTTAGGTAGGTAGGTACTAACTATTTATCTAAGTAGGTAACTACCTAGATACATACCTAGTAAGGTTGGTCCTTCTGACTTGGATTGAACTATTTTTATTTTTAGGTCAATTATCTTGTATTGCTAAATTTCTTTTTTTTCAGATTCTTTGTAATTTGTACTTGATTCTTTAATTATAATTATCAGTCTATGACCCTTCATAATGGATAGAGATTCAATAAAAAGTCTGATATATTTAAGTATTTTACTGAAAGTTCAGATAAGAAACACTATGTTTGTATTTGTGAAGTTTCTGATGCTTCGGGAAATATTTCAACGTGTGGAACTAAAATTACCAAGCCTCAAAGCAAAAAGCCTGATGTCTCCTCAAGAGCATATAATTTGAAGACACTTGAGTCGATTACATCCTGAAATATCAAAAATGATGGAAGAAAGAAGCAAATGCTTGAGCTTTCAAGACCCAGTACTTCTGCCAGTTCAAAAACTAAAGCAAACCAGCAAAACATTACTAAATTTTTGATGTCTCAAAAAGTCACTATCTCAATGACTACAGATAATTTTAAAAATAGCATAATTGAGTTAGTTGTTAAAGATTCTATGCCTCTATGTTTGAAAAGCCAGCTATGCGCAGTCTACTAGAAGAAATGGCTCAGAAATTCAAGATTAGTTTAGATAAAGACAATATCCGTCATTTAGTGATAGAAAAATCAAAAGAAGAAAAATTTGCTCTCAAAGAGCAATTAAAAGGGCGCTTCATATATTTAAAAGTTGATGGTTGCACACGAATACAGACACATTATTTTGCCATCAATGTCCGATTTATTGATGATGATAATAAAATCCTCACCCGCACTATAGCAGTAAAAGATACACATGCTCAGCAAACTAGTGACTACCTGCATGATCTAATTATGAGAACTCTGGAAGAGTACGGCATACCGAAAGAATTTTATGCTCTGCATTGTCAGTGATATGCATCAAATATGATTAAAACTGTTGAGAAGTTGAATGATAATCAGAGGCAACTTCAGAAGATGATATACAAACATTTGGTGAACATGATGATGATTCAACAGACACTCAGGAAGTGGCATCTTGTGTAGAAGAATTGACAGTATTGTATCTGAAATTTCACACTTCTCCAAATCAACCACATGCGTTGTGGTGCACATACCTTGCAACTTGCTATTTGCGATGGATTGAGAGATAAACATGCTACCTCTCTCATAGGTAAGTTGAGACAGGTTGTAGCAGCAGCAAGAAACCCAAAAGTGGAAGAAATAATTAAAGACGTGCAGGCAAGGTTGCTATTTTAGATCAACCTACTCGATGGGGCAGCACTTATTTAACGATAGAGCGCTTATTAGAATTAAAACCTGTACTCTTGGACATGGCAAATTCAAATGTGAATATTTCAGAAATAATGTGGGAACAAGCAAGAAGATTGGAAAGAGTACTGTACCAGCCATATATAGTAACAAAAAAAATTCAAAGTGAAGATTTGACTCCCGGTCAATTTTTGAAAGAGTGGAAATCTTTGATGTATTTTCTTTCCAAGATAGAAGGCACCATAGCTGATGACATTAAAGTTCCATGGAAAGGAGAGAAAATATTTTACTTGATAATGAAGTATGTGGGGGTTGTGAAGTTTCTCACAACCCCCCTTGATTTTCAAATTCCCCTTTTTGGGGGTTGTGGAGTTTTTCACAAAAAACTTCACCCTAATTTTCAAGTCCTATCTGGGTCCCCTCACAAGTTTTTCTTTCCCCACAGGAGTTTAGTTAGGAAACCATTAATGGTAATTAGGATTAAGGTTATGAAACCCGAATAGACCATTAATACGGACGTCCTGTCAGAAGCCAAGGAAGTGTGGAAAGCCTTTAAAGGTAGGAGTTTTTGTAATCCTTGGCTAGAGTTCATTTGTATTTCACCATCATTATCATGGTTAATTATTATTATTAAGGGTAGACATACATATAGGTTGTTGAAACTGACTGAGTATAGATAGGTTTGCCACCCTGTCATGTAACTAGCTAGAGAACCAATTATCATTATTATAGGTCACCAGTCATATTATTCCAGAGTTAGGTTTTTGCCCATGCTTGTTTGGCAATGATTATAGGTTGATTAACTCATGTGAGATAGGTTTGCCATAATTGTCAATGTTTGTAGTTATTATTTTTATGTTGGTTATTTATTATTTATGTGCTTTGATTTCATGAGTAAATTATGTTTTCCAGTGATCAATTATGAAGTCATGATTCCAGTTAATGTTTGTGGTTAATTGCCTGTTATGTTGTTATTATTGTGATTAATGGTGCTAGATGCATGTAACTAATAATCTTGTGTTGTCTAGGCAACCAGTTGGGATTCAACTCACGTGGTCCGGATTCATCAGGCTTGGATTGTGGGTCCCATCCAGTGGGAGCTACGCAGTTCGTGTCAACCACTGTTGGCCACTGGATCTGCCTGAAATCAGGCCTGTGACCCTAACCCTACTAACTAGCCAGCCAATAAAGGAATTGGAACTCAGGTCATAAAAGGGGGGGTCAAGTTTGGAGGGTAGTTAAGCTGGGACAAGGGTTAACATTCTGTGCAAGTCATTTCCGGTACTTTTCTCCCACTTGTTTTCTATCCTTTCTGCCAAATCTCACTAAGGGTTATTGGGGCTCCAGGTGTTTTGTCAAGTGCGGTGCATTGCCAGTCCTTTTGTTATGTTTATGCTGTCACACTGAATAGTTGTTTATTTCAGATATAATAAAGAGAAAAACCCAAGTAGTTTACTTCTATTAGGTCTACCTTTGAATTCTAGCCCTTTCTTGGACCCTGAGCGGTTGGGTCTCTTACTCAGTGGAGAGTCAGATTGAGACACCTGCACTAGGGGAAGTCCTTTACAGTTAATGTGCGAGTCGGACCTGAATAATCTGGAAATAAACCACTGACCAGAGAGGCCTTCCTAGATACCAGAGGAGATTACATCTTTGCCCAGTCTCTTGACTGTTCCGAACCCAGAAACGTGAAAAGGTGCTGGGTGGTTGGAAACACAGATACTTGGGGACTACGGCCTACGCCGCCACCGTAGCATACTTTTTGGCATCCCAGCGGGATTAGTTGAGAGATTGGTTGAAGATAGTAAAGTTTAAAAGGGGAACAGGGGAGAATGTCGAATCCAGAGATGACCCAGAGTATGGGTTGCTGAAGAAGTTAGTGGACAGCTTGGTGAGGGGGTAGTGGCATCCGCCACCCAATCCCCACTGAGAGATATTGAGGATCAACTCTGAATTACCGGTCTACTACTGCGGGTACAACTTCTGACCAGGATGTGTATGCTCTCAGAAGAGTGGCATTGACAGTAGCCACCTGGTTAGAACAAGTGAGCAGCCCTGAACAGCCCAGGTTTCGAATAGACGATGGAGCCAATGGCCTGCTATGAACTGGGGAGAAAAGAGAATGATGGGTCCCTCCCAGGAGAGTGATTCATCTGGGACAGAAGCCGAAGACCTGAACCGACTACCAGGAGCCCAAAGGTGGGCCAAATCACCCCCTACCTTTCAGGCTTCAGAAAGCCATCCCAGACCAACAGTCAACCGGAGACCTCCTATGAAGTTTCACCGAGAGCTTGGGGAGACAAATGGGGAGGATGAACCAGGGACATTTACCGCAAGAAAGGGGCCCCACCCACCCAGCCAACCACTGCCAACAGAGCAGCTCCTGGAACGCCTTGCTAAAGCTCTAGAGAAACTAGATGGGCGCCACTTTCCTCAACCATTGCCATTTGATATATCAGATGGGAGAACGTTCGAAGAATTTAGGAAGGGAGTTTGAGGATTATGCTGACAATACAGTAGCAGGAGGACACAACTACTGGAAAGCGGCATTGCGAGAGTGTCTTATGGGACAGATGAGAGGGGTTTTGATTTAATTGACCGACCAGGGATGCCATACGGAGTTGTCAGGAAGAGACTGCAGACTTACTACAGAGAACTCCATTCTACTGTGACAAGAGACAAGCGAGAAGCATTTACTAATGCTCAATTACGACCCAGTGAGACCTTATACCAGTATGCAACCAGGTTAGAAACTGTGTGGATGGCTGCAATGCCCGAAGTAGAAGTGGATAATTGCCGAGAACTGATTTCAAAATTTCTTAGCACTGTTCCAGATGCATTTTCGGTGAAGATTGAAGTTGCCCTGGCCACGGCATGACTGACGCGTGGAGCTGGGACCCAGTTGAATTGGCCAGCAGAGAGAGAATTGGCAGCTAGTGAGAGGGAACCTCCAGGGAAATCTTTAGCCTTATCTAGACCTCTCCCCAGCCTGCAGGAGGCCTGGAACATAGGAATGTCCCCTTTGGTACTCCAACCACCACCAGGTGGCCAGAATACAAGGTCAGTTAGTGATCAAGGTCAGCCCCAAAGGAACCCAAACCAACAAAATCACCAGTCACCCTCAGTTGCGGGCCTTGCAGCAGGGTTCAGGACCAGCCAGCCATCTAACCACCCCTCCACCACCACCATCTGATCGTCCCTGGGTGAACTGTAATTACTGTGGAAGGAGAGTCACCTGGAACGGGATTGTCGTCGGCGTTTAGGAGTGTGTTTGCGGTGTGGTGAGCGGGATCATTGGGTGTCACGATGCCCTTACCCACCTAATGGGTATGGTCATAGCCAGCGATCACGCCAGCAGAGTAGGCCCAGTTCAAGAGCACCGAGTCCTACCATCTCAAGGGAACCAGTTCCTGGGCCTAACCATACCAGCCCACGAGGGACTAAGCCGAATCAAGAACTGCGCCCTTTAAACCAGTAAGCTCTGAGGCCAGAGGGGAACCCCCAGAGCTCCTAGCAGGACGAATAGTGCCCCTAACTAGTGGCCCAATACCAGAACAAGAATTTATGGGTGAAGTACAGATGGGGGGAGATCCAGTGTGTGTCAACCCAGTTTTGCCTGTGAGAATGAATGCGAGTGCAGTTCCTTTTGTCCCCCAGAGATATGAGGCAACAGAGATTTTCCCATCTTTTGGTGGGAGGAATGAATCAGATTGTAAATCCTGGTACTGATTGTCCTGATAGGTCCCCCGTTAGTTGCGAGCCTGCTAGTAATAACCTAGGGTATCCAGGTCCATTTGGTCTGGATGAGAGTGTAAATATTCCTGAAGAGTCTGATAGGGAGCAACCCCCTGACCAGAATAATGAACCCGAAGCTGATGCTCCCGAAACGTATTTGATAAATAGTAATGTCTTTGACACTGATGGGTTGGATGAGGAGATGACTGGACAGTTAGCGCCTCAATCTTTACTGAAGGTGGATATACGGTTTGAACATTTGGAGAACTACTTGGCAGTACTTGATTCCGGAGCTACAGTTGGAATCTTGGATCACTCAGTGGTAGAGGAACTGGAGTTAACTCCAGAGATGCAGAGCTGTAACTTGAGGATTCGAGGGATTGGAGTGAACAACCATATTAAACCACTGGGGGTGATTACGCTGGGGTTATCGATTCATGGAGTGGAAATGGAGCCTGTTCTGTTTGCAGTGGTAAAAAGGTTGAAGTTCCCAGTTGTATTGGGAATGAATTTTCTTGTTGAAAACAGTCTCCAAGTTAATGTAAAAGAAAAAGGATAACACGAGCTTATAAAGATGGGCATGGAGGAAGAGGTACCAGACATCGAAGCAGAGGAGCCAGAGTTGGGTTCAGTATTTGAGGAAGGCAAGAAGTGGATAGTGAACCGAGAGTTGCTTGACTCAGAATCAGTGATTCTAATGCAAAAACGGAACCGATTGTTGCGACAGGTGCATGGGCTATTGGCCCAGTCAAAGCCCCTACCAGAGGGAAAACCTGCCTTGAGGCCGTTTAAGCGGAACTGGCGGGAATTACAGTTAAGGAGTGGGGTGATAGTACATCAAAGTAGGACTGGGTATATTAGCTGTGTAGTACCTTCCACATTGCTCGTGGATATGGCCCTCAGTTTCCACATGGAAATGGCACATATTGGGCGTAATAAGTTGGTGGAAGCGTTGCGACTGTTTGTGTGGCACCCGGATTTGTATAAAGTAGCTAGTGACATCTGTATTACCTGTGAAACCTGTCAGTTGTATAAAGTAGCTAGTCAGCCTATCATCCCACCAACCTTGAAGATAAAAACTGAACATCCTTTTGAATTAGTGGCTGCTGATATTGTGGTTTTCCCACGCACCCAGCTAGGGTACCTTGGTTGTCTGGTGATGGTTGACCATTTTAGCAAGTGGGTTGTGGCTCGCCCATTAAGAACAAAAAGGTCATCTACCATTATCCAGTTGATGGAGCATGATATATTCCCCAACTTGTTAAGAATTCCTCGGAGGCTCCTGACAGACAATGGACCTGAATTCCGTTCGGAGGAGTTCCAAGAGTTCCTTGATCGCTATGGGATTATGCATGTTATACTAGTCCACTTAAGCCTGCTAGCAATGGTGCTGTTGAACGTGTAAATAGAACAATTGGAGAGTTCTTGAGGAGCTTGGGACAAACAGGAGTGGAATGGGATACAAATCTGGTAACAGCTGTGATTACCTATAACAATACCTTCCATGCTGAAATAAAGACCACCCCTGCGGACTGTCTCTTGGAACAACGTCACCAGAATATTGCTACTGTAGTTGTTCCCCCTCAATTGCGAGAAATATGGAAGGAGGGCCATCCACGGTTTGCACCCTTCCAGGTTGGCCAGAAAGTAGTCAAGAAGATCATTACCAGTGACCGGAGCACCTCACGGAAGTTCTCCCCCAAGTATACTGGGCCTTACAAGGTTAGTCAAGTACACAGTAATGGAGTATCCTATGAATTGACCACATCAACTGTTGAGGGCACCCCCGAGTTATAAAAGCTCATCATACCCATTTGAAGGCCTGGCATGAACCCCCAAAATATCTACAGAAGCATAGGAGGGAACAGGAATTGCAGAAAGTACCTGAGATGCCTGAGACCTGGATCCCGGACTTACCATCAAGTGCCGCACGCATACCCTTTCCCTGGCATAGGGGTGGCACCACTTTAGATGATGGCCCTGAATATTCCTTTGAGGGCTTTGGTACCCCTGAAGTGGAATCCCGGGTAGCTTTCATGGGGAACTCCAGTGTTGGGACCAGTGCTTCGGATACAGATGAGGAACTCTCTTCTTCAGAGAAATATCACCGGTTGAATACACTCCTGAATGCGCGACAAAGTATTACCTGGAGAGACCCTTTGGTAGAGTATTGGGAGTATGATGGGACTAGTAATTTTAGTGCTGAGACAACTGCTGGAATGGAAGGGTGTCCGCCAGTGGAGCTAAACTGTGGAGATGTGCCTCCAATTACTCAGCATTCGGGGGAGACAGATTTTCAGACACCCGTTGAGGAGATTCAGGCCGGGGCATTTCCAGTGGGGGAGCAAGTTTTTCGAACTATGCAGGAGTCAGAAGGTAATGATATACCTTCACTTGGTTATGAGAATTCTCCGATTTTGGTAGGGTCATTAGAATCAATTTTCACAGTACTCCCATGAGTGAGTCTTGCCTCATGAGTCCCCAAACCATACCCCCCTTTCAAGAAAATCAGTTGTGGGGTGCTGGTTCTGAAAATGAGTCTGGGCAAACTGAGGTCCAGGGTAATGTGACAGATTCGCATGAATATCTGGACACACTGGAAGATGATGCTCCATTGGATGGATTAAAATTGGCCCAGCAATCATTGAGACTTGTACAACAGTCGCTAGATGTAGCTAATGATGCATTGAGTACTCTGGAGAATTCGTTCCTTGGGTTCACTGATTCCATGCCCGGCTCACCTCAAGTCCCTCAATCTCAGTCTTGCCATGTTAGTTTTAGCCCTGTGCAGTCAGGATTCACCACATGTCAGGAGATACTAAATGAGTATAGACAGAAGGTTCGTGCCTGGACTAGCCATCATCGTCATTTCCAAGCTGAGACCAAGACTTCACGATCAGAGAAACTTAACTTACCCCAGTCAGGGCTCAACCGGCCATTCACACGCTCCTGTGGCAATCCTGCAGAATTACCAAATGTACAACCACAGACCCTTGAGTACAGAATCAGAGGCAACCGAGTAAACTGAAGTGAAGTATTGTGGGTAAATCTGTTATAAAATACACTCTAAGATAACTAGATTTGGGGTTTTCTTTCCTGTGAGAGGATACCCAATGTACTCGGCACTCGAAAGGGATGTAAGAATGGATTATTCATTGATTTCTGCTTTATTTTTGGGTGTATAACCAGGGGAGGGGTAGTTAGTGAACCTTTTGTTCTGAAGGGGTCAATAATTAAGTGTTCTAGGGGAGTAAGCAGCCTGGAGAAACTTCTGAGGGAAAGATATGGGATGATGCATGCTACTGACTTGCGACTAATTGACATTCCAGTCGTTTGAAAAAAAAAAAAAAAAAAAAAAAAAACAAGGGGGGGTTAGAGTGAAGATTTGGCCCATTCTTTTCTTTCATTTGATTTCCTTTGACCGGAATACAGTGGCACTTCTAGCCTTGATTTGGTTTCCTTCTTTTCTTCTTCACTGTTCCTACTGATACTCTGGTTTAAAAAAAAAAAAAAAAAAAAAAACCCTCCCAACTTGAATTCCCAGAGGATTTGAGTGAATACACCTGGCTGAAGTGGTGGAGGAACAAAGGGGTTACTAGCCAGATTTCCCCCATGGTATAGTGTGGGAAGAACACTACAGTCAAATTTATGGGTCCTGGTCTCTTGATCCAGGGTCAAGGGAAATAGAGGCAGTGAAGTGAATCAAGCAAGAAAAACCCAGTGAATGTTGTGACCCAAAAAGGGGGTTGGAGGATTTCTGGGTAGAAACTGTAGGTTGTGCCAGAAGCAAGGAGGTGATACCCGTGAACAATGTGTAGATTAAGTGAAACAAAAGTGGTGCTTACAAAAAAAAAAAAAAAAAAAAAAAACTGCCAGTATTTACCATGTACATATTGGGAATTAATGTACAATGTTAGTGGTACCAAATGGATTACTGTAATAATGAGATTTGGGCATTTGGCTAAGTTGACCTAGTTATGAAATGGTTTTTCCCTCTGTTATAATTGGCCAGTTTGAGTAAAGCAATTGTTATTAGATAAGTCTGTAATAATTTGTGGTACTAATGAGTTTTAATGTAAGTGTAGGTTAGCTAACTGGGAGGGTCAGCATGGTTTTGATGCAATAACTTTTATAATGTATACTCCCATGTTTAGATTGTCAAGCGATGCATTATCCTGTTAGGGACCATGAAGGAGGAAAGAATTGTGAGGGGGTTTTTTCTTAGGGGGAAGGAATGTGGGGGTTGTGAAGTTTCTCACAACCCCCCCTGATTTTCAAATTCCCCTTTTTGGGGGTTGTGGAGTTTTTCATAAAAAAGCTTCACCCTAGTTTTCAAGTCCTATCTGGGTCCCCTCACAAGTTTTTCTTTCCCCACAGGAGTAGTTAGGAAACCATTAATGGTAATTAGGATTAAGGTTATGAAACCTGAATAGACCCTTAATACGACCTCCTGTCAGAAGCCAAGGAAGTGTGGAAAGCCTTTAAAGGTAGGAGTTTTTGTAATCCTTGGCTAGAGTTCATTTGTATTTCACCATCATTATCATGGTTAATTATTATTATTAAGGGTAGACATACATATAGGTTGTTGAAACTGACTGAGTATAGATAGGTTTGCCACCTTGTCATGTAACTAGCTAGAGAACCAATTATCATTATTATAGGTCACCAGTCATATTATTCCAGAGTTAGGTTTTTGCCCATGCTTGTTTGGCAATGATTATAGGTTGATTAACTCATGTGAGATAGGTTTGCCATAATTGTCAATGTTTGTAGTTATTATTTTTATGTTGGTTATTTATTATTTATGTGCTTTGATTTCATGAGTAAATTATGTTTTCCAGTGATCAATTATGAAGTCATGATTCCAGTTAATGTTTGTGGTTAATTGCCTGTTATGTTGTTATTATTGTGATTAATGGTGCTAGATGCATGTAACTAATAATCTTGTGTTGTCTAGGCAACCTGTTGGGATTCAACTCACGTGGTCCGGATTCATCAGGCTTGGATTGTGGGTCCCATCCAGTGGGAGCTACGCAGTTTGTGTCAACCACTGTTGGCCACTGGATCTGCCCTGAAATCAGGCCTGTGACCCTAACCCTACTAACTAGCCAGCCAATAAAGGAATTGGAACTCAGGTCATAAAAGGGGGGGTCAAGTTTGGAGGGTAGTTAAGCTGGGACAAGGGTTAACATTCTGTGCAAGTCATTTCCGGTACTTTTCTCCCACTTGTTTTCTATCCTTTCTGCCAAATCTCACTAAGGGTTATTGGGGCTCCAGGTGTTTTGTCAAGTGCGGTGCATTGCCAGTCCTTTTGTTATGTTTATGCTGTCACACTGAATAGTTGTTTATTTCAGATATAATAAAGAGAAAAACCCAAGTAGTTTACTTCTATTAGGTCTACCTTTGAATTCTAGCCCTTTCTTGGACCCTGAGCGGTTGGGTCTCTTACTCAGTGGAGAGTCAGATTGAGACACCTGCACTAGGGGAAGTCCTTTACAGTTAATGTGCGAGTCGGACCTGAATAATCTGGAAATAAACCACTGACCAGAGAGGCCTTCCTAGATACCAGAGGAGATTACATCTTTGCCCAGTCTCTTGACTGTTCCGAACCCAGAAACGTGAAAAGGTGCTGGGTGGTTGGAAACACAGATACTTGGGGACTACGGCCTACGCCGCCACCATAGCATACTTTTTGGCATTCCCAGCGGGATTAGTTGAGAGATTGGTTGAAGATAGTAAAGTTTAAAAGGGGAACAGGGGAGAATGTCGAATCCAGAGATGACCCAGAGTATGGAGGTTGCTGAAGAAGTTAGTGGACAGCTTGGTGAGGGGGTAGTGGCATCCGCCACCCAATCCCCACTGAGAGATATTGAGGATCAACTCGTGAATTACCGGTCTACTACTGCGGGTACAACTTCTGACCAGGATGTGTATGCTCTCAGAAGAGTGGCATTGACAGTAGCCACCTGGTTAGAACAAGTGAGCAGCCCTGAACAGCCCAGGTTTCGAATAGACGATGGAGCCAATGGCCTTGCTATGAACTGGGGAGAAAAGAGAATGATGGGTCCCTCCCAGGAGAGTGATTCATCTGGGACAGAAGCCGAAGACCTGAACCGACTACCAGGAGCCCAAAGGTGGGCCAAATCACCCCCTACCTTTCAGGCTTCAGAAAGCCAGCCCAGACCAACAGTCAACCGGAGACCTCCTATGAAGTTTCACCGAGAGCTTGGGGAGACAAATGGGGAGGATGAACCAGGGACATTTACCGCAAGAAAGGGGCCCCACCCACCCAGCCAACCACTGCCAACAGAGAAGCTCCTGGAATGCCTTGCTAAAGCTCTAGAGAAACTAGATGGGCGCCACTTTCCTCAACCATTGCCATTTGATATATCAGATGGGAGAACGTTCGAAGAATTTAGGAAGGAGTTTGAGGATTATGCTGACAATACAGTAGCAGGAGGACACAACTACTGGAAAGCGGCATTGCGAGAGTGTCTTATGGGACAGATGAGAGGGGGTTTTGATTTAATTGACCGACCAGGGATGCCATACGGAGTTGTCAGGAAGAGACTGCAGACTTACTACAGAGAACTCCATTCTACTGTGACAAGAGACAAGCGAGAAGCATTTACTAATGCTCAATTACGACCCAGTGAGACCTTATACCAGTATGCAACCAGGTTAGAAACTGTGTGGATGGCTGCAATGCCCGAAGTAGAAGTGGATAATTGCCGAGAACTGATTTCAAAATTTCTTAGCACTGTTCCAGATGCATTTTCGGTGAAGATTGAAGTTGCCCTGGCCACGGCATGACTGACGCGTGGAGCTGGGACCCAGTTGAATTGGCCAGCAGAGAGAGAATTGGCAGCTAGTGAGAGGGAACCTCCAGGGAAATCTTTAGCCTTATCTAGACCTCTCCCCAGCCTGCAGGAGGCCTGGAACATAGGAATGTCCCCTTTGGTACTCCAACCACCACCAGGTGGCCAGAATACAAGGTCAGTTAGTGATCAAGGTCAGCCCCAAAGGAACCCAAACCAACAAAATCACCAGTCTCACCCTCAGTTGCGGGCCTTGCAGCAGGGTTCAGGACCAGCCAGCCATCTAACCACCCCCCCCCACCATCTGATCGTCCCTGGGTGAACTGTAATTACTGTGGAAGGAGAGGTCACCTGGAACGGGATTGTCGTCGGCGTTTAGGAGTGTGTTTGCGGTGTGGTGAGCGGGATCATTGGGTGTCACGATGCCCTTACCCACCTAATGGGTATGGTCATAGCCAGCGATCACGCCAGCAGAGTAGGCCCAGTTCAAGAGCACCGAGTCCTACCATCTCAAGGGAACCAGTTCCTGGGCCTAACCATACCAGCCCACGAGGGACTAAGCCGAATCAAGAACTGCGCCCTTTAAACCAGTAAGCTCTGAGGCCAGAGGGGAACCCCCAGAGCTCCTAGCAGGACGAATAGTGCCCCTAACTAGTGGCCCAATACCAGAACAAGAATTTATGGGTGAAGTACAGATGGGGGGAGATCCAGTGTGTGTCAACCCAGTTTTGCCTGTGAGAATGAATGCGAGTGCAGTTCCTTTTGTCCCCCAGAGATATGAGGCAACAGAGATTTCCCATCTTTTGGTGGGAGGAATGAATCAGATTGTAAATCCTGGTACTGATTGTCCTGATAGGTCCCCCGTTAGTTGCGAGCCTGCTAGTAATAACCTAGGGTATCCAGGTCCATTTGGTCTGGATGAGAGTGTAAATATTCCTGAAGAGTCTGATAGGGAGCAACCCCCTGACCAGAATAATGAACCCGAAGCTGATGCTCCCGAAACGTATTTGATAAATAGTAATGTCTTTGACACTGATGGGTTGGATGAGGAGATGACTGGACAGTTAGCGCCTCAATCTTTACTGAAGGTGGATATACGGTTTGAACATTTGGAGAACTACTTGGCAGTACTTGATTCCGGAGCTACAGTTGGAATCTTGGATCACTCAGTGGTAGAGGAACTGGAGTTAACTCCAGAGATGCAGAGCTGTAACTTGAGGATTCGAGGGATTGGAGTGAACAACCATATTAAACCACTGGGGGATTACGCTGGGGTTATCGATTCATGGAGTGGAAATGGAGCCTGTTCTGTTTGCAGTGGTAAAAAGGTTGAAGTTCCCAGTTGTATTGGGAATGAATTTTCTTGTTGAAAACAGTCTCCAAGTTAATGTGAAAAGAAAAAGGATAACACGAGCTTATAAAGATGGGCATGAGGAAGAGGTACCAGACATCGAAGCAGAGGAGCCAGAGTTGGGTTCAGTATTTGAGGAAGGCAAGAAGTGGATAGTGAACCGAGAGTTGCTTGACTCAGAATCAGTGATTCTAATGCAAAAACGGAACCGATTGTTGCGACAGGTGCATGGGCTATTGGCCCAGTCAAAGCCCCTACCAGAGGGAAAACCTGCCTTGAGGCCGTTTAAGCGGAACTGGCGGGAATTACAGTTAAGGAGTGGGGTGATAGTACATCAAAGTAGGACTGGGTATATTAGCTGTGTAGTACCTTCCACATTGCTCGTGGATATGGCCCTCAGTTTCCACATGGAAATGGCACATATTGGGCGTAATAAGTTGGTGGAAGCGTTGCGACTGTTTGTGTGGCACCCGGATTTGTATAAAGTAGCTAGTGACATCTGTATTACCTGTGAAACCTGTCAGTTGTATAAAGTAGCTAGTCAGCCTATCATCCCACCAACCTTGAAGATAAAAACTGAACATCCTTTTGAATTAGTGGCTGCTGATATTGTGGTTTTCCCACGCACCCAGCTAGGGTACCTTGGTTGTCTGGTGATGGTTGACCATTTTAGCAAGTGGGTTGTGGCTCGCCCATTAAGAACAAAAAGGTCATCTACCATTATCCAGTTGATGGAGCATGATATATTCCCCAACTTGTTAAGAATTCCTCGGAGGCTCCTGACAGACAATGGACCTGAATTCCGTTCGGAGGAGTTCCAAGAGTTCCTTGATCGCTATGGGATTATGCATGTTTATACTAGTCCACTTAAGCCTGCTAGCAATGGTGCTGTTGAACGTGTAAATAGAACAATTGGAGAGTTCTTGAGGAGCTTGGGACAAACAGGAGTGGAATGGGATACAAATCTGGTAACAGCTGTGATTACCTATAACAATACCTTCCATGCTGAAATAAAGACCACCCCTGCGGACTGTCTCTTGGAACAACGTCACCAGAATATTGCTACTGTAGTTGTTCCCCCTCAATTGCGAGAAATATGGAAGGAGGGCCATCCACGGTTTGCACCCTTCCAGGTTGGCCAGAAAGTAGTCAAGAAGATCATTACCAGTGACCGGAGCACCTCACGGAAGTTCTCCCCCAAGTATACTGGGCCTTACAAGGTTAGTCAAGTACACAGTAATGGAGTATCCTATGAATTGACCACATCAACTGTTGAGGGCACCCCCCGAGTTATAAAAGCTCATCATACCCATTTGAAGGCCTGGCATGAACCCCCAAAATATCTACAGAAGCATAGGAGGGAACAGGAATTGCAGAAAGTACCTGAGATGCCTGAGACCTGGATCCCGGACTTACCATCAAGTGCCGCACGCATACCCTTTCCCTGGCATAGGGGTGGCACCACTTTAGATGATGGCCCTGAATATTCCTTTGAGGGCTTTGGTACCCCTGAAGTGGAATCCCGGGTAGCTTTCATGGGGAACTCCAGTGTTGGGACCAGTGCTTCGGATACAGATGAGGAACTCTCTTCTTCAGAGAAATATCACCGGTTGAATACACTCCTGAATGCGCGACAAAGTATTACCTGGAGAGACCCTTTGGTAGAGTATTGGGAGTATGATGGGACTAGTAATTTTAGTGCTGAGACAACTGCTGGAATGGAAGGGTGTCCGCCAGTGGAGCTAAACTGTGGAGATGTGCCTCCAATTACTCAGCATTCGGGGGAGACAGATTTTCAGACACCCGTTGAGGAGATTCAGGCCGGGGCATTTCCAGTGGGGGAGCAAGTTTTTCGAACTATGCAGGAGTCAGAAGGTAATGATATACCTTCACTTGGTTATGAGAATTCTCCGATTTTGGTAGGGTCATTAGAATCAATTTTCACAGTACTCCCATGAGTGAGTCTTGCCTCATGAGTCCCCAAACCATACCCCCCTTTCAAGAAAATCAGTTGTGGGGTGCTGGTTCTGAAAATGAGTCTGGGCAAACTGAGGTCCAGGGTAATGTGACAGATTCGCATGAATATCTGGACACACTGGAAGATGATGCTCCATTGGATGGATTAAAATTGGCCCAGCAATCATTGAGACTTGTACAACAGTCGCTAGATGTAGCTAATGATGCATTGAGTACTCTGGAGAATTCGTTCCTTGGGTTCACTGATTCCATGCCCGGCTCACCTCAAGTCCCTCAATCTCAGTCTTGCCATGTTAGTTTTAGCCCTGTGCAGTCAGGATTCACCACATGTCAGGAGATACTAAATGAGTATAGACAGAAGGTTCGTGCCTGGACTAGCCATCATCGTCATTTCCAAGCTGAGACCAAGACTTCACGATCAGAGAAACTTAACTTACCCCAGTCAGGGCTCAACCGGCCATTCACACGCTCCTGTGGCAATCCTGCAGAATTACCAAATGTACAACCACAGACCCTTGAGTACAGAATCAGAGGCAACCGAGTAAACTGAAGTGAAGTATTGTGGGTAAATCTGTTATAAAATACACTCTAAGATAACTAGATTTGGGGTTTTCTTTCCTGTGAGAGGATACCCAATGTACTCGGCACTCGAAAGGGATGTAAGAATGGATTATTCATTGATTTCTGCTTTATTTTGGGTGTATAACCAGGGGAGGGGTAGTTAGTGAACCTTTTGTTCTGAAGGGGTCAATAATTAAGTGTTCTAGGGGAGTAAGCAGCCTGGAGAAACTTCTGAGGGAAAGATATGGGATGATGCATGCTACTGACTTGCGACTAATTGACATTCCAGTCGTTTGAAAAAAAAAAAAAAAAAAAAAAACAAGGGGGGGTTAGAGTGAAGATTTGGCCCATTCTTTTCTTTCATTTGATTTCCTTTGACCGGAATACAGTGGCACTTCTAGCCTTGATTTGGTTTCCTTCTTTTCTTCTTCACTGTTCCTACTGATACTCTGGTTTAAAAAAAAAAAAAAAAAAAAAAACCCTCCCAACTTGAATTCCCAGAGGATTTGAGTGAATACACCTGGCTGAAGTGGTGGAGGAACAAAGGGGTTACTAGCCAGATTTCCCCCATGGTATAGTGTGGGAAGAACACTACAGTCAAATTTATGGGTCCTGGTCTCTTGATCCAGGGTCAAGGGAAATAGAGGCAGTGAAGTGAATCAAGCAAGAAAAACCCAGTGAATGTTGTGACCCAAAAAGGGGGTTGGAGGATTTCTGGGTAGAAACTGTAGGTTGTGCCAGAAGCAAGGAGGTGATACCCGTGAACAATGTGTAGATTAAGTGAAACAAAAGTGGTGCTTACAAAAAAAAAAAAAAAAAAAAAAAATGCCAGTATTTACCATGTACATATTGGGAATTAATGTACAATGTTAGTGGTACCAAATGGATTACTGTAATAATGAGATTTGGGCATTTGGCTAAGTTGACCTAGTTATGAAATGGTTTTTCCCTCTGTTATAATTGGCCAGTTTGAGTAAAGCAATTGTTATTAGATAAGTCTGTAATAATTTGTGGTACTAATGAGTTTTAATGTAAGTGTAGGTTAGCTAACTGGGAGGGTCAGCATGGTTTTGATGCAATAACTTTTATAATGTATACTCCCATGTTTAGATTGTCAAGCGATGCATTATCCTGTTAGGGACCATGAAGGAGGAAAGAATTGTGAGGGGGGTTTTTTCTTAGGGGGAAGGAATGTGGGGGTTGTGAAGTTTCTCACAACCCCCCCTGATTTTCAAATTCCCCATTTTTGGGGGTTGTGGAGTTTTTCATAAAAAAGCTTCACCCTAGTTTTCAAGTCCTATCTGGGTCCCCTCACAAGTTTTTCTTTCCCCACAGGAGTAGTTAGGAAACCATTAATGGTAATTAGGATTAAGGTTATGAAACCTGAATAGACCCTTAATACGACCTCCTGTCAGAAGCCAAGGAAGTGTGGAAAGCCTTTAAAAGGTAGGAGTTTTTGTAATCCTTGGCTAGAGTTCATTTGTATTTCACCATCATTATCATGGTTAATTATTATTATTAAGGGTAGACATACATATAGGTTGTTGAAACTGACTGAGTATAGATAGGTTTGCCACCTTGTCATGTAACTAGCTAGAGAACCAATTATCATTATTATAGGTCACCAGTCATATTATTCCAGAGTTAGGTTTTTGCCCATGCTTGTTTGGCAATGATTATAGGTTGATTAACTCATGTGAGATAGGTTTGCCATAATTGTCAATGTTTGTAGTTATTATTTTGTATGTTGGTTATTTATTATTTATGTGCTTTGATTTCATGAGTAAATTATGTTTTCCAGTGATCAATTATGAAGTCATGATTCCAGTTAATGTTTGTGGTTAATTGCCTGTTATGTTGTTATTATTGTGATTAATGGTGCTAGATGCATGTAACTAATAATCTTGTGTTGTCTAGGCAACCTGTTTGGGATTCAACTCACGTGGTCCGGATTCATCAGGCTTGGATTGTGGGTCCCATCCAGTGGGAGCTACGCAGTTTGTGTCAACCACTGTTGGCCACTGGATCTGCCCTGAAATCAGGCCTGTGACCCTAACCCTACTAACTAGCCAGCCAATAAAGGAATTGGAACTCAGGTCATAAAAGGGGGGGTCAAGTTTGGAGGGTAGTTAAGCTGGGACAAGGGTTAACATTCTGTGCAAGTCATTTCCGGTACTTTTCTCCCACTTGTTTTCTATCCTTTCTGCCAAATCTCACTAAGGGTTATTGGGGCTCCAGGTGTTTTGTCAAGTGCGGTGCATTGCCAGTCCTTTTGTTATGTTTATGCTGTCACACTGAATAGTTGTTTATTTCAGATATAATAAAGAGAAAAACCCAAGTAGTTTACTTCTATTAGGTCTACCTTTGAATTCTAGCCCTTTCTTGGACCCTGAGCGGTTGGGTCTCTTACTCAGTGGAGAGTCAGATTGAGACACCTGCACTAGGGGAAGTCCTTTACAGTTAATGTGCGAGTCGGACCTGAATAATCTGGAAATAAACCACTGACCAGAGAGGCCTTCCTAGATACCAGAGGAGATTACATCTTTGCCCAGTCTCTTGACTGTTCCGAACCCAGAAACGTGAAAAGGTGCTGGGTGGTTGGAAACACAGATACTTGGGGACTACGGCCTACGCCGCCACCGTAGCAGTATTGCTTGCTGCTGTTTATATAGATCCTAGATATAGATGCTTATTAACATCTGAACAGGTAGTTAAAGCCAAGGATGCCCTATGCAATATAGCAATCAGAATGAAAAGTAACCTAGACCTTTCAAATAAAGTCTCTCTATTAAGAGAGGAATGTGGAACCGAGATTATTGCATCATCATCAAATTCATCATCTCCTTCCACCACTTCTGATGTCAGCGAGTTTGATTTTGAAAAAATTATTGATATTCAACATGGTAAGAAATCAAAACGTCCTCGTTTAGAAAGTGAACTAATACCACCTGTCAGTCCAATGTGTACCCTCAAATTGCAAGTTGAGGAATCTTTTCCTGAGATTGAAAAATTTGACCATTCATCAAAACTGTCTTTTGAACAAGTAATAGAAAGGTATCCTAAAGTTATAAGAGATGTTGCAAATCTTCTAGTAGCTATGCCTTCAACACAAGTCAGTGTTGAACGGCTATTTTCAGCACTGAAAATTTTAAAATCTGATTTAAGGGCACGTATGAAAGAAGATATTGTTGAGGCTATGTTATTTTTAAGAACAAATGTTTATAAGTAAACTTAGATAAATAATTTTAATTCATAATTTTTTTTATGGAAACAGATTTACAAGAATATCTTGATTTTATGTTTAAAAATTAGTTTCCTACCTTAGCTACATTAGTAAAAATTTCTGCAAAAGTTATTATTTTGCTTTCATTTTTTAATACAAGGAGTATTATGATTTATGATACTGTAAATGTATCATTGAATTTGCAAACTTTTTAATTTTTTAATATGTAGTTTGAACTTTAAAGATAAAGTCTGATTTAAGGTTACACTTAAAAAAAATATAATTGAGGCCATCTTGTTTTAAAAAAAAAAATTATAAATAAACTTAGTAATTTTCATTTTCAATTATTTTAAGGAAACAGATTTACAAGAAGAATATCTTGATTTTATGTTTAAAATTAGTTGATTATACCTTAGCTAGAATAAAAAAAAATTTCCATTAGTTTTCATTTGTTAATCCAAGGAGTAGTATTGATTTTATAAGCGTAGGGTAAATTATTTTGTAAATTTTCTTTTATAATATGTATTAGTAGTTTGAACTTTTGACTTTTAGTTGAATTGCTTTTGTTAATTAAATTACAAAACTTTTTGACTAAAAGAAAATCTCTTTTAAGTATAATATAACCTATTAAAAATTTAAAAACTGAATTTTTGAAATATTCAGCTCTTTTTCAAGCCAAGTTGGCTTTCATGAAGCTTTCAAGTTTCAACACTTAAAAAAAGATGCATATATTATCTCAGAAAGTTTGATTGTTACTATTTTCCATACGAGAATTCTTAAGTTTGAACTTTGAACTAATTAGGAGGCAAGTTTCTCTAATTTATATAAGCTACCATTGTTAATAAATATTTAATATCATTTAGTTTTCATCATTTTCCTTTAGTTATTTAAATAACTTCATTCTATCATTATATTTGCCTAATTTAAAATCATAAGAAATTTAAATTTTGAGTATTAAAGTGATTTAATAATAAAATATTTTGTGCAATATTTTAAATTGGACAATTAGTTATATAAATCTAGATATTTATTTTATAATTAACAGAATTTACTATAAAAGAGCCGGAGCCAGAGCTGGAGCCAGACTGTAAAAAATTTCTGCTCCGGAGCCGGAGTCGGAGCCAGAAGTTTTTTACCAGCTCCGAAACCCTGCTCAAAACCCTCCATCTTCACTATCAACTCTTACAGTATTACAGGTATGTACAGTTTATTAAAAGGGTATTGTTTTATTTTATTGCAGCTATTTTTGTACTAATAACCCATTCTTTTTCAGTAAAGTACATACCACAAAAACAATGCACAAACCTCAGGGCATGACTGTGTGTGTGTGTGTGTGTGTGTGTGTGTGTGTGTGTGTGTGTATATATATATATATAAAATTTCTAAGCAAGTTTCTTAAAATTTATTTAACCAAGTCTGTTAATATATATTATTCAGAGATTTTAAATTGTAGCAATTTTTATTTGTTCAAACCATTTCTAATATTTTTCAATTTATATAAACACAAAAAAAATACTTGGGAACTCCTTTTCATCTAATGACTTTATTAGACTACGTTTAAATAAATGGATTCTATTTACAAAAGCTTTAATTCCATATAACCTAGCATTGGGCTCAGTAACTTAGTCTTAAAAATGTTAATCTCCTACAGGGGACAAGAAGGTATTTGAACTCTACAAAGGTACAAAGAAGGAAAGGGGCACCTACAAGGCCCATTTACCCTGTGAAAACCCTTAACTGGAATATTTCTATAACTTTTTAATGACTCACCGAGTGAAACCTTTGATGAAGGTAGACTACAAAATTTAGCCAAACCCATTTTTTTATTAATCAGACTTTAGAAAATCTTTTGACAATTTTCAAATCTAAATCATCTTCATGGAAATGAAAATATCAAGATAGATTCAACTGTTTAAAAATCATTCCTCATCATAGAATTTGCATGAATGGCATTTAATGCCCTTTGAATAAATATGAAGCAGTGCCCAATTTCTAAACAGTTAACTCTAATGGTTCTTGATTCATTATGAAAAATGGTTGATGCAAGGTCATCAGTAAGTACCTTTAGATCTTAATTTTGCCTCTCTTCTTCTTCTTCTATGGGCAGGGGCATTTTACAGGCCTTTGGCCCCTCCTTCTTGCACAAGAAAAAGCTACAGTACCAGATAGACCCCTAATTGCCAAATTTTATTCAATGGACACAAAACTTGGCAATCTAATGTACATACCAACCAATGAGAAAGAAAAACAGCCATTTAAAAGGGGAGGAGTTTATTTTAATGAAGAGTCCCTTAACAATATTTTGGATACTTTACACAACATTATCAAATAAGCTTCAAATTGCAGGTAGGACTAACAAAGTTGGATCACCTGAAGATCCAGCACCCCAGCCTTTTTTAGTTAGCTTTATAAGGCTAATTAATGAAAATATCACGACTTAACCTAACCAATCATTAGGTCAACTGTATACCCTTGACAATTGGTTAGGTTAGGTCATGATATTTTCGTTAGTTAGCCTTATAAAGCTAACTAAAAAAGGCTGGGGTGGATCGATCTTCAGGTGATCCCAAAAGTCCAACAATTTCAAGTTCATGTCTGAGACTCTTAAGTCACCATGAGAATTGAAGCGTTTATTATTCATTCAATTAGTATACTGTATGTTTGAAAGATTTCAAATATAACAACATAGTAAAAATTTATTGATAAAACAGTATAACACTGGCTTGAAAATATGGGCAGAAATTTTACATACAGTAGTCCCTTGGTCACTGCAGAGTTACATTCCTGGAAAAGGCCATGTTGGGCAAAACTACATTGCATAAACTTAAATACCTTATGGAAAAGATTAAAATAGGAATGCACAACCTTGGAATATAACATACAGAAACATAATTACATGTTTTTCCATAAGTAAAACCTGAGTAAATACGTGTGTATATATATATATATATATATATATATATATATATATATATATATATATATGGAATAAACAAATAATAAAACAAGAATGAATGAATGATGAGTAGTTTGGAGGATGAGGAGTTAATTGTTTGAGGCTGATGAATCATTGGCATCAAACTCCATTGAAGTGGATGCTTGAGAGGATGCAACAACAGGACTGTTTAAAGGAAGAAGTTTTTTTTTGCTGTTTTGCCTTCCTCCGTAAACCACCCCTTGTGAGGTGTTAAGAGATCCTCAAGTCCTCTCTTAAATTTAAGGCTCCTCTCCATTATTGAGTCCATGTTAATACCAATTTCTGCCAGATCATTTGACTTGCGTAGGAAGTTTGACAATGCCTTTGTTGTCAGGATAGGTTTTGCAGGTTCATCCTCTTCTTTCACCTCACTGTCACTGCAGCTTGATGCAATAACTCTTCAAACTCCTCATTGGTCAACCCTGTGATGAGATTGCAGCAGCTCTTCCATGTCCTCATAACTCTCCCCTTCTAGTTCTTTGGCCAGCTTGACAATGTCAGAAATTTCCTTATTGACAGTGGGGAATCCCTTGGAGTTATTCACCACTTTAAGCCAAAGATGATTCCAACCAGCATTCATTGTCAAGTGTTTAATATTTAACAAAAAGGCAAAAAAAGTTTGAAATGGAGAAATTTCACAGGGATAACCACCATGAAATGCAGTGCTAGCCAGATTGAGAGCATGAGTGCACAGAGAGTGTGGCTGAGTGTTGCTTGTGACATCACATACATATGTAAAATGTGGTACACACCCAATTCAAGACTGCCTATAATTAAATTTGGATCTTGTGGGTTATAACCCATCAATTACTTCATTTTTCAAATAATACAACAACAGAAACCTAACCTAACCCATCATTTACTTTTCACTTCAGAAATGTGTTTCATTGCAAAAATGATGGGTTATAACCCACAAGACCCTTAAATTTTTTATGCACTGGGTAACCAAGTGTCACATTTATTTAAGCATGTATAATGAAACCCATGTTAGGGAAACCCACATTGGACAAGGGTTTACTGTATACATACAATCTCAGTAGCTACCTGTAGTTCTAGAGTAAGGGTGTTTACTTCTCACTGGTTGATATGGTACAAGAAAATTAATTACACTATCACACTACCAAAATTTATTTATGGTACTATACTTACTATGTCTAATCCATAAACTGGGCACAAAATAGTAAGCAGCAGCACGATGAATGCTGAAGAGTGAACCATGATTTCTACATCATAAATCAATATATTTAAATAATGAATGAATGAATTAAGATGATGAAATACTGTAAGTTTACCAGACAAATGATCAATTAAGTACAGGTGAAACTGTGTTAGAAGTTCTAGGCCTAATCAAATATTTTAGTTTTAATAATTTTTATCCTTGTTATCTTCAAAGAAATTCCAGCATTAATGCTTTAATGTCCTGGTTTTCAAGAAACTGCAATTATTATTATGTAAAACCAGACAAAAGTTATAATAAGTCCAATCTAAATATTAAATAGATTGGTTAGCTTAGGCCCTAACTAGTAGGTCCATAATTCTAAATAATATATGTATTATTAATTTCTATATTTTTTCTCTTCCGCTCTTTTTCTACGCTGTGTTTATAAATTCAATATAAATCTAGTGTTTCTTTTATCGAGGAAACATTAAGCAAGGAACTTTTTTTATATACTGTATTTTTCGGTGTATAAGATGCACCTTTGTATAAGACGCACCCCTATTTTCAGGAAAAAAATTGACCAACTGCCTAGTTGTCAGAAAATTTCCATAATTTTCTACCAGCAAAGCTGACTTTTGTTAAAAGCCCTCCATCAAAAGTATGGTGATACGTTTTCTTTCACCCATACTCATTATAAGAAAATAGTATTAAGTATACGGGAGACTATATACTATATGTTATGAAACATAAAAGTACATCATTATGCAATATGTACTGTTTTTCTTGTTATCAGTGGGTTGGGAAGAGTAGAAACTTAGTGTAAAATTGGCCAAACCAATACACAGTCAGGAAGGACTAAGAGATGATGAATTTTTGTAAAAATCCATCAGTTCTTCTTGCCCATATAAAGGTAATATTATGACCTTCGGTGTATAGGACGCAGGGTGATTTTGAGACTCCATTTTTTGGAAAAAAAAGTGCATCTTATACATTGAAAAATACAGTAGCTACCAGTAATTTAGCTAATCTATATACAAAAATCATGAAAAATAGCAATTTCAAAATAAAATCAGTTTTATAATTTTTGTTTTATTATTATAAAACAATATAAAAAACTACCTAGCGAGGAAAATTTTGAATGTTTTATCATATATTTCATTTGTTATTTGATACATGCAAGACTGCAAGTAGCCAAAGGAATGGCTAAGGACTTTGCATAAATACGGTATATCAAAATCTGTTTATACATAATTCTATTTTCCTTCTGTTTTTTTTTATTAAAAACTGAATGATGCCAGATTAGCTGGATATCAGACAGAGTTCCAGCCAGAACTGGAACTCACAATAAATAGCCAGAATTCTGGCCAGCAGGAACCAGAACTGGAATTCTGGTACACCTCTAATATTAAATGGATAACATTTGATAAATAAACTGCGCGCTCCCTTCCTGATTGCAGCCATTTTCATTTCAATTTTCATCCAAGAATGAGAAATTTGAAGGTAGAAACCTCAAAGGAGGCAATTCTCAAACTGATCCATTCCCATAGTAGAATATAAAAAGTATAATTATTATGCCTATAATTATATGTTGACCCTCTTTTTACCCTAAGTTTGAAGGGATAGATAGGGTAGATATAAAAAATACTATTTCTACTAGAAACTGATCGCAAAACTAGAGGTTAAGCTGCAAAAAAAATTGTAGATTAGATCTATGTAAATACAGGAATACCCCGCATAGTACGGATTTGATCAGTATGGAATTCGCTATAGTACAGATTACAATTTAACACCAAACCCCAGTTCAGTACTGGTCCTGATTCACTCCAGTACAGTTTTTCAGTTTTGTAAACAAATATTTTTTTCCTAGTACACATGCTAAATGTAAATAAGTGAAGATTTAGAGTCTGCAAATGTTCGAGAGTTGCTTGAATTGCATTCAGAAGAGCTTAGCAATAACGACCTCATCAATTTAGAAGAACAGCATGCACTCGAAGAAGAGGACAAAAGCGAAGAAAATGAAGATGAGAAATCATCAAAGGAGTTCTCCATAGGTGAACTTGAAAAAATGTTTTGGGCGTGTGAAGATCTTAAAGAAACAATTATGGATGGAGATCCTAACATCAAGCGCAGCATGAAAGTGTAGAGAGACTTAGAAAATGCAATTTACTGCTACAGAGAATTGTATGCCAATAAGATAGAAATTAAAAGTGTTCAAACATCACTGTTGAAGTATTTTTCAAAAAAATAAATTTTCACAATGCACTTTATTATGTACATATTTAAATGAAATTTAGAAAAATGAAAGCATTTGTTAACCTAGTTTAAATTAATGCAAAAGTCCAACTTTTATAGTGTTATTTATGTCTGAGAATGAATTACTTTATTTTGTATTGATTACATTCCCCATACAGTACGGATTCACAGAGTACAGTACTTTCCATGCATGCATTAACCGTACTATACAGGGTATTCCTGTATTTCTTCAATTTTAGGATGGTGGATTTTTAGAATGATTTACCAACTGTAGTGGTGAGTAAGCAGTACTTTGGGTAATATTGTAGTTTAACATTGCAAATTCAGTTACAAATTATTGAAATAAAACTGATTTGTTTAGACCACATCACACAATAATAATAATAATAACCTGCCATGTTTAAAATGACCTCTACAATAAAAATTTTAAAAAAGTTAATTTATATTGTTTAAACACAACTTAACCCTTTAAGGACTGAAGGTACAAATTGCTAACGTTTCAAATACAAGCATTCATAACTTAACCCTACAAAAAAATTCAGGGCTTAAAGGGTTAAAAATATGCCTACCTAATTTGTGATGTAAAAATCCAAGATTACCATACTTTGTAGCTATACAGTACATTTAAGAAAAGACTGGATTCTGAATTAGAGAGAAATCTTATAAATAGAAGAAAGGTTTAGTTGAGTTGGTAGCAGGGTTGGCACTAGTGGGCCCAGCCCGAAAAAACCCATCTGGGTTTTTTAAAAAAAAAACCACTTGAAAAAACCTACTAGTTTACCCACTTGTGGGTTTTTTCATGAAACTTAAGAAGTGCATATGCAATTATTTTTAAAAATTGTCATATAGGCGCCTATAATGATTTTATATGCAAAGCAAGCAAACATGAGTCAACAAATAGACCTACAGGTATAACTCTTTGGGTGAGGTAGCAGGTTATAGAGTGTAGACATCAGCCAATCAGGGTGTTATACATCCTGATTCTTCAGTCAACTGCATCTTCAAGGAAGTTTCTACTTCTTCATGGATTGTATTTAAAAGTGGACCAGACAAATTTTGATGGGAAGGTGGAGTGTAGCCTGGTCTTAGAGTCTCTATCATTTCAATAAAATACTTAGACTCTGCACATAGAAATGGAATATTATTTGCATAAAAGAATTTGGCTATTTTGTTATCAATGACATTTTTCTGCAAAGTTGTTGTCATGCCAAAATCGCTTACTTTCTTTTGAATTTTTCTTTTTTTCATCTGTAATTGTGTCAGTGGTGGTGAGGATGAGTCTGGATCATCTGAGAGGTCTATGTCATGGCAGTATGAAGATGATGTACTGGCAGTACTATTGTCAGTCTTGTTTCTTGATTCCGTGTGTTTCAAACATTTCATTAAATGCATTTTTATTCGCTCTATTTTATTACTTATTTCATTACTGCAATGTTTGCATCTAACTTTACTAGTCCCATCAATAATATTGACTTCACTCCATTCATACCCTGATTTTCTTCTTGAGCCAAAGGTCTTTGGCATTATTTAATGCAGTTATAACTTCAAACAGACTAATTCTGTAGGCTAGCAGTAAAGATAAATATGCTGTTGCCAGTTTGTTTTATTTAACTGTGAAATAAAAGAAAAAATATTCAGTAATATGAATTAAATAGATATAACTAGCTGAATTAAGTTCCCTTTGGGAGCTGTAATTCATCTACTTCCAGCAGAAGACACAGGGGCCTGTCTTCCATAGGAAGTATAGCCTAACAAATAGGATAATTTACCACACCAAATTTAGTTCAAATTGGTCCATGTTTTCCAAATTTTGTTGTGAAGCTCAATCTGAGAAAATAATAACTTTTTATGCTTAATTGCCTGGAAGGCAACCTTTTTGCTAAAAACAAGACAAATGTTATATTAATAGTGTACGGTACAGTACAGTATTATAAAAATAAGAATAGGTAGGTCTAATATGAACTACCATATGGACATATGAAAAAACCCAATTTTACCCAGGTTTTTTCGGGTTTTAGGTGAAAAAACCCGAAAAAACCCACCTGGGGTGGGCTTTTTCAAAAAAAAGTGGGTTTCTTGCCAACCCTGGTTGGTAGTGACACAACGGAATGGAAGAATGGTAAAATGTTTAATTTTCTAAATAGATTGGGGTTCTTGTGTAGGCCTACATTTAAATTACACAAACACACACATCTTAAGGGTAATTTGAAGTACATTTTGAGGGGAAACATTGTAAATAGCTGGGAATCTTTGTAGTTATCTTGAGTAAGGAAGTCATCTGTAGCTAAATTATATAATTCTTATGTTGGGCCTCACTTAGAATAGCTACTGCTTTCAAAGCTTGGTCCCCTCACCTTAGATATGCTTGAAGGTGTGCAACATGGGACAACCAAGCTTATCCCTAACCTAAGAAGATTGGAATACTGGGAAAGATTAAAGGAACTAGGTGTGTTCAGCTTAGAGACACATTGTATGAGAGGAGATATGATACAAATGTTCAAACTGTTTTCAGGTTTGGACAATTTAGATGTACTGTACGTAACTTTTTCTCACTAGAGGCTGATGGGATAACTCTTGGGCAGAAAAGGAAAATTAGAAAACAGACTTGTAGACTTGATCTATGACATGACAATACTTTTTCAGTCAGAGTAGTTGATTCTTGGAATGACTTGGGTAAATCTTACTCTTAAGGCTGCACAGCAACCATATATCCTACATTAATGACAACACACATATCAGTCAATAGAGCAGAAAAAACTATCAGTCCTAAAAGTAAGATTAACCTAAATAAACTTAATTTATTTTTTTATATTTTGAAAAGTTTACATAGCTGTATACAGTATATAGTTTCTTCTGTTCTATCACTTGATATATGCTATTAATGTACAGTAGCATATGTTGTTACTGTGCGGCTTAACCCTTTACGGATGAGTCCGCAGCATATGCAGCCACTCTTGTTACCAGAACGTATAGGTTTTATTGTTATTGAAAACTAAATATTTTAGTAACTAGTCACTGAAATGATACACATTTTGGGTTCCTTTCCCGACAACTAAATGACATCTATATATATAAACACGTAAAAACATTTATAGAAACGAGGCATTGTAGTGCAATTTATATTATTACTTCTGGTGGACCTTAAGGTACCATCCGTCGTTAAAGGGTTAAAAGCAAGATTTACCATGACTTACCATATGATGTGGTACAAGAGCAGATCTAGGCATTTCAGTAAAGGGGGGTCCCAAAGAAAAAAGGGCACAGTACTAAAAAATTTCTTAAAATAGACCACCAATAAGCGAGTGTAAAATCAATTGTATTGTTTTATTAGATCAGTCTCATTCAAATATGATACAAAATAAAAATTGAATTTGGGTACAACATTTAGCTATCACAGAAATTTTTTCAAACACTTATAGATGTCTTGCCAATTAAAAGAACTATCCAGTCCCATAGCCAGGACTTCCCAAAAGGGGAGGGGGGTGAAATTGTAGAAAGGTAGCCCTTTTGTGCAACAACCTAGTCACTGCAGAGGGGGTTTAGAGTAGTTTGTGAAGTTTAAAAAAAAAAAAATGCAAGTGTTTATTTACTAAATGATGATGTACATTATAATATCATATCATATATATATAAGTTACAACTATAGTTACAAAAGTGGACCTTTCCTGTCAAGGGGGGAGTCACTTGACCCCTCCAACACCCCCCCCCCCCTGGCTATGGGCCTGCTATCAAAATAAGATGAACAAAAATAGTGATATGGCTGCGGCAGTACTAAGAGCACCTATATGAAAACCATTACAACTACAAATTTGGAAGTAGAATGTATACGGATAAAGACTCAAAATAGAATTTGAATAAAATAAAATAGCCATGATCTATTTACAAGAACAAAATTTGTTTTCAGAGGCATACACATTCCAATAGGGCACTCGCATTTGAAAATAGGGCACTTACAAAAATTGAGGGGGGAGTCCAGACATCACTGACCCCCCTCTAGATCTGCCCTTTGTGGTAAACAGTAACTCATTAGTTATTTTAAGAAAAATTTGGATACTTTCACGAATGAAAGATAGTTTGTAGATTGTAAATAGTGTATATTCGTAGCTTAAGTTAAGGAAGCTACTTCTATAGTACGTAGTTAATAGTTGTATGTTAATTAGCTGGGATCAATGAAAGAAAGTCACCCCCAAAAAGTTTCTAGGGTGGCATTGCTTACTAGTAGTAAGCAATGCCACCCTAAAAAATGATCAAGTAAACAATGCCACCCCCCAAAATCACGAAAGTAAAGAATGTAAGTAAAAACACCTTCATGAGGAATTGTTTATTATTTAATACTGTATGCCCTTGATGAGTGGTTAGGTTGTCATGATATTTCCATTAAACTAGCTAAAATATCACAACTTAACCTAACCTAACTTGCAGATGAATGAAAGAAAGCCACCCCCAATCCATCTAGGGGTGGCTTTCTTTCATTGATCCATTAGCTGACTTGAGATTTATGTTTTGTAAGATTTTACTACTACCTACTATTATAAAATATAGCTCATAACTTGGATAACCTCAATAGGCCCCAGTGGCTTCATAGTTTCAAAATCAAATTTAATGTGACAGCTCAATTGTGCAGTAAGTAAATATTTGATGTGAGTAAATCACATCAAATATTACTATAAAAAAGCATTTTGGTAAGGTAAACCAAACCTAACCTATCCTCGAAAGACATTGAACAACCACCATACTCCATAACTCAAACAAAACTAAATAACTTCCTCGCAGCACAGTGCAGGGATATATATATATATTATGTATAGTGATGTAAAAAAACCGTTTTTTTTTGTTTTTTGTTGTTGTTTTTGTCGTTTTTTTTGTTTTTTTTGTTTTTTTTTGTTTTTTTTGTTTTTTTTAATAATTAATATAGATATTGCCAATTTAATTATAAGGTATACTTTTGCAATGATATATATTATAAAAATAAATAAATAAATAATAAAATAGGCCATATGGTACCAGTATAGAATGTCCTTTTCAGCCTATTTACAGAAAAAACTGGCCTCTTTCTTGCACTGAAAGTCTTGTATCTTGAGATCCATTAAACTTGTGAGAACACTGGCTGGGAGCTGACTGCCCATTGTCCAACCTTTCCAGGACTCTCCCATCCATTCCTTTAGACCCACGATGACATATTCCCCCCCCCCCCCCACGAGACCATCCATATATATATATATATACATACACATACACCCATATACATATATACCAATATATACATAAATACTTATATACACATTTATATCTATTGTATACCCCATACACATGCATACATCCAGAATTCCAGATACATACGCATGCATACTCACATATATACCTACACAAACTCATACACCTCTATTTCACCCTTTCATTACCTCCGAGATCATTTAGCACATACAGTAATATCCATACAGCCAAAAGAAACCAATTAAGCACAGACAGAGCAGCAAAGCTAGTATTTATATCCCAAAATGCAAAATTCCAAGAAAGTGAAGTAAAACATGGTGCTACATTGGCTTCGTCAACATCCAAATCTGCAATAAATACCAGTACCTGTGATATTGAAACTATTTGCTTTAATCAATCTAGTGATAATGATTCTTCAATGGAAATAGAATCAGATAATGAAAGTTAAACAGCATTAGGTTAACACAAAGGTTAAAGAAAGAGATGAATATTTATATTTTTTTTATTTTTCTATTTGGAATATATATATATATATATATATATATATATATATATATATATATATACACTGGTATTCTTGCCAATCACAATTATATCTATTGTTTTATACCAGTATTATGGATATTATACCAGTACCTGTGATATTGAAACTAGCATATATGCTCTACCCAATCTAGTGATGATTCTTCCATGGAAATGAAGGTTAACCAACATTAGGTTAACAAAAAGGTTCAAAAAAAGGTGAATATTTTTTTTTTCGATCTGGAATATATATACTGGTACTCTTGCCAATCACAATTATGTATATTGTTTGAAATGAGGAAGAATGTTTTATGTTCTAGTTAAAAAATATAGGTATATACATATAAAAAATGAGGGTTTGTTTTTCCTTTCTATTATATACTTTTTGTGTGATTCAGTTTTTCTAAAAGATGACTATATACATATACTAGGTATAACCGTATAAGCATGGTAGTATAGTAAATTATAGGTAATACTAATATACTTATTAGATTAAAGGAAGAAAAATATGGAATAAGTTTAAAACAATAAAAACAAAAAAAACAGACTATCTTCGTTTTAAACAAAAAAAACGACAAAAAAAACAAAAAAAACGACACAATAAAAAACGACTCACATCACTAATTATGTAGTCTGTTTAAGTTCCTCTTTTCTACCATATCTCAAGGGCTGAAATTTCTCGGTGTTAAATGTATTTTGTTTGTGTCCCTCTGCAAGGCCTCCACTTTATTTACATCACTACTTTTTCTGCTGATCTTTGTATTGTCTCCAAAGGATGTTACTATATGGTACTGTTGCTGTTTACTCTGCTATCTATGTCTGTTAGCATGATAATGAACAGGAGTGGGGCCAGTACTGTCCCTTGTTGTACTGAGCTGCATATTTCCAATTCTGATTATTTATATATAGTCGAACCTCGTTTAACATCACGCTCGGTTTACGTCTTTTCGTTTAGCGTCAAAGCCTCCATTGGCCTACATGCATTCGATCTACGTCACTTACCCCATTTACCGTTTACTTTTAAGGGAGACTTCTTCCCAATACTAATCCCTCTCCTCCTCACCCCACCTCTCCAGTCACCTCAAGCTCAGCATGTACAAGACCAAGGTAAATAAAGCTTTGTTAATTGTTATTATTTTTTATTATTCAATGTGTGTGTGTAATACATGTTAATTAATATGCATAAAAACATTAATTATGAACTTAAAAACATTTACAAAGCCTTAAATTAATAGTTTTGGTAGCAATAAATTTTTACTTCTGGTTCTCTGGAGCGGATTACCTAAAACCCCAGTGAACATGTACTTTGTTTAACATCACTTTCAGTTAGTGTCACTTTTTCCAGAATGAATCAATGACGTTAAACGAGGGTCGACTGTATATATATATATATATATATATATATATATATATATATATATATATATATACATATATATACATATATATATATATATTATATATATATATATATTAGTGGTGGACCAGATATCCGCATCCACACTTCTGACTGTGGATGTTATGTGGATATTACCTCTAATTATGCAATTTACAATTAAATTAGCTTATAAAGTAGCTTATAAGGCCCAGTCATGCACATTTCATGTAAAGTATTAATTATTAATGAACAAACAAATATATAAACCTCAAAATATAAACAGTACCTGGTAACAGAGAAAATTGAATGAAACTTGTTTCATTGAATTTTCTGTGGCTGAAACTCTTGAGAAAAGTTATTTTTATCATAATAAAAAAATTAATATTAATTTTAATTCTTATGCATTGGCTGCCATAATAGTAATATCACGAAATTTGAAAAATTATGTCATATATTCATAATTCTATATCACATTGATAAATTAACTAGTGATGGGACGATACCAAAATTTTTAACGATTCTGATTCTGATACCACTAAAAAGTCTCGATTCCGATACGATTCTCGATTCCGATTCTCAATATTTTTAAATATAATTCTATACTGTACTTGTTTTTCTGGAAATTGTCATATTTTACTCTGGTAAGATTAACTATTTACATTATGAGTATGGTAATATAAATTATAAATTATAATAGATTGGTTTAAAAATAAAAATCAACTGTAAGTTGTAACAATTCATTTTAATCTTCTTGATTACACATCATGGATATACATGTTTCAAATGTATAGCTACAATACAATAAAAATAAAATTTGTTATCCTCTTTCATTTAAATTTTAAATTTTACATTGCAAAACTGGTTCAATTAAAAGTTAAAGAATCATTTTAAGAATCGGAAATCATGGTACAATTCTCTCGATTCTGATTCCGATTCCTGAAAAATGCTAGATTCTTCCGATTCTCGATTCCGATTAATCGTCCCATCACTAAAATTAACTAAATATCTGCATCTGCAAATGTTGAAAAACTGATATCCAGTCCACCACTAATATATATTAGTGGACCCCCACCATCCATCCAAGATTAATTGGTTCCAAAAAAACATCTTGGATAGCGGAACCTCAGTTAATGGGACCATACTTTACATGTTATAACTTTATAAGGCTAACTGGTTCCAGAAAACTAAAAACTGACCCTTATCACCACAAAATCTAACTTTTAAGGCCCTACAGTATTTTTAATTTAAATTAAATAGTATTTAAGTACAGTATTATTATGTGTTATTTTCTGAAAATAAAGAATTAAATTATGAATACAGTACTGTATTAATTAAATTAAATTAACATGCACTCAAAAATTAACACTCACCAGAACAACAATTTGACTGGGCTTGCTGGAAAGAATGACTGGAAAGTTGGTGGTGGTGTTTTATTTTTTGGAAGGAGAGTCTCCTTCCATAAAGGCATCTTAACAAAAGCAATGGATCAACAGATTCCAGTAGATACAAATTATCTTGATTGTAAGAAAGCGTTTGACACAGTATCTCATAGGAGACTAGTAGCCAAGATAAGAGGCTGTGGTGTGAGGGGTAATATCTTGAGATGGATTGAAGAATTCTTGAAGAATAGGTACGGTACCAAACTGTTGAAATTAGAGGCGAAGTGTCAGTAAAGGTGGAAGTATTTTCAGGTGTTCCTCAAGGCTCAGTCCTTGGTCCAGTGTTATTTTTAGTTTTTATTAATGATTTGGTAGATGATCTAGAGTGCCCAACATTGCTGTTTGCAGATGATGTTAAGATATTTGTTGAAATAAACTCAGATGAACGTATTGAAGCTATGAAGAGAGACTTATTGAGACTGCAGGAATGTAGTAGTAAGTGGCTGTTGAAGTTCAGTCTGGAAAAGTGTACCACAATGAATTTTGGCCATAGAAATCCAGGGGCCACCTATGTGCTTGATGGGAGTGAGCTTAAATTCTCAGAGGTTGAGAGAGATTTAGGGATGTTAATATCTGAAGATCTCAAGCCTGCTAAACATATTGGTGGAGTGGCGAGAAAGGCCAATGGGGTTGTGGGACTGATTAAAAGAAATTTCACTTACATAGATAGTTGTATGTACAGGGCATTATACTGCTCATTGGTGACCCCCCTTCTTGAATATGCCGTACAAAACTGGTCTCCATACTACAGGAAAGATATAGAGGAGTTAGAGAAGGTACAGAGAAGAATGACAAAGCTGGCCATAGAATTAAAGGATCTCGATTATGAGGATCACTGTAAGAGGCTGGACTTGACAACACTGGAGAAGAGAAGATTAAGAGGGGATTTGATTGAAATGTAAAAGATTTTGCACAAAGAGGAAAACATTAGTATGGATTTGTTTTTTGAATTTAGTGATAGTAATACTAGATGAAAAGGTAATTAATTATGCAGCTAAGGGGCATCACTGAGTTCAGTGATAATTTTTGTTTTTTCTGCAAGTTTTTTCATGCTTTGTGTAGTAGATATTGTCAATAGTTGTGGAATTATGAAAAACCACCAGATTTAAGGTGTTTTGGATAGACAAGTACCACTGCAAAAAGCATGGAAAAGTAGCAGAAAAACAAAAAGAATTATCACTAAATAATGCAGAAAAAAATAATTATCACCAATTAAAGCAACTTAACCTAACCATGTTGGAATCTAGACTGAGAAATGTCATGATTTTAAACCTAGGATTGGCTGAATGATGTCACAAGAGCACTTGTTGCTTGGTGATTGGTTGATGTCCACCATGTTGATCATGGTGGCAATAGTGGGAAATTCAAATTTTTTCTACCATAATTTCCTTAAACTTCACAGTAAAATATTTCCCCAGTATATAATTAATTATAATGTGATATACATATTTTTCTAGTCAAAAACAGTAGTGTATGTTTATAAAGCCGCAACACCCCTTAGCTGCATAATAGCCAGATCAAATAACTATTACAGTATAAGTTAAAATGTAGTCATTGGAGAACCTTAGTTAGGGCAAATTCCTCTAGTGTGAGTTGTTAATGCTTGGAATGGACTCCCAAATGAGGTGGCAGCAGCCCTTATCATAAGTATTTTCAAGTCTAAACTGGATCAGATCTTATAATTATGACTTCTGTAATATTTGACCATTTTATATTTTAAATCTCACTCAGAAGTAAAAGAGATGGGAGACCTACAAGATTACCTAGTCTCTTATTCTCCCATGAAATGAACTAGGTAACTAGGCAAGTCTGGTAGGTCAGGCAATTGGTCGTGTTTTTGAGAGCTTGAAGAGGTCTCTGAAGTTGATGGTTTTGGTTCATCTTGTTCTACAGAAGTAGTCCTCTCCAGTTTAAAAAAACTATCAATCAGTGTCTGCTTAGGCTTGGTCATTTCTTGGAGTTGAGTTCGGTATGGGAGGAGTGCTGAATTGATGGTGCTGTATGTTGTGTAGGCTCTGCCATGAATGGGATCTCTTTCCATGATTTTGATGGCACGTTCAATGAGCTCCAACATCTCCCTTAATTCTGCAGCTGAAAGATCTTTAGGTGGCTCATCTGTTTGTTTTTCAGGCTCAGAGTCCTCAGAGACCTTGTCTTCATCAATCTGAAGGATTTCTTCTTCGGAGAGGCATTCGTTGTGGGACTCAAGCAGTTCCTCAACACCCTCCTCCGTTATCTCAAGGCCTAATTTGTTACCAATTTCTGCAATTTCTTTTCCTATTTGTTGTGATGTTGCCTCAAAGCCCGCCAAGTCTGGAGCAATGTCTGGCCACAAATTCTTCCAAGCATATGCCAGACACCTCTGACTGACTTGCTTCCAAGCTGTAGCAATGTTGTCCACTGCATGTTTGACATTAAATTGTTTCCAGAATTCCTTCAGGGTAGGCTTGTTTTCCCCATCAGTAGCATGCAGACACTGTTCAAATGTGATTTTATGGTAGTAACGCTTAAAGTTAGCTATCACATTTTGTAGGAGTGATGTAGTGTTCGGTGGTAGGAAGATCACTTTAATAAAATCACTCAACCCACTTAGATACGGAGGATGGGCTGGTGCATTATCCAGCACCAATAGAGCCTTCTGTGATCGATTCTTTTTATGTAAATATTCTTTAACAGCTGATTGGAAATAATTTGTAAACCAGTCTTCAAAAATGTCTCGGGTCACCCAGGCCTTACGACTACTCTTCCAGATGACTGGCAAACTAGCTTTACTAATGTTTTTGAAAGCTCTTGGTGTTTCTGAATGATATACCAGGAGAGGTCGCATTTTAAAATCCCCCGATGCATTTGAACCAAGCATTAATGTGAGCCTATCCTTAGAAGCCTTATGACCAGGCAATTTCTTTTCATCAGCTGAAATGAAAGTTGTTTTGGGCATTTTTTTCCAAAACAGCCCAGTCTCATCATAATTGAACACCTGATCTGCACTGTAACCACTCACTAATTCATTAAACTCTTTTTTGTAATTATCATCACTTTCTAAATCAGCTGAAGCAGCACCCCCATGCCTGACTACACACCTAACCCCAGTTCTTCTTAAAAATCTTCCAAACCAGCCTTTGCTGGCATTAAAATCAATTTTGCATTCAGGGTCTTCAGCTTTTAAATTTTCAAACACACTCCTAGCTTTCTCTCTAATAAAATCAGAAGTTACAGAATCACCACATCTTTCTTTATCATGAATCCAATTTAATAAAATCTTTTCCATTTTAACATAAATGTCTTCCCTATTTCTAAAAATTTTTAAATCCCCTTTACTACACTTAGCTGCATTTTTATATTTATCTTTGTTAAGCAAAATCGTATGCACTGTTGTCCACGCCATATTGAGACGTTTTGCAATATCAGCTGTGCGTTCTCCGCTTTCACTCATGTTAATAATTTTGAGTTTAGTTTCAAGATCAGTTAAAGATTTCTTTGGACACTTAACTTTAGCATTCTGGGTGCTTTGAGAATCACTTTTGCGCTTTGGACCCATTTTAAATAAAAACACTATAGTATTTTTAATAAAATCACTAAGAAACAAAGAGCAACACTGCTCAGTGTAATTCTTATCTCAACTGAGCTCGCTCACGTGTCGGCGAGTCATCTGGCCCTCGGCGTCGCTTGCGGCATGCTAAAACAAACATGTTTGGGTTCATAAAAGGTAGATTAACCGTTAACGTGCTCCAGCTCCTGAAGGTATTGGACAACTGGACAGAAATTTTAGATCAAGGAGGAACTGTAGATGTAATTTATATGGATTTCAGAAAAGCATTTGATACTGTTCCGCACCAAAGATTAATGGCTAAGTTACCATGATACGAAGTAGCTGGTAGGGACCGTAGGGTGCTCAACTGTATAAATTCGTTCTTGACAGGAAGACAACAAAGAGTAATGGTGAATGGGATGGGCTCGGAGTAAAAAAAAAAAATCGGAGTAAAAAAAAAAAAAAAAAAAAAAAGTAGTTGGGTAGAAATAACCACATATATTTCCAAATAAAATATAAACAAAACAAATATTTACCACAAAATAAATATAGAATAAAAATAATAACCCTCGTTTCTAACCAACCAACTAGTGAAGTTGGGTTTCCCTAATTAACAAAAAGAAGAAAGAAAAAGTTTCTGAGACAAAGAAAAACGGAACTCTTTGTTAGACATCGAAAAATTTTGACTGTTGAATGAAGTGGGCTAGTTTTTTCATAAAAAATTCTTGTAGTTCCCCAACTAACCGGGCAACTTAAAGTCAACCTTTAAACCTCAATATTAACCACTGCAATTAAACTAAAACCCTGTTTAACTAAATAGTGGCCTACCAGAACTAGGTGTAAGTAGCTTAATCAAAATACTTAACTAAGGTAAGAGATTAAAACTAGGTACCTAGAAGAAACTCGAACCGGGCTACAACAGCCCTAACTAAATAATTAAATGGCTGCAATAGCCCCTATTAAAACTTAAGGGCAATATAGCCCTAACTTAACTTAAGTAAAAACCTTTAAAAACAAAAACTTAAGGGCAATACAGCCCTAGCCTAACTTAAACTGCAAAACCTAGGTCTGGGAGCCCCTATAAATAAATAGTGACTTAACAAATAAAATTCAAAATCTGGAAACTAAATGAAACTTATGGACTAGTTAGAAATAGAAAGGGTAACGTTCAACTGGCAACTTCATTTTTGGTAAGTCTAAATTAATTTTAATTAATTTAGCTTGACCATAGTTAGTAATCTGGCTGCCGACCAAATTTTAACCTTAAAACCACTGCAGCCTACAGTGAAAAAGTCTCTAGTTATGTTGACAGTGTCTAAATGGACCATTATTATTTCTATAATTACTGTGTCTATTTAAAGTAAACTTAGCCTTAATATTGCACCTAAATAAAAAAAATCTCTCTCAAAAAAAAAAAATGTCAATAAATTTTTCAGTAGGTACTCAGCGGAGTGCCGCAGAGCAGTGTGCTTGGCCCGATACTGTTTGTAATCTACATATATTAATGACCTGCCAGATGAGGTTGATTCAGATGTTTATTTATTTGCGGATGACACAAAGATCTATCGACGGATTGAAAATAGAAATGACCATGAACACCTTCAAACAGACTTAGATTCCCACTCAGAAAAATGTAAGTCAATGACTATTAGCACTGCAACAAACCAGAGTGGGAAAAGACCATATAAAATGAGGAATAGAGAAGAGATAGAAAGACAAGGCTATATATTGGAAGTTGTGCAGGAGGAAAAAGATCTTGGAGTGGTGATCGATGACCGACTACGATTTGAGAGGCATATACATGAGAAAATAAAGAAGGCTACAAATGTTTAAGTGGATGTTAAGGCAATGGTAAGACCACATATGGAAATTGGAATGCGCTCAGGCAGTATGGAGTCCATATGGAGAAAGAAAGATATAACAACTACAATAGAACATGTACAAAGACGTGCAACAAAGATGCTTCCTGGAATGAAACTTTGTAGCTATGAAGAAAGAATAAAGAAGCTTGACTTGCCTACACTAAAGTTTAAACGTGCTAGAGGAGTTATGATCGAATTGTACAAGCTGACACACCGTATTTATGATCAGGAAGTCTCACTCGCATTACAAATGGATGAAGGCACAACGAGAGGCAGGGCCGGATTAAGGCCAACTGATGCCCTAAGCACAGCCCAACAATGGTTCCCCTCGACCCTTCCATTGTCTAACTGACAAGACATTAAGACTCAATAAGTGCTGAATGTGAAATAATAGATTAAAAATTCAGTTTTCTTCCAGGCCAGACCCCACAACTATATTAAATATAACCTGTTTTTTAATTTTATTTATTTAACACTAAATAGCAGTAAGCAATATAAGCAAATTATTTACTTATAACTAGGGCAACAGGAAAAATGCAAATTTTCAACACTTTTTTATTCATTTTTTAAAAAACTGTTGTAAGGGAAAAATGCAAATACAAAAATTTATTGAAAACGATTCTTTCTACAGAAATCGATGTTGGTGGTCATTTTTGAAAAAAGAAATTCTAATGAAGAATATCATTATTTGTACGAAACAAAACATCTTTTATTCCATTGCTTTCTAACCTTGAAGATACATAGCATTTCAACATACATGGATCAAAAGATGCAAAATAATGCTTATTGTTGCCTACTTATAACTTTATTTATACTTTAAAAGTTTTCTCTGTGGTGCCCCCTTCCCTTGGTGCCCTAAGCACGTGCTTATTTTGCTTAATGGTTAATCCAGGCCTGACGAGACTCGAGAGGCCATAAGTTGAAGCTTTATAAAACCAGATTTAACAGGAAACTGAGGCAAAATAGTTTTTCCCTAAGAACGGTAGACTCCTGGAATGGTCTGCCTGCTCGGGTGTGAATGCTCCCAGTCTGATCTTTCGAGAAGCGTCTGGATAAGTACTGGGCAGGCTTGGGGATGAAGTTTGTATATGAAGCTTCATTCGGGACAGTGGAAGACATTGCCACCACCCTGCCAAGACCAGAAAAGGAATCTGACAGTGATCTGGATATAGAGGTCTAATGACCTGCGTTCAGAATCTATATAAGTAAATGTAAGTAAGTATGTGATGTTGGTCGATATCTCGATCAGCGGGGCAAATCTCGGTTAGCAGATGAATGGTTCTTTATGGAAAATCTCGATCGTCTGAAACCTCAGTTATCGAGAACCTCGGATAGCCGGGGGGTCCACTATATATATATATATATATATACAGTATATATATATATATATATATATCGTAAAGAACGACGCTTGTATAGGAGATATTCCGCGCAAGACGAGAAAGAGAAAACAACAAATGAAAAAATGAAGTACCACCTGGGAAACGAACCCGGGATCTTCCGATTGCCGGTCAGACGCGATACCACTACACCATGGACTTCACTCTTCCAAATGCCGTAATTCCTCTACATACTCGCAGAAACCAATGCCCCAAGGGGGCACCTCCCGCATGCCGTAACATTATATACATTCAACTGCAAAGAACACGCAGTATAAATAACGTAAAGAACGACGCTTGTATAGGAGATATTCCGCGCAAGACGAGAAAGAGAAAACAACAAATGAATATCTCCTATACAAGCGTCGTTCTTTACGTTATTTATACTGCGTGTTCTTTGCAGTTGAATGTATATATATTATATATATCGACAGTGTAGGTATATACTCATATATCGACTATGCTTGCCACAGTGGAAATATATGATGTCACATGATTGGTTGAACATATAAAATATAAATGAATAACAACGAGATATTATATTTCATAATAACGTGCTTAGAACGTATTTGCCAGTGATGTAGTCGAGACCACCATGGCCGAGACTGAGACCATATGCACGTTTTGCGTATATTCAGTATTGTGTAATGCCTAATTCCTAAGCTCTGTGTTTCACATTTAGGAATCCTATATACTATTGAGCTAAAATGTGTTTGTGTGTCTGTGTGTCTGTCCGCTTTCTTCGGAACCGTGCACAGACTAAACGGCACATCAGAAAATTCTGCAACCACCACCAACTGATAGCCCATGAGCTGCCGATGTGCTCTGTCAAGTTTCCCGGTCCTAGGTCACAATTACTGGGTCCGAAGGCTCCAGCATCGCGATAAAACTACAGAAAAGAACGCAGCCGTGAAAATCTTGAGCTTCACATTGTGTCAAGATTTCTGAATCTTAAGATTTTCATGTGTGACATATACTGCTACATATACTGTGACATATACTGCTACCCGCCCGGGGGTAGTGGGGGAGAGGGTGGGGGTAATGGCGTTTTTTACTTTTGTGTGTGGAGGTAATCGGGGAGTGTGGGTGGAGGGTAATGGGGGAGTGTGGGTGGGGGTAATGGCGTTTTTTAAAATTTTGTAGCTGGATCACAGTGCTACCCGCCCGGAGGGCTAAGTTGTACAACGGTCGCGAGCGATAGCGAGCTACCGCTTGTAAAGATTCTAAAGAGGTTATCAAGTGACATTTGCAAAATTTACTCATAATTTATTCACAAATTCATAGTTTGACATTTTTCACCAGTTAACTGCCTACTTAAAACAAGATAAGTGTTCGTTGCACTTCAGGAACATCAACATACGCAGCAGTGATGTAGTTGAGACGTACCAAGACCGAGACCGAGACCGAGACCAGAAAAAAGGTATCGAGACCAGTCTCCAGTCCTACATCACTGGTATTTGCACAAAAAACAATACTCTCGAAAAAAATGTTATATTGTTATGTAGATTATGGCCATGTAGTTATTTTTTCGAAATTCAGGTAATGACATCTCCATAAGATTATCCAAACATAAAAATACACAAAATAAATATTCTTGACTTTCCTAAACATAGTCTTGCCATAATGTTTAACCTATCACACTAATCACTTGGTTAGATCTACAAAAAAAGCGCAACTCTGTTCCTCAATATAATAATCACCGTTGTGCTAAAAAAGAATAAAATTACACAAATCTAATATTCTTCACTTTACTAAACTTCTTATTCTTACTATAATGTCCAATATATCATACGAACTGCTTCATCCAATTTAAGAAAAAGGTGCAAGTTTTTTTACAGATAAAGGTGCCATTTTTTACAGGAGCAAGTTGTCCAGATCTATGCTACGTGTGGGTGTAATGTGGCAAAATTGGTAACTATATCCTCTCCATTCAAAGGCCCACTGTAATGAGTATGGATAAAACCAAGGCTTATTTTTTACACAAATTTGATATTTAGGAATAACTTCTACATCAAAATTTGGATTCGCTGGCTGCCAGACGTAAAAATTTATGAACGTTCCGCGCGAAGGGTTTAACTTGTTTTTAAAGCTAGAATTCATGTTACAGTATATTATTGAAAGTGATTTTCTGATTATTATTAAAGGACTGAAAATCGGACATCAACCAATTTACCAAAACAAATATAAATCATAAAGTAGATTACCAGGTTACTATAGGCTTACTATTATATCACTGGGGAACAAAAAATTTTTTTTTTCTTGGTGCCTGAGATTTTAGACCTTATTCTGGATATTTTCATGCCACTGATTCAGAAAATATCATCCATTTTGTTCTAGCAGCCGTTCCGCGCGAAGGGTTTAACTTGTTTTTAAAGCTAGAATTCATGTTACAGTATATTATTGAAAGTGATTTTCTGATTATTATTAAAGGACTGAAAATCGGACATCAACCAATTTACCAAAACAAATATAAATCATAAAGTAGATTACCAGGTTACTATAGGCTTACTATTATATCACTGGGGAACAAAAAATTTTTTTTTTTCTTGGTGCCTGAGATTTTAGACCTTATTCTGGATATTTTCATGCCACTGATTCAGAAAATATCATCCATTTTGTTCTAGCAGCTCTAGTTTTTGAGATATTGCTTACGTCATTACTAGGGCAGTCAAAAGTTGACCGAAAAAATTAAGAAAGTTGACCTTACGAATTGAAAAAAGTGACTTATAAAGTTGCCTTTACTTTCAATAATAAAAACGATACTTTAATTACTTATTCTTGCTCTTCTACATCAGTTGATGATTGTGGTAAATTATGAAGTATTTGCCGACATTTTCTGGCAAAAAATTGCGATCCTTACTTAATAATTTATTAAGCATGGAGAAAGATCTCTCTACAGCGGCAGTTGTTGGTTGACATTGCAAAAGCTGACCATAAACTGTTGGTGAGATTTCAGGTCTACTGAGGTTAATTATTTCACAAATACCATTTGTCTTGAGTCTTGTTTCAATGTATTGTTTGACTGAACACATATCTTCGCCAAGGTTGATAGAAGAAATGGTTTCATATGCCTCTCTAATGGTGCAATCAGATGTTTCCATCCTAGTCACTAAGCTAGCAATCAACACAACAACACAACACAACAAACACAACAAATCTGACAGTATAGCTCATTTTTTCCTGAACAAATGAATTCATTAGGATATTTTGCAATTATAGCGCGCACTTTAGCTAGGCTGACCATATTTCCTTGAGACAAAAACGGGACATTGGGATGGCAAAAAAGGGACGGGGTTATGTAATATTCTGTATTCATGAAAAAGTAAGTACATAAACCGGGACAAAATTGAAATTTTTATTAAAACGACGGGACGGCCAGGAAATATAAAACAAACGGTACTGTCCCGTTCAAAACGGTACGTATGGTCAGCCTAACTTTAGCAATAGAACTAACTGCAACTTTTGGCATTTTAAATATCTGAAATCAAAAGAAATCGAAATCAGTGAAACCACAAATCAGAAAAAATCACAAATCAAAAATGGTAACCAGTAACCACAATACATACAACACAACCACATCCAAAACCAGAACGGACATAACTGAATAAGACAAATACGAGCAGCGAAGTTGCCAGTTAACCAAAAAGATGCCAATTTTTAGTTATTTTAATTATTTATTCCAAAAAATTGACTTTATTTACCTTATTGCTATTTTTTGACCTAACAGGTAAAAGTTGACTTTTGGTTGACCTATTAACTTTGGTAATATACCCCCTACAGGTGTTTTTATTGCATTTTCAGTCGTTTCAGCGAAAAGTGCCCCATAGGAAACAATTTGACTTTATTGACTTTTGACCGCCCTAGTCATTACCTACTTTATTGCCCTTCTGGAACGGTATTATGAGTTGCTCGTAAATCTAAATGCATCTGTATAATTAAATTGTAGCTATGATTTTGCTGATGTTGCTGTTTTGCATGTGTATTGTACATGTACTAACGTGAATTCTTTCCTGTTACAGGTGTTGACATGGCTTTATCACGAAGAAAGTGTTTAAATCATCCAGATGTGTTTTGTTTTATCTGCGGAGAGTACACGTTCATTGAACAGAGAAAAACTATTACTGATTTTGTGAAAAAAGCTTATTTTGCCTATTTCAAAGTACAACTAGGGGACCAAGATAAGCCATGGGCTCCTCATGTTGTGTGTAAAACGTGTACGGAGCATCTGCGGCAATGGACCAACGGAAAGAGGAGGTGCCTGAAATTTGGTATACCAATGGTATGGAGAGAACAGAGAAACCACAGTGATGACTGTTACTTTTGTTTGGTGAATATAAAGGGCATCAATGGACGTAACCGGAGTAAATGGACGTATCCTGACATAGACTCAGCTAGACGGCCTGTTTCACATTCAGATGAGATACCTGTCCCATCATTCAGCCATCTTCCAGAGCTCCCTCAAGAAGATGATGAATCTGCTACTGACAAAGAAAGCATATGTGGGCAAAATGACAGTGATTTCGAAGGACCGTCATCAGTTGCAGAAGGTTTTAGTCAACACGAATTAAACGACCTCATAAGGGACTTAAGTCTTTCGAAGAAATCGTCTGAATTGTTAGCTTCCAGGCTGGGAGAAAAAAATTTACTGCTGCCGGGAACCAAAATCACGTTATATCGCGACAGAGAAAAGGATTTACTGCCCTTCTTCTCAAAAGAGAACGATTTAGTTTTCTGCAACAATGTGCGCGGATTGCTGATGAAAATGGGCATATCGGAATACACACCAAGTGAATGGCGGTTATTCATAGATAGCTCCAAACGGAGCCTAAAATGTGTTCTTCTACACAACGGCAACAGATACAGATCAATCCCAATTGGTCACTCAGTCGGTATGAGAGAAGAGCACGGGACAGTCGCCCTAGTCCTAGAAAAGATATCATACCGAGACCACCAATGGGTGATCTGTGTGGATCTGAAGATGGTGAATTTTCTCCTGGGCCAGCAGAGCGGGTACATCAAGTACCCGTGCTTTATATGTCTCTGGGACAGTAGAGCTAAAGATGAACACTGGGTGAGAAGACAGTGGCCTCTGAGAGAAAACATGGTGGTTGGAGAAAAAAATATCACCAAAGAAGCTTTGGTTGACAGAGAAAGGATCATATTGCCACCACTGCACATCAAACTAGGTTTGATGAAACAATTTATAAAGGCTTTGAACAGAGATGGGACGTGTTTTGGCTACATATGTAGAAAATTTCCTGCGCTGAGCATGGAAAAGCTGAAGGCAGGTATTTTCGATGGACCGCAAATCCGGGAACTCATGAAAGACCCGCGTTTCCAAGACTCAATGGACAACATTGAGGCACGTGCGTGGTCATCGTTTAGTATGGTTGTGAAGAATTTCCTTGGGAACTATAAGGCCGATAACTACGGTGAACTAGTGGAGAATATGCTCTCTTCTTTTTTGTAAACTTGGCTGTAAAATGAGCATCAAACTGCATTACCTCCACAGTCATTTGGATCGTTTCCCAGATAACCTCGGTGATCTAAGCGAGGAACAGGGTGAACGATTTCACCAAGAACTAAGGACCATGGAAGAACGGTACCGCGGACGATGGGATACTCACATGATGGCAGATTACTGCTGGAGCATCCAACGCGAATGTCCTGACACATCTCATCGCAAGACATCTCAGAAACGCGGTTTATGTGAGATGTCTCAATGAAAGAACTTTTTTTGCCGTTCGTGTCTCAAGCTTGTTTGAATTTAAGAAATATTTTTCGTACCTTATGCTTGTTTGATGTTAATACACTATTTTTGCTGACATTCATCATACTTTTGTATTCAATTGACAACAACAGTGATTGCCAGTCAGCAATTATATAATATTATATACATTATATAGAAATATATATAGATATATATCATATCTTGATAAGCAGAGCTGATGGAGAAAAACTAATGTCATTTTTAGAATCAGCGACCTCAATATACCCAGAAACAGGTCTAACATCTAAGTCACCAAAAGTTGTGTTCCCCAGTGAATTATTACTCTATGTTTTTTATATTTATGTTTGTAACACATACTGTACTTTGTGGAATTAATATGAACTATAGCAGGTTATGCAGCACAGTGTCTTGTAGGAGGTGCAATTAGGGCTGGGTGATAATCGTGATAACCGATTGCCAGGTTTAAAATGGCGAGTATCGTTAGGCATTTTAGATTTGGTGATAATCGGCAGCACCGCATTTTTCATAAAAAAAAAGAGGGTAAAACACATACAATTTTAAAATATATCTTTACTTTAGATGTGAAGTGAACGCCCTGCATTTTTCTTCTTCAAGATTGATGAAACACATTATTCTAAGACATTTTCAGCAAATAGTGTTCGAGAAATTTGAATTGAAGAGATATCGCGATTCATTGTAAGTGCGTCCGATATGACAATAAAAGCATAAACAATAACAATAATGCGTGGTGGATGAGGGGTGCGCACGCATCCCCTCTGCGTATGGGCCTGAAATAAAATAATCGCCTAAATGCAATTAATAACAATGGGTAAGATTAGGTGTCCATTAATTTCTAACAATGTTTTTGCTTCTTAAACCAAAGAATTGCTCTTTTTTTTATTATTCAAAAGGGATTCGTGGAAAGTTATTTTAAGTGATAATATTGAATTTATAGTGGGCACTCAAATAATATAACTGTCACGTGACACGCACACATACACACACCTGTGCAGAAATTCCTAAAGGTACTCACACACATACGTATATATATATATATATATATATATATATATACCCTGTAATTCACGTGCTCTTTTATTAACTTTTAGAGAAAACGATTAAGAACAGAAACGAATTGCGATTTCTTTTAATTAAAATAAATGATACACTGTAAGGCGTAAGCTCAATCAAATTATATTTTTGTAAGTAAAACCTAGGGGCGTCATTTCAAATTGGCTTGTGGGGGGGGGCGTGCGAAGAAGGCAGTGAGAGGCCCCTCACATGTCAAAATTTATTAAGTGCTACTCACAATGTACTTTATAATCAAATTAATATAAACAATAATGATTAAATTGTATCAGCTAGACTGGTTATTTATAGTTAACTATCAAATTATTAAGTTAAGCAATAAATTATGAAATTTATATCACTTAATGTAATAAAGGATATCTTCTAGACTTCATTTTTGAAAAATCATCAACCAAACCATCAAAATTAAGGTTTTTGACCATTTCTTTTTCAGAGGTCATCAGAAGCAAGTCATTCAGTCGATCATCTCTCACAGTAGTTCGTAAATAGTGTTTCACCAAACTCAACACAGTCTGTGTTGACGTCAGACGTTACTCACAGAGAGTTTTCAATTATTTTTTTATGTCATAATTCATCGTCATTATTTTATTCAAATTATTCTAAAAAGTTTTTAAACTGTAAGCAGTTCACTATATTGGTAATCCACAAAATAATAAGGGCATTTTTTTAAAGAAACTATCATTTGGAGGACCTTGGGGGCCCCCTTGGTGAGTTTGGGGGGCAGCCGACCGCCCCTCACGACCCCCTCAAATGACGCCTCTGGTAAAACCACTTACCGCTTTATAGATCATGATAAGTTTTACATAAAAAAAGTGCTTAAATTTCAGTTATAATAATTCATTTCTGTGACTGTCGAAAATATTTTCTTAAACAAAAAAACATTATAAAAAATGTATACGGTATCAGTTTATGAAGATTGGCTGCTCCCTGTCCCGGGAAGTAGTATATAATATATTGGAACAAATTGCCAAATTCCTTCCAATTATAAAACTTGTCAAACCTAGGCCTAGGATAGGTTAAGTCCTCTTCGCGTCGCGGTCGTTGCAGTGTGCGGGGCTTCCATTCTGTCAATGTAAAATTACACGCGACTCTAGTCGTCACGACCCAAGTCGTCAGTCGTGAGTCGCAAGACGATCCTGTGTGCGTTCGGCCTAATACCAAACTTTTCGCGTACCAATTATAATTACCTTAAAATGTAATTTATATTGCGTACATAATTTTTTTTTTATTTCAACTACAAGTTCGGGATCACCTGGAGGACATCAGGGCCCCCAGCCTTCGTTAGTTAGCCTTATAAGTCTAACTAACGAAAATATCACGACTTAACCTAACCAATCGTTAGGTCAACTGTACGCCCTTGACGATTGGTTAGGTTAAGTCGTGATATTTGTGTTCCCTAAAATGGTACCCTTTTACTTATAATATACAGGGTGTTTCATAACATGTGGGACGCACTTTCAGGATAGATTCAGGACCTGAAAACAATGAAAAAAGTTTTCATAAACATATGCCTGAAATCGCTTTGTTTCAAGAGTTACAGCCCGTTTTGTGTTCCAGCAATTCTTTCCGCAAACTGTTTACAAACACTGCTTGCCGACAATGTTTGTGAGTGTGTACGAGACTTATTTCATGTCTGGCCTTGCCGATTGTAATGTTTCGTACACTCTATGACCTGTTTCAATATCGTTGAGTGTAGAGCCATCAGTCAGTCAGAGGTGCATCGCGGTGTTTCACTGTTCGTATTCGTAACTTCTTACCGTGAATAAGTGCAGTCCAGTGAAAAAAAACTTAAAAGTTTTTGTGTTATTCAGTGATAGTGTGCATTTGAAGTGAGAATGGAGGCTTATTCAAACAGAGAAATGGCAGACATATATCTCATGTATGGACTTGACGAGTGTAATGCGGCTGCAGCAAGACGTCTGTATGCGGAAAGGTTTCCGAATCGCCATCTGCCAGATAAGACCTTTCAGAGAATAGACGAGTGTCTTGGTGATACAGGATCATTCAACAAGCGAGTTTCAGATGGTGGTAGACCAATCAGCGCCAGAACTGTTGAGTTGGAGGAACATCCTGGTGGAGGAACATCCTGTTGTCGGCACCCAAAGGACAGCAGCAGCAGCAGAGGGTGTAAGATACACAACTGTGTGGAGAATTTTACGGGAACAACAGCTTTACGCATATCACATTCAGAGAATATAAGGCTTTACTGAAGCTGATTTCTCACCACGAGAGGCTTTTTGTACTTGGTTCCTTCAACAGTGTGCTCGCGATCCTCTTTTTCCATCCTCCGTGTTGTTTTCTGATGAGGCTGCCTTCACAAGAAATGGCGTGATTAATTTTTACAACACTCATCACTGGGCCGAAGAGAATCCGCATGCCATCATCCAGTCAAGGCACCAACAATAATTTAGTATGAATGTATGGACAGGAATAACAGGAATAACAGGAATAACATGGGAATAACAGGCAAAGTGGGAAAATGGATCTACAACTTCCTTAGTGATCGTCTGCAGGTCGTCAAAATTCAAGGTATATCATCATCAGAATCGGAAGTGCGCAGCTCAGTACCACAAGGGACAGTACTGGCCCCACTCCTGTTCATTATCTTGCTAACAGACATAGACCGGAGTAAACAGCAACAGTATAGTAACATCCTTTGCAGACGATACAAAGATCAGCAGAAAAATCAGCGATGTACATGACGTGGAGGCCTTGCAGAGGGACACGAACAAAATATACAAATGGTCAGAAGACAACAACATGTCATTCAACGCCGAGAAATTTCAGCTCTTGAGATATGGTAGAAAAGAAGAACTTAAACAGACTGCATATTATGCTCCAGATAGACAGGAAATTCAGAGAAGCATGAAAGCGATTGATCTCGGGATAATAATGACAGATGATGCGAAATTCGAAACACAAAATCAGATAGCGATAAATAAAGCAAAAAGAGTCGCCGGACAGGTTCTAAGAACGTTCAAGAGAAGGGACAGGACAGTAATGATTCCCCTGCTAAAAACACTGATTATACCAAAACTTGAATACTGCTCAGTTTTGACGTCCCCATATAAAAAGGAAGAAACTAATAAACTAGAAGAAACGCAAAGGCATTTCACAGCCAAGATTGATGGCTGCAAAGAACTCAACTACTGGGAAAGACTACGTAAACTAAATCTGTACTCACTGGAAAGAAGAAGAGAGAGGTACATCATAATCTACATATGGAAAATGATCGAAAAACTGGTACCAAACCTAAAACTAAACCCAATTACCATTCAAACAACACTGGAAAATAGGAAAGGCAGAATGTGTAGTGTTCCCAAATTAAAAGCACGACAAGGGACCTCCTCAACCCTGAAGGAAAATAGCTTGGTTGTCAGGGGCCAAGACTTTTCAACCAGCTTCCTAAGGACCTCAGAAACGTAACGGGGGTCAAAGTTGAAGTCTTCAAGAAAAGACTGGATGCCTGGCTCAGGACAGTACCAGATGAGCCGGGCGTGCCTGGCTATGTACGGTGGAGAGCGCAAGAAAGTAACTCGCTCCTCCACCAGGCCAGACCTAGAGGTGGAGCCACCAGCTTGACCTCCGTGTGAAGAGAGACTAACACACGAAACAACATAAGGTAAGGTAAGGACTTATTGCCGACAATTTAATCGGTCCTTTTGTTTTGCCTGGAAGATTAACAGCAGAATCCTATTCCAGTTTTTTAAGGAATGATTTAAGCGATTTACCCGATGAAGTTCCTCTTGGCGTCCGACGTCGTACGTGGTTTATGCATGACGGCGCTCAGCCTCATTTTAGTCGAGTAGCCAGAGACTATTTGGATGACCATTTCCTGATAAATGGATAGGCCGTGGAGGACCCATTGCGTGGTCTGCTCGCTCCCCGGACCTGAATCCACTCGATTTTTACCTGTGGGGTCATCTGAAATCCATCGTTTACGTGACACCCATTGACAACGTTGAAATGCTTCGCCAACGTGTAGAACAAGGATGCCAGAAAATCCGAGCAATACCTGGAATGTTTGAACACGTCAGGCAGTCCATGACGAGGCGTATTCAGGCGTGTATTCAAGCGCAAGGCGGTCATTTTGAGCACTTCCTTTAAAGGTAAGGAAGATACTTGCTGGAATACATAACGGGCTGTAACTCAGAAACAAAGCGATTTCGGGCATATGTTTATATAAACGTTTTTCATTGTTTTCAGGTCCTGAATCCATCCTGAAAGTGCGTCCCACATGTTATGAAACACCCTGTATATTACATAACCACAACGGTTTGTTTTAGCTTATAATTAATTTGAGAGCCCAGTAAAGCCTAAAGCTTAAGATCCAAATTAAACAGAAAAAATAAATCTAATAGTCCAATTAGCAACTACTATATGTTGAAAGTCTTTTAATAATTGTAATATCGTAATATTTATTTTTACTTCTAAGATTTATATAAAGAAATTAACTTTATAATATAATCAGGGTTTCTGATGTCAGTTGCGGGAAGGTTGGTAGCACAAAATCAGGATGCGTCACAACATTAAGAATGCGAAGGTTACTGGACCAGACAACATATCTAACATACACCTTAAACACTTGGACCCACAGAGAATACTAGCTCTCACAAATATCAGCACATATTCATACAAACACTGTATTATTCCTGACATATGGAAACAAGGTAAAATTATTACACTACCCAAACCAAACAAAAATCCAACAGAACCAGCTTCCTATAGACCCATTACTTTACTATGCGCACCTTCCAAAGTAACAGAAAGACTAATCATACAAATCACCAACCCACACATACCACTATCGCCTACTCAACATGGATTCAGACCTCACCACTCAACCACGACATTACTCACTAACCTCACGCAGCACATCATGGATGGCATCAACTCCAGACGACCAGCTCAACGTACACTATTAGCAACAATAGACATTAGTAAAGCATTTGATGCTATCCCACGCTTCCCTCTCATAAACAAAATACTCAACACAAACGTGCACAATAACACTAAAAGATGGCTGAGCAACTATCTTTCAGGAAGATACTCACATGTCACATTTAATGGCAAGTCATTCAAAAACAAGCTTTTTCCGAACGGGGTCCCTCAAGGTTCTGTTCTCTCACCAACACTGTTCAACTTATACATGCATGACATTCCAACACCCATCGATAACAAGCTTACCTTATCATCATATGCAGATGACATCACTCTAACATCCACCCACAACAACATCGACACCGCTACAAATAACCAACAAACGTACATAAACAGTATACAAGACTGGCTCACACACAACAAACTCAAAGTAGCGCCCACAAAATCAACCATCACCTTGCTTACAAGCAATACAAAAGAACACCAGATAACTCCACAGCTTACACTAAACAACACCAACATTTCACACACTCACAGGACCAAAATACTTGGGGTCACATACAACACATCATTATCTTTTGCAAACCACATTCAGAACATTAAAAACAAGTGTACGTCAAGACTTAACACGCTTAGGGTACTAACAGGCACAAACTTTGGACACCAGCAGGAAACAACATCACTCATATACAAACAATATATTCGCTCAGTTATAGACTATGCTAGCCCATGCTGGGCACCCATTATCTCAAACACACACATAAACACCTTACAGACAATACAAAACAACGCACTTCGTATCATTGCAGGATGCACTCAAACAACACCAACAGAACACCTGCACACAGAAACAAACACTGAAAGTTAGGGAACATTTAGACACGAGGGGAACACAATTCATGGCAGCAGCGACAACTAACCCACAACACCCTTGCCACTACATGTACAATCATGCACCAACACCTCGCACCATTAAGGTAACACCAGAGAGACATTATAACCAATACTCCATTCCATACCACGCCCACAGACATCACACAGTACAGAAAACACATACACACACCCAACCCCAAAGCACTGACACGACTCGGTCCGAATGCGGTCCTAGTGCGAAGCCGCCCATTAACAGGTCAGAGATCAGCCTGAGCAGATCGGATCGAGTTAACTTAGCACGATTCCGATGTGGACATCACCCCAACTTACGGACATATAAACACAGACTAGACAACTCCACAGATGACACCTGCCACCTGTGCCAGGACACATCACAAACAATTGAACACATTATGACAGACTGTACAGCTCTGGCACAACAGAGAACACAACACATCACTAGTGCGCTGAACCTCTGGTCCACTCCAGAGAGGGCGATTAGTTACCTGCGTGCCGCCGGCTTGCTCGATCAGGGTGGGCTGATCGGCTAAACAACAACAACAACACTCGAAGCGAATTTCATAATTACAGTATTGACTTTAATACGTTTATCGCCAGCACTTTTTAAGAAGGTAACCAGCCACCGCCGGCATTTTTTGCAAGTTTTTACCCAACTACAAACAAGGTCTTACCAAAAATTTAAGCAAAAATTGAAACTAAAGATATCTCTAAACAAAATATACGAAGATAAAGCTTATAATGTATACGTCCAAGACGAGATCTCTCGTCTTTGGCAGTCAACTGAGCTGTGTCAAAAAACGAGATTTCTAGTCTTTGGCCGTGAATGTGTTGAGGATCTTAATAACTCGCAAAATAAATAAATAAAGAGAGAAAAATATTTTGGTTAATGTCAAGTTTCGCCGAGACCAGTAGGTGGTAAAATTCAAGAATCCAGACGCAGTTCAGAAACAGGGTCCATAGGCTCTAATTACTAACCTACCCTAACCAACCAAAAGTAAAGCTATACAATCTAAACACGGCTCAAAGACAGCCTTAGGCCACACCTATATTTTGCTGGTCTTTCTGTCTGACAACCAAACACATGGTCTTTCTATTTGGCAAGCAAATGCATGGTCATTATACAGTATTTGCAACTAAATCCATATTCTTTATCTTGGTACTTGTGGGTTATCTGTCGCCACTTTTTAATATTTTTTTTATTTAGTTATTTTTATATATTAAGAGAAGAGGATTCTTTATACTGTACGGCATTGACGATTGGTTAGGTTAAGTCGTGCTAGTTTGGTTAAATAAAACGGTATTTAACCAAACTAGCACGACTTAACCTAACCAATCGTCAATGCCGTACAGTATAAAGAATCCTCTTCTCTTAATATATAAAAATAACTAAATAAAAAAAATATTAAAAAGTGGCGACAGATAACCCACAAGTACCTTTATCTTTACCAACCAAATACAGTTTTTCTATTTGCCAACCAAATACAGGGTTTTTCTGTATGACAATCAATTCATCCAACCACGTTATAATTGCACGAACCATTCAAGTTTATTACCAGAAGAAAAAGTCTAGTAATTGCAAACTGGTAGCGAATAGTCAGCTATGTCTGTGGTTGATGTAAACAAGTATTTTATATATGTAATTATGGAAGGAATTTTTTTAACACCAAAACGAATTGGGTCCGAATTTATATTACTAACAACGCATAACCTTAGTTAACCTTGGTTAAGCTTCCGCCCGAATTGTTCATTCTGACGAAGGTTAAGCTTGTTACTCGATCTTAAACCCGCAATTTAACGTGGAATCCGAACCACGCCCCACCAGCAGCCCTGCGTCTTAACCACTAGGCTACCCAGGGTATCCATTTATCTACCAATCAATTTTTCTTTTATTGTGTGGAAGAATGAACAGCTGGGTTTTGCTGCGCGCCGCCTGCCGTCACCGGGTCTCGATCCCGGGGCCGATGGATTCGTAGTCAGCGACGCTAACCACTTCACCACCGAGGTAACTATTCTCTCACAAACTATTACCATCAGGAGTGTTCACTATTATATTTTGATGGAAGCTTAACCCAAATTCTATAAATGAATCACGATTCTGTCGAGGTCACAAAATCTTTTCTCATGTCGAATGGTCATGGAATATCAATTAGAACTTTCTCTGAAGTTTCTCAACTTCCTCTTGCGAACTTCGGATGAAGATCAAAACTAGTTCAGAAGTTTGTCTTCATTTTGAACGACTAATTAATAAACAATTTTATATCGAAAATATGTCATTTAAGCTTTACATTCCTCATTTCTTTTCAAAGAAATTATATATACAGACAGTATGATGGAAACCAACAAGGAAAAAGAAAAATTATTCCAAGGCCTTTTGTGTATTTAGAAGTACACCTCGTCGTCATTCCCTGACGAGGTGTACTCCTGAATACACGAAAGACCTTGGAATCATTTTTCTTTTTCCTTGTGGGTTTGCATCATTCATTCATTTCACGTGTTTAATTGTGAAATTCATCCCATATACGGTGTGTATATATATATATTATATATATATATATATATGGGATGAATATATATATATATATATGGGATGGAATTTTTTTTTTTTTTTTTTCTTTTCCTTGTGGGTTTGCAGCATATATATATATATATATATATATATGTGTGTGTGTGTGTGTCTAGGCAACTGGGCATAAGTTAGGTCGAATGTAATAATTGACAAATGTGGTGGGTAATTATTTTGTGACGTCACGTTTTTGGGACCTCAAACACTAAAAAAAATTATTTAAAAATAGAGAAATATATTTTTTGGGGAAAAAAAAAAAGTTGGTCCTAACTAGGTTTAGTTAGGCTAGTCTAGATTAGCAAGTACCTCACTATTTAATGCCTTAACAGAAACCGCCTTCGAGCCCTCAATTCAGGGTTGGCACCCAAAAACCCAAACCCAAAAACCCAACCCAAAACCCACTGGAATTTTCAGTGGGTTTTTGCGTTTTTGGTCTGAGATGTTTATTTTAAAATAATTTAAATTTTTCTGATTGCTACATTGTTCAATTGTAGCTAATTAGAATGCTTTGGCATGTTGATTATTTCAAGTAAGCTGACTTATAAAACAATTCTTAAATTATGCAATATGTAAATAAAGATTATGAAAAATTGAAAAGTTTTATTGGCCTTTTAAATGGTGTCCAGACTACAGACACAATAAGTACGTAAACTAATGAATGCTAAATAAAGGTGTGTGTATATATTATTTCACAAGTATTACTTGATCTTAAATGCTTATGAATTCTTATGAATGTTTATGAATTACGAATGAATAGCCTGGTCTTAAATTTTGGACCCATTTAATAAATTCTTTATTCTCTACAACTACAAATGGAATATTTGCTAAAAAGAAAAATCTGGCCATTTGCAAATCTAGTTGTTGTTTTTGATCTACAGTTGTTCTAACCACATATGGCATTATCTGACCTTACGTTTTCTTGGCTGGAGTAGAATGAAAAAATGGTATGGAAGATTCAGAAGTGGTTGAAGTCTCACTACTGTAAATTGTAGTGTCATCATGAACCAGGCTTTCATATGATTTGCTCGAAGAGGGTCTACTCTCAAACCTGCCGTGTCTATGTGTAGGAGGAGGAGTTGCTGATGTAGCTGTATTTGTAAGCTCATCCGCTTCATCATCACGAGCCTGTACCCATTTTTTATTGCATCGATTTAAGTGATGTTTCACTCATTCTATTTTTTTCGAAAATACACATCCGCAGTATTTGCACCGAACTCTATTTGGTTGGTCACTCAACATTTTTACTTCATCCCATTTAGCAGCTTTAAGTCTGCCACCAGTATGTGCGGGTCTAACCTTAGGCATTATCAAATAGATATTAATTAACTAAAACTGACCTCTGAAAAAAATATGTTAAAAAATAAGAATAATGTCTACTGTCTAGGCCTGTAAACAAATTGCAATAAAAATTCAGAAAAACACGCTACCATGTTGATTCCAAATAGAACAAAAGCCACACTTTATGTTAAATGAAAACACACTACGTTTCAACAGCACACTGCTATCTTCTTCAGTTGAAAGTGACCTTAAAACTGAAACAAAATATATAAATTCTAAAAATCATAGCTATAACTTTAATTAAAATTATGAAACCCCAAAACCCCAAAACCCACCCAAAAAACCATGGGATTTGGGGTTTTGGTGAAAAACCCAGGTTTTTGCCAACCCTGCCTCAATTACGTTCGAAACACTTATAACGACCTTCTCACTTTGATGGCACTAAGGTTAGGTTGGGTTAATTAGTTTTTTAAATAGAGAGATTTATAAACACCGATACCTCGCTTACACACACACCACACACACACACACACACACACACTTCCATCTTGAACACGGATTTATAGAGATTTTATATTATTTTTTATCATTCGTAAGATTAAACAGGAAAAAAAGATATTTCTAATAAATATCGTAAATAAAGTTGTGAAGTTGCAAATATTATAATTAGAACTTGAAAAATTAAAATCAAAGTAGAAAATTTGTGAAAGGAAAGGGCATTTTTTTTTGTGTGTGTGTGTGTATATATATATACACAGTGTTGGGAGTAACGCCGTTACTTATTTTGTAACGGTAACGAAATTGGTACCCCCCCCCCCTCCGCCATTACTTTTCATTCCATTTTCAGTCATTATTCATTATTTTCTTTTAAGATTTCTATCTTGTTCTTACATGAATAATCCATTAATCGTTCAGGGATTTTGTAATTTTTTATTCACGATTTATTTTAGTGTATTTCCTTCATTAATTTTCGTTTTTGTAATAATACTAAGCGCAAAGAGCAATTTTATTTTACATTTTTAGTTTTTGACTAAAGATCTATTGATCGCTATTAAGATCATTTCAAATGATAAAATTGTTAAATTGTATTGTTTACTATTGAAGTAAAAGTCTAAAATCAGGTATTGTTTCATTGTATTATAATATAATATCTGACCTCAATGAAATATTTGCTCGATATTCAGAAATTCTTTTAGAATTGCCATGTAGATATATCGTATTCTTATATTGAGAAATACTATATTTTCTAGTTTATTATAAAAGTAACTAACTGTAACGGTAACTGTAACGCATTACTTTTCTATAGAAGTAACTGTAGCGGTAATGACGTTACTTTCTATTGCGAGTAACGGTAACGGTAACGCTGTAACTTCAAAAAGTAATGCGCCAACACTGTGTGTGTATATATATATATATATATTATATATATACAGTGTTGGGAGTAGCAATAGCGATAGCGCCGTTGCTTTTGAGGAAAAGTAGCGAAAGCAGTAGGGGAGCTACATTTTAGAGGAATTGCAACCGCTACTCGCTACTTTTAAAGTGCTTTATTTTTCAGTAATAAATTTTGGTGTTTGTTATTTCACTCCTTATCATGAGCGTGAGGAATATTTGAATTTAATTTAATTTTTGAAATTGAATAAAAACCATTTTTGTTCTTATAGTTTACAATGTAATAATATTACAATAAATAAAAGCAATGAAATATTAAATTTGGACCACTAGCAACGACGTGGTGGTACTTGGAAGTCTGCCTACGTTATCAGCTGGAATGGGCTATATTAAGTTTGGTCAGCATCGAGTTCCTGATGCTGCCGCATACATGTAGTCACACTTATTATTTTATTATAAACAAATAATACGTATTTAACTGTTTTTATTATTTTCACTTGGGTGTGGTCAAAAAGTAGCATGAAATAGTCCAGTTCTACTAGTAGCACTTATTCCTACATTATTATTAGCAGTCAAATAAAAGAACTGTGAATTGAATCAACACAATTTTTGCTATCCCATTACTATAGAAGATGTAACGAGATATTACTTTCTTCCTTTTGCCTGCTTTATTCATGTGTTATTGTTCTATACAGTATACGCCTATTTTGCCTCGAACAGCTGCTCAGTAACTGAAAGCAATAACTTAGCTACTGAATTTCTGATTTACAGATACGTACATTGATGCTATTTTCTAATACTTGCACAAATTACACATTTAGCTTTGGGATAGGATCTAGGATTTAAAACCCTAGATCCTGTTCCAAAGCTGGATCCTATCTGCTTGGCATATAGCTGTTGTTTAGCCGATCAGCCCACCCTGATCGAGCAAGCCGGCGGCACGCAGGTAACCGATCGCCCTCTCCGGAGTGGACCAGAGGTTCAGCGCACTAGTGATGTTGTGTTGTGTTCGTTGTTGTGCTAGAGCGGTACAGTCTGTCATAATGTGTTAAATTGTTTGTGGTGTGTCCTGGCACAGGTGGCAGGTGTCGTCTATGGAGTTGTCTAGTCTGTGTTTATATGTCCGTAAGTTGGGATGATGTCCACATCGGAATCGTGCTAAATTAACTCGATCCGATCTGCTCAGGCTGATCTCTGACCTGTTAATGGGTGGCGGCTTCGCACCTAGACCGCATTCGGACCGAGTCGTGTCAGTGCTTTGTGGGTTAGGTGTGTGTGTATGTGTTTTCTGTACTGTGTGATGTCTGTGGGGCGTGGTATGGAATGGAGTATTTGGTTATAATGTCTCTCTGGTGTTACCTTAATGGTGCGAGGTGTTGGTGCATGATTGTACATGTAGTGGCAAGGGTGTTGTGGGTTAGTTGTCGCTGCTGCCATGAATTGTGTTCCCCTCATATCTAAATGTTCCCTAACTTTTAGTATTTTTGTTTCTGTGTGCAGGTGTTCTATTGGTGTTGTTTGAGTGCATCCTGTAATGATACGAAGTGCGTTGTTTTGTATTGTTTGTAAGGTGTTTATGTGTGTGTTTGAGATAATGGGTGCCCAGCATGGGCTAGCATAGTCCATAACTGAGCGAATATATTGTTTGTATACGAGTGATGTTGTTTCCTGCTGGTGTCCAAAGTTTGTGCCTGTTAGTACCCTAAGCGTGTTAAGTCTTGACGTACACTTGTTTTTAATGTCCTGAATGTGGTTTGCAAAAGATAATGATGTGTGTATGTGACACCAAGTATTTTGGTTCTGTGAGTGTGTGGAATGTTGATGTTGTTTAGTGTAAGCTGTGGAATTACCTGGTGTTCTTTTGTGTTGCTTGTAAGCAAGGTGATGGTTGATTTTGTGGGCGCTACTTTGAGTCTATTGTGTGTGAGCCAGTCTTGTATACTGTTTATGTATGTTTGTAGGTTATTTGTAGCGGTGTCGATGTTGTTGTGGGTGGATGTTAGAGTGATATCATCTGCATATGATGATAAGGTAAGCTTGTTATCTGTGGATGTTGGAATGTCATGCATGTATAAGTTGAAGAGTGTTGGTGAGAGAACAGAGCCTTGAGGGACCCCGTTCGGAAAAAGCTTGTTTTTGGATGACTTGCCATTAAATGTGACATGTGAGTATCTTCCTGAGAGATAGTTGTTCAGCCACCTTTTGGTGTTATTGTGCATGTTTGTGTTGAGTATTTTGTTTATGAGAGGGAAGCGTGGGATAGCATCAAATGCTTTACTAATGTCTATTGTTGCTAATAGTGTACGTTGAGCTGGTCGTCTGGAGTTGATGCCATCCATGATGTGCTGCGTGAGGTTAGTGAGTAATGTCGTGGTTGAGTGGTGAGGTTTGAATCCATGTTGAGTAGGCGATAGTGGAATGTGTGGGTTGGTGATTTGTAAGATTAGTCTTTCTGTTACTTTGGAAGGTGGGCACTGGGCATAGTAAAGTAATGGGTCTATAGGAAGCTGGTTCTGTTGGATTTTTGTTTGGTTTGAGTAGTGTAATAATTTTACCTTGTTTCCATATGTCCATAATACAGTGTTGGTATGAATATGTGCTGATATTTGTGAGAGCTAGTATTCCTTGTGGGCCCAAGTGTTTAAGGTGTATGTTAGATATGTTGTCTGGTCCAGTAGCCTTCGAATTCTTAATGTTTTTGATGATCTTGGTGGTCTGGTCTGTATTGAAGGGTGTAATGGTCGTGTCGAGTCTGTAGGTTTTCTTGTGTCTGGCTGTTTCTGTCTACGCAAAGATAAGTCACTTAAACAGAGACAACAACCAGAAACACGCAGTGATTAACTAGAATGTTAGCTTGTTGTGTGTATGTTGGGATATTATTTTGGCTACGACAGAGAGCCGCGTGTGAGGTGTGAATGCCGCTGTTAGAGTGGGTAATGCTGTTTATAGTCTTGTATAGCCTGGATGTATCTGTGGAGTGGTTTAGTGTTGTTATGAATTCCCTGAATGTTTCTGTTTGTTTTTCTTTGAGTTTGTTGTTTATTTCTGTGTTGAGCTGTTGTATCTGCTGTTTTATGGCTTCTGTGTGTGGTGTTTGTGTGTTATATTTGAGGTTGTTACGTTGCCTTATGAGGTGGGCTATTTCTCTAGTGTAATTTGGGTTGTATTTCCTAATGTTGCCCTTGGGTATGTATTTGTTTGCATTATTGATAATCTCATTAAATGTCTTGAGTGTTGTATTGATGTTTATGATGGGTGTGCTGTTTAATGTGGTGAATTGTTCCTCAGTCTGTATTGTGAACTGTTCCCAATCAGCTTTCTTGTAATTTCTGTAAGTGTGCCTAAGGCTGTTGGGGCAGAGTGTAGAATGTGTTGTAATGATGATGGGCAGGTGGTCTGATGACAGTTGTTTTTCTGTTCTCCATTGTGTATGTGTTGCTAGTGAGGGGGAACAGAACGTTATGTCTGGGGAGGAGTTTGAGTATCCTGCTTGATGTGGTATGTGTGTATGTTCTTCTGTATTGTTAAGAATGAAGAGGCTGTTTAGTTGTGTGGCTATGTTGGCGCCTCTGGTGTTGTTTTGGTTGTGCAGGTACCAACTAGTGTCTTTGGTGTTGAAGTCTCCTCCTAAGATGACATTAGTGAGAGAGGCAAGATTGTGTAACTGTGGATTGTAATTGGCTGGCACCTGAGGTGAACTATCTGGTGGGATGTAAATGTTGATTAGTGTGGTGTTGTGTTTTCCGCGTGTTTTAATGTTAACTGCCTGTATTTCTATCGTGTTATCTGCTTGGATTGTGTTTGTAATGTTTTGGGTAGCATCAGTGTAGCTAATGCTTTTACGTATGTAAGTGATGAGTCCACCCCCGTTACCCCCAGTACGATCTTGACGGATTGCCGTGAAGCCAGGGATGGTGGGTGTTTTGTGTGTGCGTTTTAGTTTTGTTTCTTGTATAAGTGCTATGTGAATGTTGACCCAGGGGCTGTATAGAGTGAAAGTGATGCTAAAAACTGATGGATGTTATTCTCTTCTAGATTTGTTGACTCGCTGGTTTTTCTCATTTTTCCAACAAAAGTGTACGAAATTTTGAAGTGTGCACAGACTCACTTCATATGTAGACTCTGTTTTTTTCACTTCTCCGATTTACGCCTCATTTTGATTTGGAATTTTTTTCCTCCGACAACAATTCCAAAATTTCCTCCTCAGTGTTCCGGTAGCAGGCGAAGGAGGAGGTTAACTGTTGTGTCTTTGTAGGAATTTAGAGGTCGAGGCCAGTCTAGGTCACTGTGGGCATTGAGAAGAAACGGAATAGAAACGTTTGAGCAGGTAAATAAACCATTTTAGCTGTTGATGACGTCAGACACGACCGCATACGCAGTATCGTAAAAATCCAAAGTTTCTATCGCGCTCGAACGATACCAGAATCATTTCAAGGTAAACAGATTGTCTGCATGAGGCATTTGCTGTAGGCCCAGAAGTAAATTTAGTAGGCTTATTTTGTATTCAGTAAAAAGTTATTAAGTAATTTAGTATACATATGCGTGAATAATATTAAGATGAATCTTGCAGTAGGTTAAAATAATTGTTCATCCACTATTCATATTTTTTAAGCGAACTGAAATTATAAATTTTCATTTTAACTTAAATTTCACGATATATAATCGAAGTTAGCATTTTGTAAATAAAAGACAATAAGAGCCACGTATATATATATATATATATATATATATATATATATATATGTGTGTGTGTGTGTGTGTGTGTGTGTGTGTGCCTCGATGTAGTGGTTACCATGGCTGACTACGAATCCACCGGCCCCGGGTTCGATTCCCGGCGAAAGTCATCGGCGCGCAGTTTACCCAACTATTCATCCTTCCAGAAAAAATAGGTTGGTAGATACAGTAAATGGGTACCCTGGGTGGCCTAGTGTTTAAGACGCTGGGCTGCTGATCGGGAGGTCGTGAGACCGGGCGAGGACTTTGTAATTTCTGACCACCCGTAGTGGGTCGTACTGCAGATTCCACGTTAAGCACTTAAGCTGTAGGGGCAAGGTGGAGCAACAAGCTTGACTTTCGTCAGAATGAACAATTCGGCCGGAAGCAAAACCAAAGTTAACCAAGGTTATATATAACATATATACTGTAATAATTAAAATAACCACGAAGGAATCTAAAACACAAAATAGTGCTCAAGCGCTTTCGTATAATGACATCCTCAGGAACACTGAAATTAATCACAACATTGAGGCTATATAGTATATATATATATACACAGTAGATCACAAAGAAAAATAAACAATATGATTGATGCAGAAAATACTTAGGATTCAGGTGGAAAGCTATCTGAGTTTTAGCACCTTGCTGTTCTTATCTAAATATGTTCTGAATGAATTCAAAATAACAGGATCGAGCGAAAAAATGCCCTCCTGGCTACGGTTGAAATTGTTTGCAAGTTGAACAATGGCAAACTCAAGAATGTTTCTATTTACAATGTTGCTTGAGTGAAACAAAATTGAAGAATTATTCTAATCATTAGGCAATGGGACAACTCTGACAAATGGACAAAAAGGGTATTGGACGACTGTCCCGTTTTAATAAGAAAAGTACTGAAGTAAAAAAGAACTTTTTCCTATGTCATTTTTTTTTTTTTTTTTGCGTGGAAACTCATTGATTTTTCTCCTGTGAAGCAGTTCTATAAACTGAATTATTGCCTACCTGAATTATTGGTAGGACTATTCTTTATTATGACATTTTTCGCAATACTGTTATATGAAAATACTACATTAATGGTTAAAAGTTTAAGTACATAAACAATGCCTAAAAAGTCTGGGAAAAATGGAAGCACTAAAATATTTTTCGCGAAGAATATTTTAGTACTTCCATTTTTCAGTGTTCCTAAGGATTTCATTAGACGAAAGCGCTTGAGCACCATTCTGTGTTTCCTTTTTCCTTCGTGGTTATTTTCATAAATATTATTCACGTGTTACTTTCGTGAAATAATTTTCACATATACTGTGTGTATATACACAGTATCTATGCCATAAAAAGGCAGTCCTGTCTGTCCGTCTGTAGACGCCATGTATTTACTTTTAAGCGATTCTAAACAGAAATAAATGGCTTTACTTTCTTTCAACCTTTTACTATATCGCGTTAAGATTTTCATTGCTGCGTTCTTTTCTATAGTTTTATTGACCGCATAATTGACCCCCCAATTACTGAGGGGTCACTTATCCGACCAATAAAACTATAAAAAAGAACCCAGTAATGAAAATCTTAAGCTTCACATCCGAACTCATTATATCAAGATTTGTGAAACTTAAGATTTTCATGGCTGCGTTCTTTTCTATAGTTTTATTGACTTCCCAGTAATTGGAGGGCGGCAATACACGCAACTGGGCCCCCAATTACTGAGGCGAAGGCCCCAGCACCGGAGGTCTAGCTAAAAGGGCCCGTAGGACCCATTTTAGCTAGTATAGAGTATATAAAATAATAACTCAGCCACAGTGGGACATCAAATTAAAATCATAGTGACTTAATATAATCCCCGTAAATGTGAGTCAGTGGTAAGTATTCTGAACGCTTAATTTAAAAATTAACCTCATAATTTTACATTAGTTCCCGCGATTATCCTGAATTTATGTTTTAAAAATCGGTGTAACAAATTTAATTGAAATCTGAAGGCTTTGATTCCACATATTGCGACTCCCGACTCTCTTTGCCAGCCGAACATCCAACTGCTTATGACGTCATAGGCAAACTGCGCCTAACTGGGGCTGCATCATTGTAGACATTTTATTGGTCCATAAATAGCGTCCATATTCTTGCTTCATATATTAATTTAGTCCCTCACCGTCTGTAGGAAATTCCATACTTTTTGGCGAAGTCGAAAAGGCGGTTGGTCAATAAATTGATAGAACGCAGTCAACAAACATTTTGAGCTTCACAACCAAAATTTGTGAAGCTGCGTTAAAAATCTAAATTCCTCGTGGGCTTAAAGCAAATGTTAAACTCGCATTGGATTAAAAATTTCTGTTATTCACGTTATATATAATGCGAGCGTGCTTGGACCGACTGAAAATAAAGGTAGGCTTTGGTCAACCATTTATACGGAGGACTTAGTTGGTTTGTTTGTTTACGCTGTAATTAAAGGCATTTTTGTGCTTATGTATTGTGAGAGAATCGCTTTATTTTGTATAAAAAAAACTTGTAATTTCGATTTAAAAGAGAAGAAATAAGAAAACTACTGAAGTAAAAAAGAACTTTTTCCTATGTCATTTTTTTTTTGCGTGGAAACTCATTGATTTTTCTCCTGTGAAACAGTTCTATAAACTCCCACACACTTTTATACATTTATTTTAAATCATGTAATATATATATATATATATATATATATATATATATATATATATATATATATATATATACTGTATATATATATTCCAAAATCCTACGGGAAAGCTCAGTAAAGTTGAGAATCTCTCTTGTGTGAGAGTTCAACTTTAAGTTTGAGTAATTCATATATGCGATCCAAGTTTCCCAGCAATATATATATATATATATATATATATATATATATATATATATATATATATATATATAACCTTTGGTTAGCTTCCGCCCGAATTGTTTATTCTGACGAAGGTCAAGCTTTTTTCACTCCACCTTAGACCTACAGTTTAACGTGGAATCCGAACCACGCCCCACAAGCAGCCCAGCGTCTTAACCACTAGGCCACTCAGGGTACCCATTATATATATATATATATATATATATATATATATATATATATATGCGCTAAAGTCTAAAAATTTAAAATTAAATATTTGTTGATTTGCTGGAGAGACGTGTTTGTCTCCCACAGAATGAAGTTGGACGTCGGTGTGAAAACATCTCGACTTTTGGTGGCGCTTTCTGTGATTGTTGCAGTTGTGGTCGGTGGTGGAGAATGGGTTGAGGCGAAACCATCAAAAGGACCCTACTTCGATACCTCTCTCAACGAATTCAATAATGACGTGAGTACTAACACAGTGTGTGTGTGTGTGAGAAAAAAAGTATTTGTGTCTAGGATTAGCTAACTAAAAAATTTTGTAATAAAGTCTAAGGAATGCACAACCCAAGTTCCGTTATCTAAAGTTATTAGTTTTAATATGAATTAGTTCGGAAAGGTGATTTTCTCATCACAAACACTGCCATACAAATTCCTCGGTATCATTCTTCGGGTGTTCCGCTAAATCATCGAATCTCTTTAATTTCTTACCATAGAAGATAATGAGGCTAAGAAAAGCACTCGTGTCGGGAAAGTAAACAGCCCCAATTTTTTCTAGATTGTGCCATAATAGAATAGTAATGGAATGATGTCTGAAAATGTTTGTCATTTTCACAAAAATCACCACCTACGGAGGCGGGGCCTGTACATCTCTCTTTAACGTGTATTCAGATCGTGTTGAGGAAGAGATTATGAATTGTCCAATCAGGGACCCTGTTTCATTTTTGGCAAAAGTTGACCAATCAGAGGAAGGGAAACATTTATTCGCCTTAAATCCAATACTGTTTCGTTGGAATATACGATATTTTCATTGATTTTGCAGTTATCGTTAACTAAAGTCTGTATATAATATAAGAGAAGATACGAAACTAACATTATTTTCCATTATTTATGACGTTATCCCGTAAAATAAATATTAGGTACTCGCCATCTAGCGTATACAGTGAGTACTAGATACTTTCGCACAAGGACATAGGTACTCGCTTTGTTTACAAGTTTATGAAAATAAATATTTTAAATTATTACAGTCATCTCTAAATCAGGCAAGCCTGTCCGCCTAATTTATTAAATGATGGCTATATTAGAATAAGTATTAAATACAGGGTGTTTCAAAAGTCAGGAATCATAGGAAAAAAAAAAAATATATATATATATAATCATTGAAAAATAATATTGCTATGAGTCAGGATTTTTGAAACACCCTATATTATAAGCAATATTAAAATACAAGTTTGGCGAGTAATTTAGTTTCACTACTAATCATTAAATGGAAGAAGAGGAAAAAGTGAGCGCAAAACTGGGCGGAGTCACTCTGTACTGAAACAAGATTAGGAGGAAGAAAACAACGGAAGTGTTCCATTTTATGTTTAGAATTTATCTTTGGGTTTGGATTTATTTTTATTTAAATTAGTTAGGTTAGATTTAGAACTAGCTACTTAAAGCGGAATTAGGTAAATCAGTTGGTAAATTTACCCTTAAAATACTGGTTGCAGTTCTCATTTTATTAAATTCTCTAAAGCGATGATATCAAGGAAATATTTTTGACCGAGTTCGAACAAAAATTTTCCTTTTAGCCGAGGCTCTCGTATGACTGTTTTATAGGGACCTTTTCTTACTTTTAAGCTCGTTTCCCGCAGTCTTGATAACAAAATACTTTTCCAAGTAATAAAACATAAATATATGTCTGAAATTATAGTCAAAGATTACCTATATGTAGTTGGTCCTCGTTATAATGTCGTTATAATGGTATTTTTGTAAATATATGGTCTCGCTGGCTTTTCATCGATTTCACAAGAGTGTACGAAGTTTTGTACGAGCCTAGTCTAACGAGAGCAAATGTGTAGAATAGAATGTACGAAGAGAAATGACTGAAAAGTTGCAAATTGGGCTACTTTAAAAACTATTCCGATAAATTATAATACAATTTTGCGAATTGCGACTTTTGGCTACTTTGCAACTTCGCAACACAAATTTTATCATCTTTTGCTCCCCATAATTATGATAAATATAAGAAGCACTAATATATGGCCTTCAGTTATATATATATATATATATATATATATATATATATTATATATATATATATATATATATATATATATATATATATACAGTATATATATAGTACGTATATATATATATATATATATTATATATATATATATATATATATGTGTGTGTGTGTGTGTGAGTGATGATATCTGTTCGTTTATACACACCTAATGGCTACAGTAATCTGCACCAAACTTAATATACATATTAAGTGAGGGCCAGGGAAGGCTCTAGTAACACATTCGCCCCTCCCAGTCACCCTCTAGGTTGTGTTTCAGGGGGCTTTTGTTACACGATGTGCACTGGGCATTCTAGTATATATTTGCTAAATAATATGAAGATAGAGTTTGGTGTGTACCACCGGTCTATGTTAAACAAAAATTAAATGTACAGTTGTTTTAGAAAAAAGTTCGCCTAGAAAATAACATTTCTATAAAGCATTAAAAATTACTAATTAGTAATGAATTTTTTTTAAATTTTACTAGTTACCAAAAGGAATAAAGTGTCCAAAGAAGAACACGATACTCCTAATTAGTAATTTTTTATGCTTTAGAGATTGAGTCTAGGCGAATTTGTATCCGAAACTGTTGTGTATATATGAAAATTAACTGTAAATCGTACGTTTGGCGTTTAAATGCATCTTTGCTAGTGATGTAGCGGATGTCATTTTTTTCACATCCGCGGATGCGGATGCGGATGAGGATGTTTGATTTCAACATCCGCGGATGCGGATGCGGATGCAGATGTCTACATTTTCGTTATTTTTTAGGATATATTCGAGATTTGTTGTGTTTAACGTATATAATAAGTTATTATATAGAGAGAGCTGTAGCTATAATGTAGTATAATTGATTAATTGTACAATAATTGCTGTACTTTTCTCTGAACATATAAAATAATATCAAGCATCTAACTAATATAGAAATCAATTAGTGAATTCGTCTGCAAATAAATTCGTTATATTTTGTTGAGTTTCAGCCACAATTAGAAACCATAATTGTGTTACCAGGATGCGGGACGTGAACCCAACTCAAATGCACCCCACCGACCTCTTTCCCCAACCTCCTCCACCCTTATAGAAAGAGATCTTTAATTAGCTTGATAACTATTTATATTAAGTTTAAAGTTTTATTAGGCATATTTATAAATGAGTAATTAAAATAAAGTAAACTAAGATGTTCATCGTTTAATGTTCAAACTTAATTATAGGAAGGTTATGCTTAAGGAACATTAATTTTTCTGCCTTTTCTGCTGCCAGTCTGTTTCTCTTTTCATCATATATTAATCCAGCACTGCTAAATAATCTCTCGCTTGGTACGTTTGTTGGAGGACAGGCTAAATGTTTCCTTGCAAGTTTACTCAAGTATGGATAGATATTCTGCGTATTTTTCCACCAACTAATAGCATTGTCACATGCAGCCAGGCGTTTTTCTTGGTGATAGCTCTCGATCATTTTTACTACATCTTTTGACATCGCGTAGGTCTCGTCATTGCTGCTTGACTCAAGAAACTGAGAGACAGATTCTGTGATAGATTTGCTTGTTGAAGGTGTTGGTTCTGTCACTGAAACTTTTATTCTTTTGGTGGGTGGCGAAGCGACAGATTCAAGAGATTGAAGCTCTTCAACTGCTTTGCCAAGTGATGATTTAACTCGTTCTAATGTACTAGGTGAAAATAACTTAGCTTTGTAACGTGGATCTAAGTAGGTTGCAAGAGAGTAACTTCATACAAGAACAGCCTCTCGTCTTGTCGCTTGCATCACTTTTGCGCACAATGAACTAGTTCTATTAATATAGTAGAATTTGATAATTTCCGCTTATTAATGACATTTTATCTCAACAGTCCACATCCGCACGACATCCGCAGTCCAAAGTGCGGATGCGGATGCGAGAAAATGTGCGGATGTTCCGCGGATGCGGATGTGACCTACATCACTAATCTTTGCACATAGGTGGCGCATTTGTATCGCACCTATTTTATGTACTGGTTTCTTAACAACAATTTGAGTTAATATACTCGAAATTAAACCACATGATAAGTTTTTGTTAATGAAAATTAAATGTGCACATATAATGGAGTCATTATATTTTTAATATATTTGAAGCGAGTTCATTTTGAATTTATCCGCCATAATGAGAGACGTCGCGAGTACGACAAACGAACTCGCCACATTGGCGATTTTGGGATTGTTCCACGAATGAATAGTTTAACCCTTCTACCATCCACAGACAACTTGGTATATAGCCAAATACCCAACTCGTACGCTCATAATGTAGTTATTTTCAATGAGTGTATTTGCGCTATGGGCCCCTCGTACACAATAGTCACAAAGTTTAAACGCGTATATATATATATATATATATATATATATATATATATATATATATATATATATATATATATATATACACATACAGGGTGTCTGAAAAGTCAGTCCCTATTTTTAAATTCTTATTGCTTTTAAACGAAAAGGGATATAAAAACATTTCTTTAACTGAAATGTAGCTTTTTTGAGTTAAAGTATTATTTTTGTAAAATATTAAATGAGGAATAACTTATTAAATGTACGATAATATTTTAATATTTTGTACATCTTTCATTCGCTTTTAATAATTCCTTAACCATTCTGAACATAGTGTCTACAGGGTGGTACTTGGCTTGCATATATCGCTGACAGTCCTTTCTCATGCTTTGTTTATTCTTCTTCTTTTATGTAAAATTTCGAAGAACATTCATGTTTTTTCAATATTTTTCCTTCGAACTTCTCAGTAATGTTCACTATTAGCAGTAGGATTCAGGTTTGAAGACAGGAGGGCCGGAGGCCACTCCAGAAAGCGCACTTGTTCTTTCGCAAGCCAACTCTTGCCGACATGTGATATACGACTTCGGGCATTATAATATTCGAAATTAGCATTAATTTTCTAGAAATTTGTCGGTAAAGAGTTTCAAGACCTTTCCTTCACAAAGTTTTTTTGTTTTTGTTTGTTTTTTAGGGAAGTTTTAACCTTTTACTTAAGTTTATTTGCCTAAAATCATATGATATTTGAGCTATACTTGGCAAATTGCAGTTTCGGAATATAAAATACTAAAAACTTTTTTAATGCAAATAAAAGTTTCTTCGTCTCATAATAAAAATAAACAAATTTGCAGATTATTTTTGTAAGGAAAAGCTCATTTGATTAATATGTCTCTGAAATTTTTAAAATTTATTGTTAATTTAAGTTTCCAAAAAGCGCAATTTTAATTTTCTAAATATAAAGTTCTTAGATGCAAAAATAAAATTTTATCACCTGAAAGAATTTTGTTTAATAAAAGTGTAATGTAGAACAAAGTTATAAATACTCGATTTGTTAAGTAATATCCACAACTCTCTTTGGCGTAGCGAGAAGAGTACACCGTTCGTTGCGTGATGGATTCTTCAGTGAGATAGTTTCGAGTCCGGTAGGGGTAAATATACACACACTGTATATATATATATATATATACTTATGAATGTATAATGTATGTGCACAATCGAACATCCTATATACTATTGAGCTAAAATGTGTATGTGTGTCTGTCCGCTTTCTTCGGAACGGTGCACAGACTAAACGGCACATCGGAAAATTCTGCAACCACCACCAACTGATAGCCCATGAGCTGCCGATGTGCTCTCTCAAGTTTCCTGGTCCTAGGTCACTCTGCGGCCGAGCAGGAGCTATTTAATATCTATTACGAGTGAATGTAAGTACTTTGAAAACGATAATGACGAGAGCAAAAATACATAATAAACAGTTTGGTACTCCCGATAATACGTAAGTACCAGTATACATATACAGCTAGCTGTGACATATACTGCTACCTGCCCGGAGGGTGATAGCGAGCTACCGCTTGTATCTAACTATAAATAAAAAACTTTGCGCGGTTTTGAGCTGAGTTGAGCGGAGTAACAAATATCTCTTTCGCTCAGTCGCCTGTTATGATTGGCTGACTAGCGTAAGGTGGGTGGAGCTAATGTTTCTCGCTCAGTCGCCCGTTAGAGTCGGATCTATCAAGATGAGCGGCGTTAAAGATTACGAAGTAATCAAGAAGCCCTACCCGTAAGGTAGGGAGCCGAAGGCGCGGCTTCTTAATGTTAAATCAAACACCTAAATAAAATATTCTAATATAAAAAAAAAGACAATCGGGAAATTTTGTTTTTTATGCAGACATGTCAACTCTCACGGGTTTTCCGTGAGTCTCGCGGTCTCACGGTTCATTATTATTAATGATAATAAAATTGGGGAAGAATGTCTCAAACTCCCTTATGTGGGATATGTTTCCAGTTATCAAAATGAGGAATATTGAGAAATCTCGCGAATTTTCATACTTCAAAGGTTGACGTCTCTGCTTTATGTGGTAAAGTTAAATAGGACAAAATTCCAAATAAACCTAATTTGTTTAAGTTAAACTTTTTCAATTAAATACTTCTCAGATTGACAAAAACTTAGTTTGCACAAAAGTTTTAAGTGATTAACGTTAAACAAATTATTAGTTTTTAATAAATAAATTGAAAAATTTTAATTTTGAAAACTATATATTTACGCACAAAAACGTTTATTTAAATGTTTGTACCTCAGAAAGTTTTTAGTGATATATACCCTGAGGAGGGTATGTATCCTCAGACCATGATGATGTCTCCAAATTTGATTGTCGGTTGTATACAATCATTATTGTAGGACTTTCCTACTTTCATTCTAAAGAAATTTGAAAATGAGGTTCCAAAACTGACATACGAGCAAGACAATAGGATTATTGGATATAACACACGGGTAAATACCTCAGCGAAAATAGTTATTGTTTAGAAAGTGTAATCATAACGCATGTTCAGATTTTTTAATTGCCTCAACGTTACTTTCGTCAGATGAAAAGCACTTTGGCCCAATCTTCAGAGATACAACTTTTTTATGCCATTTCGCCCACTGCAACCTATCTTTGCGACTAGCCTCTGTTAGCTAAGATTTGTTTCTTGCCTAACGTCCTTTGAGCCTTTCTTTATTAAGTCTTCGTTTAATTGTTCTTATAGAAACAACTAACAGTTCCTCGTGCCTTCTGTAGATTAGAACGGAGGTCCGAAGCGGTTTTTGTATGACTGAGGTAAATTAGTTTGGATCACCTGAAGATCATGGCCCCCAGCCTTCTTTAGTTAGCTTTATAAAGCTAACTAACAAAAATATCACGACCTAACCTAACTAATCGTCAAGGGCGTACAGTTAACCTAACAATTGGTTAGGTTAGGTCGTGATATTTTCGTTAGTTAGCCTTATAAGGCTAACTAAAGAAGGCTGGGGATCCTGATCTTCAGGTGATCCATTAGTTTTAATTGTCTACTTTCCTGACTGTCTGCTATTCGATGTTTATAAACTTTAAAATCTTTAATGTGGTTTCAGAGCATATCTTTAAAATTTGTAACTTGTAACTTGGAGTTGACAGCTGACGATTTGGGGTTGGGGTGGGTTAATCTACGACGCACCATTTTAAGGTCACATGGCGAGGAGACCTGAACTTTATATGAATTCCGAGCTATGGATCACTACATCATTTGAATTCAGAGGAAGGTCACCTGTCGAACTACTACTACTACCCAGACCCAACGTCGCTTAACTTCTCTGATCTATAGGGAAGCATTGTTACGACCTGACGATATTTATGACTTTTTGTAAACTAAAGAGACCATTCAGAAAATAGCGATATTGCGAGCGAGTCTAACTTCTTATCGAATGTTTATCTTCTCTGTTAGAAACGGAAAAAAAAGGATCACCCAAAGATCAGGGTCCCTAGCCTTCGTTTGTTAGCCCTATAAGGCTAACTAACGAAAATATCACGACCTAACCTAACCAATCGTCAAGGGCGTACAGTTGACCTAACGATTGGTTAGGTTAAGTCGTGATATTTTCGTTAGTTAGCCTTATAAGGCTAACTAACGAAGGCTGGGAGCCCTGATCTTCAGGTGGTCCAAAGAAAGTGTGTTGGTAAGAGGAAAATGGTAATACTGTACTATCGTGGCGCTTTTGGATCTTGGTTCCCCCTAAACTAAGCTAAAATAGGTCGTCCGAGGGAAAGTTTATAAAGATTATTTTATTTTTTACTTTGAGTTGCAAATCGCCACAAATTTCAGATGCTGAGATTGAAACGTACGTAACAATATGCAGTACTTACATCCACGAAGCTCGTTTCCCCCACGACGAGGGGGTGAGTGTGTCCCAATGGTCACCTGAACCAGAACAGAAACAGTGGCCAACTCAACTCATTCCACCCGATGCCAGCGGCGGGGAGCGAACTAGCACCATACCGCTCGGAGTCCGCCACCATCGAATTTTTTTCACAATATGTACTATTGTACTTACAGAAATCGCAAATTGATGAAATTTTATTGGTATTTTCTGAATGTTTTCATTAATTCCTCAACGTTTATCACCAACAAATCACGAGATTGAAGCGCGACATTCAATAACTGAAGAAAACTCATCCAAAATGTCTTTTCCAAATGCTGCTCGACAATGATATGGTCAGCTTTAAAACTTATTTCTGATATATATATATATATATATATATATATATATATATATATATATGAGCGTATTATAAGTAAATAATTATAATATGTAGTTTCTTGTTAGTAGTGTGCGTATGAAGACAAAATAAGTTGGTATAATCACACTCCTATTTCTACACTCTGGTCGCACTGAAAAAAAAAAGAACATTGTTAATGCAGACACACTGTAGTTATACAGTGTGGCATATCGACGTTTAACTTACTCTAAAACCAAAAGTTAGCAGTTAACGAGGAAGCTTCTAGCAGTGGCTGTATCCTCCAGCGCGGGACACGTCAGCGCGTCAACGTCAACGAAAAAACGTGGAACGTCAACGCGAGGAAGAGGCGACGTCAAACCGAAGACATCAACGCGCTGGTGGCCAAACCTCATCAAATCTCCGTGCAGCGGGCTGTCTACGGTTGGCCAGACTGGCAGTCGACGGCCTGTTGCGTAGCTCGGTCAGAGTGCCGATCGGCTCCCGGGGCCGGACCTATACCAACGTGCTTTTTTTTCAATTACGGGGAGCAATTGCGTGCCGGACGTGCTCCCGGACTACTCTTACTCTCCGGCGACTTTAAGACTAATTCAGGCCCAACTACAACTTACACAGGTCACCATACACAAAGACATAGACACAATAGTACCATAAGACACATACAGAAGCATAATATTAACATATTACAGTACAACGAAGATGGCCTCACAAACAAAATCATGCAGCTTAGGGAATTCGTACACAAACAAAACATTCACATAACACTTATACAAGAAATAAAGCTAAAACGCACACACAAAACACCTACCATCCCTGACTTCACGGCGATCCGTCAAGATCGTACTGGGGGTCACGGGGGTGGACTCATCACTTACATGTAAAAGCATTAGCTACACTGATGTCACCCAAAACATTACAAACACAATCCAAGCAGATAACACGATAGAAATACAGGAAGTTAACATTAAAACACGCGCAAAACACAACACCACACTCATCAACATTTGCATCCCACCAGATAGTTCACCTCAGGTGCCAGTCAATTACAATCTACAGGTACACAATCTGGCCTCTCTCACTAATGTCATCTTAGGAGGAGACTTCAACGCTAAAGACACTAGTTGGTACCTGCACAACCAAAACAACACCAGAGGCGCCAACATAGCCACACAACTAAACAGCCTCTTCATTCTTAACACAGAAGAACATACACACATACCACATTAAGCACGATACTCAAACTCATCCCCAGACATAACGTTCTGTTCCCCCTCACTAGCAACACATACACACTGGAGAACAGAAAAACAACTGTCATCAGACCACCTGCCCATCATCATTACAACACGTTCTACACTCTGCCCCAACAGCCTTTGGCACACCTACAACAATTACAAGAAAGCTGATTGGGAACAGTTCAAAATACAGACTGAGGAACAATTCACCACATTAAACAGCACACCCATCATAAACATCAATACAACAATCAAGACATTCGATCAGATCATCAATAATGCAAACAAATACATACCCAAAGGCAACATTAGGAAATACAACCCAAATTACACTAGAGAAATAGGCCACCTCATAAGACAACGTTTATAAGACTATAAACAGCATTACCCACTCTAACAACGGCATTCACACCTCACACGCGGCTCTCTGTCGCAGCCAAAATAATATCCCAACATATACACAACAAACTAACATTCTAGTTATTCACTACGCAAAGATAAGTCACTTAAACAGAGACAACAACCAGAAACACGCAGACAGACAAACAGCCAGACACAAGAAAACCTACAGACTCGACACGACCATTACACCCTTCAATACAGACCAGACCACCAAGATCATCAAAAACATTAAGAATTCGAAGGCTACTGGACCAGACAACATATCTAACATACACCTTAAACACCTGGGCCCACAGGGAATACTAGCTCTCACAAACATCAGCACATATTCATACCAACACTGTATTATTCCTAACATATGGAAACAAGGTAAAATTATTACACTACTCAAACCAAACAAAAATCCAACAGAACCAGCTTCCTATAGACCCATTACTTTACTATGCACACCTTCCAAAGTAACAGAAAGACTAATCTTACAAATCACCAACCCACACATACCGCTATCACCTACTCAACATGGATTCAGACCTCATCACTCAACCACGACATTACTCACTAACCTCACGCAGCACATCATGGATGACATCAATTCCAGACGACCAGCTCAACGTACACTATTAGCAACAATAGACATTAGTAAAGCATTTGATGCTATCCCACGCTTCCCTCTCATAAACAAAATACTCAACACAAACATGCACAATAACACCAAAAGGTGGCTGAGCAACTATCTTTCAGGAAGATACTCACATGTTACATTTAATGGCAAGTCATTCAAAAACAAGCTTTTTCCGAACGGGGTCCCTCAAGGCTCTGTTCTCTCACAACACTGTTCAACTTATACATGCATGACATTTCAACACCCATAGATAACAAGCTTAACTTATCATCATATGCAGATGACATCACTCTAACATCCACTCACAACAATCGGTACCGCTACAAATAACCTACAAACATGCATAAACAGTATACAAGACTGGCTCACACCCAATAGACTCAAAGTAGCGCCCACAAAATCAACCATCACCTTGCTAACAAGCAATACGAAAGAACACCAGATAACTCCACAGCTTACACTAAACAGCACCAACATTCCACACACTCACAGGACCAAAATACTTGGGGTCACATACAACACATCATTATCTTTTGCAAACCACATTTAGTACATTAAAAACAAATGTACGTCAAGACTTAACACGCTTAGAGTACTAACAGGCACAAACTTTGGACGCCAGCAGAAAACAACATCACTCATATACAAACAATATATTCGCTCAGTTATGGACTATGCTAGCCCATGCTGGGCACCCATTATCTCAAACACACACATAAACGCCTTACAGACAATACAAAACAACGCACTTCGTATCATTACAGGATGTACTCAAACAATACCAATAGAACACCTGCACACAGAAACAAGAATACTGAAAATTAGGGAACACTAGCAAAAGATCGGCGCTATGCGCCGATTTTGCTAGATCTGCGGTGCTTGGACCTTCGACCCAAACCGAATTGTGGGCCTACGGCATATTTTATTTTGAACATCAATAGCCCTTTATCTGGATATCGATCCCATTCCTCTCACCTTGGGCCTCAGTAATTGGGGTGCCTGTGGCCCTCCAATTACTGACGAACCAATTATTCGGTCAATAAAACTACAGAAAAGAACGCAGCCATGAAAATCTAAAACTTCACAAATCTTGATACGATGAACTCGGATGTGAAGCTCAAGATTTTCATGACTGCGTTCTTTTCTATAGTTTTATTGACCAAATAATTGAACCGACAGTAATTGGGGGGTCGCAGGCCCGTAATTACTGGGGGCTCAATTATTTGGTCAATAAAACTATTGTCATGAAAATCTTAAGTTTCACAAATATTGACACAATGTGAAGCTCAAGATTTTCATTGCTGCGTTCTTTTCTATAGTTTTATCGCGGTGCTGGGGGGCCTCGCCCAGTAATTGGTGGGGGGGGGGGGGGCTGGTCACACATATATTTTCGTTCATTACTCATCACCCCCATCCACCATACGAAGTTTGGTCGAAATCAGTTCAGAAACGTAAAAGTTTTTTCAGGCACACACATTTTTGCTAAATTATAATAGTAATGATGCCCGATTAGTTTAATTAAATGGCCGGTTAGGTCAACTGAATGCCCGATTAGATTAATTGAATGCCCGGGTACGTTAATTGAATGCCCGGTTAGGTTAATTGTACACCCTTGACGATTGGTTAGGTTAAGTCATGATATTTTCATTAAAGCCAACGAAAATATCACGACTTAACCTAACCAATCGTCAAGGGCGTACAGATGACCTAACCTGGCATTCAATGAACCTAACCGGGTATTCAATAATAGCGGAGCGACCCGGCGTTGCCGGGGTGGATGTTGAACGCTATATATATATATATATATATATATAAATGCCAGGTTAGGTAAACTGAATGCCCGATTAGGTTAATTGAATGCCGAGTTAGGTTAATTAAATGGCCGGTTAGGTCAACTGAATGCCTGGTTAGATTAATTGAATGCCCGGGTACGTTAATTGAATGCCCGGTTAGGTTAATTGTACACCCTTGACGATTGGTTAGGTTGTCATGATATTTTCATTAAAGCCAACGAAAATATCACGACTTAACCTAACCAATCGTCAAGGGCGTACAGATTACCTAACCTGGCATTCAATGAACCTAACCGGGTATTCAATAATAGCGGAGCGACCCGGCGTTGCCGGGGTGGATGTTAACGCTATATATATATATGTAAATGCCCGGTTAGGTAAACTGAATGCCCGATTAGGTTAATTGAATGCCGAGTTAGGTCAACTGAATGCCCGATTAGGTTAATTAAATGGCCGGTTAGGTCAACTGAATGCCTGGTTAGATTAATTGAATGCCCGGGTACGTTAATTGAATGCCCGGTTAGGTTAATTACACCCTTGACGATTGGTTAGGTTAAGTCATGATATTTTCGTTAAAGCCAACGAAATTATCACGACTTAACCTAACCAATCGTCAAAGGCGTACAGATGACCTAACCTGGCATTCAATGAACCTAACCGGGTATTCAATAATAGCGGAGCGACCCGGCGTTGCCGGGGTGGATGTTGAACGCTATATTATATATATATAAAAATGCCCGGTTAGGTAAACTGAATGCCCGATTAGGTTAATTGAATGCCCGGTTAGGTTAATTGTACACCCTTGACGATTGGTTAGGTTAAGTCATGATATTTTCGTTAAAGCCAACGAAAATATCACGACTTAACCTAACCAATCGTCAAGGGCGTACAGATGACCTAACCTGGCATTCAATGAACCTAACCGGGTATTCAATAATAGCGGAGCGACCCGGCGTTGCCTGGGTGGATGTTGAACGCTATATATATCAGTGGCGTGCGGTCCATGGAAGCAAGGGAAGCAATGCTTCCCTATTCAAAGAAAGAAGAAAATGCTGTATTATACTTTAAAGTTTAAACAGTTCAATATGTGTTAATAATTTGTACAAAATCATTTTATTATACTATTTATAGCATTTGATTGGTAATCAGGTGGATACATAGTATATACATTGGTTGCCGTTCGTGCAAGAACCTTTAAGAAAGCCGACGCAAAAAATCTCGAGTTGGACAACAATTGACGAAATGCATCCTTTTTCCCAATGACTTTCGCTTTTTTTTTACTGTTACAAATTGTTTCTTTCCATTCTAAAAACTCATTTAATGTTTAATAATGTAGTATTTATTGAATACAACAAGTTTCATATATAGTTTTTCTACTAAAAAATTCCATGGCCATGTTAAGCGAAAAAGAATATATATTTATCGTTATTTTATCCTTCCCTATGTCAAAAAGGAAGCAATTTAGAAATCGCTGTCCAGATCTTATAGTTAATTTTCTTGAAATATCTGACAACTTTACGTGCTGTCTGCTGTCATTCTCTCATTTAAAGCGAATACGTAACTACGCTAGAAATGCGCAAGGGTAAGAAAGGCTTGCAAGTTTAGCTTTAATCTCAATTGAGAAAAAGCTTCTTAAGGATATGAAAACCGATGCCTTTTACGAAGAAATAATAGATATATTTAATAAAAAAGAAAGAAGAATAGAATTAACCTATAAGTAAAGTAAGTAGATGATTATGTGTTTTGTTTTTATTATATACGAGTATTTTAAAGTTTTATTTTGATTTTATATAATCTTTGCATTAATTGAGTGCCCGGTTAGGTTAATTGTACACCCTTGACGATTGTTAGGTTAAGTCATGATATTTTCGTTAAAGCCAACGAAAATATCACGACTTAACCTAACCAATCGTCAAGGGCGTACAGATGACCTAACCTGGCATTCAATGAACCTAACCGGGTATTCAATAATTTTACCATAGGTTTCGTAATGATCTTGATGACGTCATTTAATGTTTTAAAATTAATTATTTAATTGCTATTTTCTTACTTACAGCGACAGGCATAATGATATTAGGATACCTAATAGAAATTTTTTAATATTTTAAAGTGGGGAAAATAAATAATTTTCTAAAAATGATCTTCAACTATAAAAGCGCATCTAATCAGATAACTTAATTAATGTATTTCTATGACAACTAAAAAATAGAATGATAAATCAATATCCTATCAAACTGTTTGTGTATACGTAAAATTATTTGTACAAAAGCCACAGTAATAAAACGCACAAAAGTCACGGTAAATAATTTCGAGTGTGGCTCGTTTAACTTTAAACTCGTGTTTATTTAAATTGCCCGTTTTAATTATGTAATTTTTTGTATTGAATCGATAAAGAAATCTTTTGTGAATCGAAAAATGTTAAAATTATAACAAATATCAAAATATTTTGTATAAAAATCATTGAATTTAAAAAATATCAAAATATTTTGTATAAAAATCATTGAATTTTAAAAATGCATATTTGTTTTTAGTTTGTTGCAAAAAGTTCTTTATGAATTTTAAAAATATTTACTTTTTTAAATTGAATCGATAAATAAATCTTTTGTGAATCGAATGATATTAAATGTTTAGTAAATATTGACTTATTTTGTGCCAAAATTATGATTAAAAATGAAAAATTAAAAAAATGCGTGTACAGGCATGGGAAGAACTGTACCCCTAAAAGGGGGGGAAGGAATTATGTTAGGGAATCTTTTTTAAGCATGGGCACTGCACAATAAAAAGACGCATCGAATGGTGAAAACCGTATTGTTCTACACCAATTGTAGCGACCTGTAGGTGTGCGCAAAAACACTGTTACATACTATATATATATATCGATCTATATTATAAGGCTTCATTTCTGAAATAGTATATTATATTTAAACATGAGGGGAACACAATTCATGGCAGCAGCGACAACTAACCCACAACACCCTTGTCACTACATGTACAATCATGCACCGACACCTCGCACCATTAAGGTAACACCAGAGAGACATTATAACCAAATACTCCATTCCATACCACGCCCCATAAACATCACACAGTACAGAAAACACACACACACACACACACACACACACACACACACACACACTAACCCACAAAGCACTGACACGACTCGGTCCGAATGCGGTCCTAGGTACGAAGCTGCTACCCATTTACGAGTCAAAGACAAGCCTGAGCAGATCGGACCGAGTTAACTTAGCACGATTCCGATGTGGACATCACCCCAACTTACAGATATATAAACACAGACTAGACAACTCTACAGACGACACCTGCTACCTGTGCCAGGACACACCACAAACAATTGAACACATTATGACAGACTGTACCGCTCTAGCGCAACAAAGAACACAACACAACATCACTAGTGCGCTGAACCTCTGGCCCACTCCGGAGAGGGCGATCGGTTACCTGCGTGCTGCCGGCTTGCTCGATCAGGGTAGGCTGATCGGCTAACCAACAACAACAACGACCTACTCTAATATAAATTATATTAGACTATGCTTTTACTTCCCCCTTCCCTGTTGCCTCCTTCTCCTTCACGCACTTCATCCATCCTCACTTTCTCATCAAACTTACTAATAGCGAACTACGATTAGTTGCGGGAAAAAAATTCTATTTATTACGACATAATGATCAATTTATTAACCTTTAATTATTAAAGCTGAGACGTATAACATTAATATATGGGAAAACAATTACTTTCGAAATACCACATGAAAAGACAACACTAATGTCACATTTTGCGCTCCCGAAAACCTTTAGAAAAACGCGCAAACAATTTCACAGAAATAAAGTGCGCCACTGTTTACATAACTACACTGTGCTGTACATAGTTTTGCCTGAAAATAGGTTACACATATACCAGCGCAAAACTTCTCCCCCCATTTTCTTTTTTTAAGCTGAGAAAAAGGGAAGGTGGGCAGAAGCGGAACCCCCAATACATTAGCGCAATTGTGATTAAGTTTATATATTTATATATATATATATATTATACGAGTATACTGCTTAAAAAAATAATTTTAAAGCGAAATTGTGGCTATAAAATGAATTGGTTTAATGGCTACTTGGCAACTCAGCCTGGCTTCGAATCAGTCACTTCAAAGATGAATGAAACATGGTGGAATTACCCCAAATTATACATAGAGGAGTCAGAGTTATCGACACACTCCTCTATGTTAGGTTATTGGTTAAATAAGACCATGTCAGATTACGTTATACCCGGTTAGGCTATAAGGGGCATGTATGGTTACCATCGAATGAGAGAGAGAGAGAATATATCATTTCCTGATCGTTTTCTATGCAGCTTAATTAATGTTATACCCTATTTTCACAGCGCACCTGTTGGACAGGTGAAATCTGCAAAACTGAATTCCAGTCCGAATTTCGCTGCAGGTGTTCGCGGTGGTACTGGTGCAGGGGACCAGGAAGGTACTACCACGCCTACTGCTCTATGTCTGCCCTGGGGTACATCTGGGTACAGCCAGGAGGGCTAAGAAAGGAAGATGCTTTACTGGATTAATGTCGTTTCCTGGCCTATAATGTATTATTGTATTAATTGTTATTATAATTATAATTATTATTGTTATTTTTTTAAAAATATGTCTTATATATATACCCAGATAGTATCACGAATGATGCAACAATCCATTGATTCAATTTTGACAACGTTGATAGTGAGAGGAAGAAGATTAATCAATGTCGTATCAACACTGACTTCGAAACGTTGGTAAATGTTGTGATATTATTCATAAAACAACGATGAATCGAGGGTTTGAAACCAGACAATAAAGTATACTGAAGTTACATTGATTTATTTGAATTCTTCTATCAGTGTTGATTCCTCAAGTGCCAAATTGGTGTGAGATTAATCTCCTTCCATCAGTGTGCAATCAAGGTTGATAGTCATTTCAAATCAAGATTAGTTAATGAAACTTTGAAAAATTTTATCAATGTTATTAATGTTTGTCAAGGATTCAAAGATTTTATCTGACATTGGGGTGTGTATATATATATATATATATATGGTGTTTTAATTATTATAAAAATGTTGCTAAAAGTAAACATATATATATTTAACATGAATGTATAGGCATTAATTTATTTATGAAAAAAGTAAGTTTAAAAAAGTTGTTTGTTCGCATTAGATGTAAATTAAAAGTAGATGGAAAGTAATGTACATTTTTAAAGTTTTTACATCTTTAAAAATCTAACTGTGATTCGGGTTAGGCCTATTTCATTCAGCGCATTTTTGAGGTTTGAATTATCTAACAGATTATGGAACAGTAATCGGATAAAACACTGATTTGGGCTAGGATTTGCGCAGCAACCAGGCGTTGCTAGGGACGTTTCTAAAAAAGTATTTATCTTTAATTAATATAGAAATCAAATTTGTGATACTTGTACGATGCTTATGCTGGTGTACTTATTAGTTACTGCAAGTACTCTAACGATTTTTTTTAAAAGTCCTTAGCAACGGTTGGTTGCTAAGGAAAGAATTTTGTATGGAAGATTAACGTTATATTATAGAGTTAATCTGTGGTTACACCATTCATACTGTGATTAGTCCCCTTACAGAGGGGCAATAATATTTCTTCTTTCTTCATCACACACACACACACACATATATATATATATATTATATATATATATATAGTTAGTTAGTTAGTTAGTTAAACACATCCAAAATCGAATTGGTAAATTTCTGAACTAAGGCTCTGATCATCCGTAGAAGCGTAGCAGGTTAGAAAAACAGGATAAGAGTAGAAAGCAATTTTCTCCTTCATCACATCCTACCGTATGTAAGAATATTCTTATTGACTATAAACCTCTCTTATGAACTTTGATTAATAAACATACTAGAAAAAAAATCACGCTTAACAGACTGGATTATCTTTGTAAATGGAATATAATAGATCGTATCAATTCATTTTTTTAGAGTTCTCCAACAAAGTGCAGAGTTTTATTCTTTCTTTTTGTAAGAAATTACTGTAAAAGTGCATTATTCTCGGTGGTTTAAAGTTTGAAAAGGAAATTCCAAGTTTATTCTAATTTAAAACTTAAAATGTTTAAAAATAAGATGAGTGTTGGATTAAAATGTTGGTCACATCACGTTAAGTTCTAGGTTCCCTTGATCATGTGATTACCCTTGGCTATTAGCACGGAGACAGTGGATGGGTGACCGTCCTCCTTTACGTTCAGATGATGTAGCGACCGGTGGTTCAGATTCTACGTTAAACTGTTACATGACCTTGGCTGATACATAGTCCATCTGTCTTATACACAGATTAATTAACCAAAATCCTTTTGTATAGTTTGAAAAATAAATAAAAATAAAGATATTCTCATACAGAATGTTCGTTGTTAGTTTTGTAGCAAATCATTCTTCAAATATGTCTGAAAAGTATTTAGTAATCATAATAATATAATTTAAAATTAACTTCCTCATAATGAAATTCAAAGGTAAACATTTTAAGATAGTTCCCCAAACATTAAATTCAAACAACAACAATTTTAAAAAGAAATGAAGGTGTAAATAAGGAGTATATAACATGTTTGTCGAGATGCGATAGGAAAGGAGTAACATGTACAACTCCATCGTACCATGACGTCATCTTGAATACTACTAGACTATGTTAGCACAGAGTATATATATATATATATATATATATATATATATTATAATATATACATACACACACACACACACACACACACACACACACACACAGTGGTGCAATTTGTCCCTGTGAATTTACCCTACACGCTTTAGTAACTAACTGTTTTAAAAACCGTTAAATGTGACACAAGTCACTATAAATAGTGATTTTTGTTTCCTTTGCATGTGATTGTGTAAATGTATTCTACACTGTTTTTCACTTATTCATATTAAATTCCTTAGTATTAATAATTATTTATCAATAAAGTCGGTAATTATTACGTCATAACTGGTCGAATCTTTTCAGTAACCAATCGTATAGCTCGGTGAGAGAGGAGGAGGGAGAGAGAATGGAGGAGGAGGCGGCGGCGGCTGGGGGATAAATATAGATACGTTCCCACTGTACATATAACTACACTGTGGGTTAAAAATATTAAATTAGTTGCGATTTGCTCAACAATTTGTTGTGGATTCTCAAATTACGAATTAATATGTAAAAGAATTGTGGTTCAGCGATTTGCTATGTTGAGAAATTTGTATATTTGAAATATATTTCTGAAGCTTATATAGAGCTGTACTTTTTTGCCTCATTTAGAGTAATAGTCTAGATTACGTGCATCTTCGTCAGCGCCTGTAGGTTGGAGGTTGGCTATGGTGCTAGTAATGATAATCTAGGAGTTAGTACAATGGGCGGCTTTAGCCGGCCTGAGTGCTGTTACCCTCCAAACTGATTATTATACTTATCCTATCCATGTAAATAACGCATTGGTACTATAACTGTATAAAGATAATTTCACACGGAAGTAGTATGGTTGCATTTAGCCTTCACAGAGAAACGATCCATAGCTTGTGGCTCTACTTAAATTATTACTCTCTACAGTGGCACTCGGGGTCACTTTGATCCCCCTTTTTAACTTCCGGCTATACATTCGATGTGATGACGTCATCGCAAAAAGGCCGACTGAATGGCAATATTTATTACGCTGAGTCAGCAATTCTAACGGAGAGGGAGCAATGAAGAAAATATTAATTTAGTAAATGGTATGTCACTGGTATGCCATGGTATATAAAGTATGTCTCCTACTTCAGTTCTTAAATTGATAACCACATTCCTCAAATTCCGGTGCCCAGAGACCCAAATAAATAAAAAAGAACAAAGAAAATTATAAGAATTTCAAACTAAACATTCTCCGCCATGTTTGGCAAAACACTCCAACTGTCGAACCCCCTGAACTATATATATATATATATATATATATATATATACTTGACAGGAAATTTGTTTTAAGAAGTGCTATGCGAGCTATGCGTAAAAAAAGCACTTTCGTAAATATTTGTCTATATTTGCCCAATGGTCCACTTTACAACCGTAGAAAGTATATTAAATGTTATTGTACCCTCTAGTGTATATATATATATATATATATATATATATATATAACACACACACACAGGGTGAGTCAAAAGTCTGCCTCAAAAATAACTATACAATAAATACGTTTGAGGCATAACTTTTGACTCACCACCATATATATTGTATGTATATACGTATATATATATATATGTATCCTATACATGCTGGGTAGCCTAGTGGTTCAGACGCTGGGCTGCTGGTGAGGCGTGGTTCGGATTCCACGTTAAACTGTAGGTCTAAGGTGGAATGACATGCTTGACCTTCGCCAGAATGAACAATTCAGGCGGAAGCAAAACAAGGTTAACCAAGGTATATATATATATATATATATATATATATATATATTATATACACGTTATGATGGCTTCAAAGCTTGAAACACTGATGTGACCTCACCACAGAATAAAAACCAACCAAATACAAAATGACAATCAATTAGGCCTGAACCAAAGCCTTCCAATATCTAGTCGGTCCACGCTCGCATTATAACTTGCAAATAATTCATACAAACGATTTTCAACATAAATTTTTAAACCAGTAAGACCTTAACATTTAGTTTAAGCCTATTAGTTATTTATATTTTAAATGCAGCTTCACAAATTTGGTCTCAGCGTCTTTGGATGTGAAACTAAAAATTGTGATGGCTGTAGTATTTTTATAAATTTATGGTATCGCTGGTTTTTCCTCGATTTTACAAAACGGTATGAAATTTTTTATAAGCGTGGTCTGACTAGATATGGGTAAGCTTTGCCTAATCGTAGAGAAATACTCTTGAAAGTGCGAATCAAATCTAAAATGCTCTTGGAAATATAATCTAAACTCTTAGGCCGGCCGCACACAGAATCGTCTTGCGACTGACGACTGACGACTTGAGTCGTCACGACCCAAGTCGTTAGTCGTAAGTCGCAAGACGATCGTGTGTGTGGCCGTTCTTATTGTTATTAAAATTGGGCTCATTACTATAATATTTAAAAATGATTCAGTCAACCTTCGTATGTCCAAAAAAGAAATGGGAAAAGTAGCGGAGCCTAATTTAATAATAATAATAATAAAGCCTTTCTTGGTAAAATTAGTATTATAAATTATAATACTTCAGTTTACAATACAGGGTGGGCCGTAAGTTTCCATACATAGGAAAAATAAACATTTTTTTATGGACAACCATTTTTATTTATATAATATGCTCTACATGGTTGCCATTGTTTTGAAAACACATTTCAATACGTGTTCCCCACTGTTGATGAACACGCATTAGCACAGTTGACGTTATGCTTGTAATGGCGTTTGGGATACGTTTCCTTTAGATGATTTATGTCTCGTATCTTTTCCTGATACACCATGGCCTTCAAGTGCCCCCAAGATAGAAATCAGGGGGGTGAGATCTGGGATCTGGGAGGCCACTCCACAGGACCACGCCGACCATCCAAGCATCCGGAACTGCTGATCCAAATACCGACGCACGTGAAGACCATAATTTAAATTTTCCTATGTATGGAAACTTACGGCCCACCCTGTATTACAATAATTTTTGACTGAACAAAATAATTTCTTTCTACCTGAGTAGTTTGGCCCTTAATCTTTAGGCTTTACTGGGCTCTCAGGTTAATGATAAGCTAAACGCATTCCACATGTAGGTCGTTACGAGTTCGTAGTATAAATATTGATTAATTATTATATAAAACAAACAGCACTGAAGCCTACACGGTTTTATCGAACCACCTATATGGTATTTACATTGATCCTACATGGTTTTACCGAATCTACATGGTTTTTACATTGATCCTACATGGTTTTATCGAACCTATATGGTATTTACATTGATCCTACATGGTTTTTACATTGATCCTACATGGTTTTATCGAACCTATATGGTATTTACATTGATCCTACATGGTTTTTACATTGATCCTACATGGTTTTATCGAACCTATATGGTATTTACATTAATCCTACATGGTTTTACCGAATCTACATGGTTTTTACATTGCTCCTACATGGTTTTTACATTGATCCTACATGGTTTTACAGAACCTATGTGGGTTTTACATTGATACTACATGGTTTTACCGAACCTATATGGTTTTTACAGTGATCCTACATGGTTTTACCGAATCTACATGGTTTTTACGTTTATCCTACATGGTTTTACCGAACCTATGTGGGTTTTACATTGATACTACATGGTTTTACCGAATCTACATGGTTTTTACATTGATCCTACATGGTTTTACCGAATCTACATGGTTTTTACATTTATCCTACAGGGTTTTACCGAACCTATGTGGGTTTTACATTGATACTACATGGTTTTACGAACCTATATGGTTTTTACATTGATCCTACATGGTTTTACCGAATCTACATGGTTTTTACCATACATTGATCCTACATGGCTTTATCGAATCTGTATGGTTTTTACCAGAAATGTGCTTCACTACTGAAATACTATTATCGGCTATAACCATGCTGATGATAATATTTTGGAAATTGTCTAACCTCTTTCGTAACCGTAAACGTCTTGTGACGGAGGGAACTTATCGCTTAACGTGGGATTCGAACTATCTACGGGTCACTACATCATCTGAACGCGGACGACTGTTAGCCATCCAACTATTCTCCAGACCTAATGTCTGAACCTCGCTGATCTAACGGTGATGTAGTGACTCGTGGTTCGGATTCCACGTAAAGTTGTGGGTCCCCTCTGTCATATGACCTTCGATGTTACAAAGGAGGTTAAACAACCCCCATCAAACGATCAACAATAACTGACGTTATTTCTTTAAACTTTTACTGTCCAGAGGTCTTTTCCGAGCCTGAATAAAATCTTCTGGCGTTAGCCAGAACAAAATCAATAAAGTTAACACTGTGCGCTAGAGGGTTAAGAATCAAATCTCGTGTTAGTGGTTCTTAACTTTTTGTAGCCCAAGGCACCCCAATGCCATCTGTTCTTCCTTCGCGGCATTCCGGAGAACTTTCGTCTGTCGATGTTCAACATTCAAACTACAGAAAATGTTGACTTAATCTTATTTTTTTTAATTAGTTAAAATTTTATTTCCATCAAAATTTTTAGTTTGACTCCAACTTTTAGGGGTCTTCTGTTTTAGGTCCACGCTTAATAATTAAGTGTCTTTTTTTTACTTGGTTTGTTTTCATTACCGTGATGACGTCATACTGGTGGTTAAAAGTTTTTTTTTTTTAAACTTTTTATATATAGTAGTTTGCAGTACGGAAACAATTGAGGAAAAAGTCTAAGAACAGCTATGCCTTGCTACTTTAACTATGTGTGTGTGTGTGTGTGTGTGTCTCTCTCTCTCTCTCTATATATATATATATATATATAATTCTTTGTCAAATTTACATTCGGACACGGTGCGTATCACGTCACAAGACTTTTAAGTGGCCATCAAATTAATGACCTCAAATCCCTAAATATAAGGAAGACAGCACATTGGGTATGTGTATACAAGGGTTCATACAGATTCATATAGCGTTAATACCAAGTTTTAATACCCGAAATATTCGTCTAAATTCATTCCTTAAAAGCTTCAGTTGGGCATCAGACTTCAAAGTGAACAGATGGGCGTATCCGCGATGCAGTTCTGGGCATGTTTACGAGGTAAACGAATCATTTTGAAAGGTTTCGTTCGATAAATATTGAATGAATAGTGTTTTTATTAAGTTTTCTGAAGAGTTTTGAGTTGAATTTATATTAATTTGTTAGTATTATTTATAAATTTTTACTTTATATTGAACGTAAATAAGTGAATAACGTGAAAATATAAGATAAATTGAGTAGATGTGTAAAAGACACAGTGTTGTATAATTTTGCTTTTTTAATTGCAATGGCGTATCATATCTTGTATTAGGGCGTCATTTTTAGAATGATTTCTACGAACTGGGTTAAAGCCGTCAATATATGGACTTAGACATTAAATGAGGTTATTTTAACACTTTTGATTATGTCCTCAAAAGAAATTTCCCCTCGGCGACAGAGGGTTATGAATCACAACCCTTCTAAAAGGTACGCTATCATAGAATCAGAAATTCTAGAAGAGTTATCGAGAGTACCCCTAAAACCTTCTCGTAATAGTAAAACCTCTCCAACTTCAACAACATCTATAACAGCAACAAGGGTACGAAAGGCAACCAACCAAACTTATCAACAGCAAGAGGAAAGCAACGTTGGACCTTACTCAGAGGATGAAAAGACAACACACAAAGGACTTTCTATCAAACATGAGAACCAAAGAACGCTTCCAAAACAAGTCAAGAAAAGAAACAAATTGGTCACCACTGACGACAACAACAAGAGAGAAAGACAAGAGAAAGAATTGCAGTTTTCTCCCCCTCAAAGAAGTCCTTCTTTGGAGAGTTTTCTGAATGAAATTCCCCCAATGAAAGAAGAACCCTTGAAAAGGGGGTTATCCACAAACTTGCTTCTGAAGGAGTTAGTACGGCCAACTGCGGGAGTTTCAGGAAGCCCTTTAGACACCCTGTGGCCCTACCCCTGCGAGGATGAACCCCTTTTCGAGGAAGTTATTTACCCCAACAGACGAAACTGTCAGAAGGAGAAATTCTTAACCAACGAGCATATTAAAATCAATTGGAAAAACTTGGTAAGTGGCACTCCTACACACATGTGTGTATGTCTGTATATATGTGTAATTGTGTATACTTCTCAAACAGTCATGTTTCATATTTGGATCTTTTACTCGTATGGAGACCACCGAAAGTGTGTAACTCGGGGGCGTGCACACACACCACACACACACGAAAATAATTTGAATGGTTTTGATAATATTAGATTTTTCTTTGCATCTTTAACATGGAAAAAAAAATATATATAATATATATATACACTTATCTATTTAACTATCTATTTATGTATCTATCTATATGTGTATCGACAATGACACCATTACGAAAAGCCTGAAGTAAAAGTACTTTGTTTGAGCGCAAAATAAATTTCAAGAACTCTGAAAATAAACACTTATAGGAGAAAAAAATAGTTACCCTTCTGTTTTGAATTTTCTCAAAAAACTAAATGTGAAAAAAGTTTACACACATTTAATTTACATCTACAAAATCTGTGATACATAAATTTTATTACATCTTGAAAATAATTTTAAAAAATTCTTTAAAAATCTCCAAAAAAGTGTAAACTAATTTTAGTAATGAAATTTCGGGTTGAAGTTCTTGACGCTTAAAAGTAATGTAAATTTTTCTCGATGAGGTTAGTTGGTTTTCTGAATATTAAAGATGTTTGTTTATATATATATATATATATATATATAGAGAGAGAGAGAGGAGAGAGAGAGAGAGAGAAGAATTGGTCTGGTAGGCTATGTATGTATATATCAAATATTATATTTAGCGTACATTTTATGTGGATTCACCTAGTCCTAGTTACCCTTGTGTGTGTGTGTGTGTGTATGTGAACATAGAGTTATATTATGACTGTACGGTAGTTTATGAATGATTGGCCCAAAAATAAATAGAATTTTGTTTAACTTAAAACAACAACAACAACAATAATATCCAGAGCTTCTGACAGCATTGTACATGATCTCATAAATGACTGATTGTTTACTTTTGTGTGCTTTAATGATTCCATTATATTTGCAAGTTCATAAAAAAAACCGAGCAAAATCTTTTGTTTGAGCTTAGTGTTTTTTCTTTAATAAACAAAGCTACCGTACTTTTACGATTTTAGAGACTCCTTTGGTAGTTCTTTGTCAAAGATAGGTATCGCTTTATCTCTATAAATAGCGTATACTCATTGAGCAACGTTGGATCTGCTCACTAGTTAGATGGTTGATCATACTTTGCGTTCAGATGATGTATCGACCCGTGGTTACTAAGAATCCACCATATGACTCCTGTGGCTGTTAGTACGTAGACATTGAGTCTGTTAAGCAGTTGAATGGGAAGTCGTCCTCTGCGTTTAGATGATGTAGTGACCCGTGGTTAAGAATCCACATTAAGCTGTAAGTCCTTTATACCATATGACCTCGCCTATGATTATCAGCAGGAGTTAAATCATGCATATAAACTATGTCTTTATAAATTTCTAATTTTAGTTTCTGGTTGTGAATGATTGTATTTTGCCAACAAATTGTCTTTTGACTATACAAATCTAATTTGGGCTAGGAGACGTTATATAAGCTTATTCCTGTCCATAAAACATAGGCCCATATATATATATATATACGGGTGGCGCAAAAGTCGCCATCATAGGAATTTTCAGTGGTGACTATAATATATTATTTCTTTTCTTTTAGGTAGGGGATGGCTGCGAAGTTAACAATAGACGAGAGGGTGAGCTTGGTTTTAATGTATGGAATACCAGGTACTACAAATCGATGAATCGGTACCGAATTATCGATTTTTTGTATTTGGTATTCCATACATTAAAACCAAGTTCATCTTCTCGTCTATTGTTAATTTCGCAGCCATCTCCTACCTAAAAGAAAAGAAATATAGTCAATACTGAAAATTCCTATGATGCGCGACTTTTTGCGCCACCCTGTATATACGGTGGCCCAAAAGTCAGGACACATCGGGGAAATAATCTGTTTGTTGGTTTATTCATAATAAATGGTCAAACTGAGACCCATTAACGTCCATACACTTCTCAGTTCTTTTCTGACAATTGAGAAACCATTGGGGGGGGGGGGGGTTCTCCCTTCGCTTCTCCGATTAAATTCGTCCGCGACACTTTGAGACGCGCTTCCTTCTCTCGCGTACATTAAGACCAATTTCACTCGCTCGTCTTTTGTTAATGTCCCATCTATGTCTCGCCTCGAACGCAGAAAAAAAACAATAAAAATAAATCAATTTTCCTTGTTTTCCTGACTTTTGGGCCACCTTATATATATATATATATATATATATGCAAAATTATTTCACGAAAGTGACACGTGAAAAGTATTTATGATGAATAAAACCACGAAGGAAAAAGAAACACAAAGGGGTGCTCAAGCGCTTTCGTCATTAGACGAAAGCGCTTGAGCACCCCTTTGTGTTTCTTTTTCCTTCGTGGTTTTTTATTCATCATATATATATAATATATTACTCCATTCATCTTTCTCGGAAATTCAATGGAAAAAAATTCTTACATCACCTAAACATCATCAACAACAACTAGAATTACAACTTCGTTGTTTTATAATAACCTTCCATAAGGAAAAATCGCCACAAATTTATAAGAACTGTGATAAAATTAATTCCAATATCCTTATAGAGGAAATGATATATATATATATATTATATATATATATATATATAATATATATATATACACCATGTAGATTTCAAAGGTTCGTTCGTCATAAATCTGGTTTTAATTATTATAATATATGTTTATAATCATTGCCTGTAAGTCATTTTTAGTGTTTTCATTATTATTTTTGTAGTTAGGTTTGAAGTAAAGGAAATATTTTTAAAATTAATGATCATGATAATGATAATAATGATCATAATAACTTATTTATTGTGTTAAATATTTCAATTTTTTCTTAAAGGTCTTGCTTTATTTAATATTACGTGTGTATATATATATATATATATATATATATATATATATGTGTGTGTGTGTGTGTGTGTATATATATATATATATATTCCCTGACGAGGTGTACTTCTGAATACACGAAAGACCTTGGAATCATTTTTCTTTTTCCTTGTGGGCTTGCATCATATATATATATATATATATATTCAAACATTCATTCATACATAAGTAGACATTACATTAAAACACTCACACACTCACACATACACACACAAATCATATATTAACCTTAAGATTAAATGGATTGCCTACAAACACTTGATAAACCAGCCATTAAAAGTCGATGTACTTCCCACGGTCAGAAAGAACGCTTTGGAAAATGTTTAAATTATACTTTGACTTCGTTCCCGAATGTTTGAATGTTAAACTCAATGTTGAGAGTGTCTCAAATGTTGAGCCCGTCTCCTGTAACGGAATGTGGCGCCATCTAGACGCATTATATAAATGTTGTGATTTCCAACAACCGAATTGGGGAGTAGAAATTTCGTTTTTTGTTCGTTTTCTTTGGTTTAATTAGGGGTAATTAAGGTAGATTCATTTTTGTTCTTTATTTTAACTCCGAAACTATTGGCAATAATTTTTAATTTTATATGTACGAGATAAGCAGTAATTATGGGTTATAGACGTAAATTTTAAAGTAATTAGTGTGTTAATTTAATGATATGTGTACACACACACACCCACACCCACACACCCACACACACACACACACACACACACACACATTGTAACCGGTAAGCTTTGCCTACAATGCTGCTAAGCTTTATGAACACACTCAGCAATGTAGTTAATAAATTCTTTGTAATTAACTCTTAATATTTTCACTGAAAACTAGAAGCATTATGAGTGGCAAACATTTGGAAAGCTGAACATATATCTTCGTAGGTGGCACAGTTCATGGAACATTACCCATTAGGAATCTGTGTTGTTTAGTAGATCCACCAGTTTCTCGACACATTTTTTGATAGGTAATCTGAAAATAAAAAATTATTTTAGTGTTATGTAAAGAAAATGTCAAATTAGATTTTATTTGGTTAGAAATTTTTTTTAGAGATTCTATTGAATAATGACGGTTTTTATGAGAGAGAGAGATAGATCACATTTTGTGCATTATTTTCACGATACATTTATTAAGAAAATACTGTATATTTATCAAAAAATGAAATGTTGATAAATTATAATAGGTGCTTCTTACTGTTGCAAATGAGATACAAATTTAGATACAATTTTGATGCAATTTCCATGCAAATTAGATACAGTTCTGATTATATAAACTGGCTACAAATTAGATAATTAGATCCTTGGTGAAGCAATTTCATTGTGAAAGAATACACAATATGTCTTTATTGGATGTAATGAAAGATTTAAGTCAATTTTTTAGATACAAAATTCCACAGTGGTCAGTCTGGAAGTCTTTGTAGTTAATAATACTTATTGTTCCGGATTCCATTTCTAATTAAAGCTGGCGACGTCTGTATCCTCATGGTATGCGAAGAATGGGCATGGAACATTTTAGGGTATTTTTTTTTTATAAGACCGACATAGCTACCGGAAATAGCGAATTAATAATTCACAGCATCTCGTTTGGGTATTTGAGGTGGGAATTCGACTCTCTCTCTCTCTCTCTCTGTCAAGATTGCACCAAACCTGTATCATATATCCGCCCTTATAACAATAAATATTGCAGCAACGTGTGCCTGCATAGGAATAAAGGTAAGATGAAGCGTTGGCACTCTACGGCACTGTTAACAATGGCAATGGGTGCCACTGAGGTCAAAATTAATTAATTAGTTTTTTGGGTTAAGTCTTTTTTTAAGAATTATATATATATATAACAATTGTGCAAAAGTCTTGTTCCACCTGGCACTTCATCGTACAAATAGTGATAGAGATTCAGCCAAGTATTTTATATATAATAATTAATTACTTTAATTAAATATGATAGAATTCAACATTTTTTTTTTACAATAGAAAAAACGTTTCCAGAATTAGGATGTAATTATGGCTTGATGCGGATCTCAGTCATGTTTACCGAAAACTGCCTTCACTCAAATTTTAGTCAAATTATGCCACACAGTGCTATAAGGATGTATCGCAGTGAATTTATATTGGATTTTAATACCTATTGCTAGTTTCCTGTATAGGCCTATATACAGAGAGCTGACAAAAATAAATAGACACTAAGATGATCGTCCTCAAGAAAACAAATGGCAAAAGCTCCTCAATGGAATGCCAAGACCGTGTGTCACCTTAACGTGATGCTCTCTTCAAAGGTGAAAGCGACACGATTCTAAATATCTTCATTCGAGAAATCTGTTATTAATTATTCACTTTCATTATCAAATCAAAAACTATGGAGGAAAAAAAAAAAAAAAAAAAGAAAAGTGTCTATTTACTTTTGGCAACGCTCTATAAATCTTGTATACAACACGCTTCGTTTGTCCTTCCTCGATGGCATAATTTACAAAACTTGCACTGTTTATATATATATATATATATATATATATATACCAAATTTGTCGGTGGAAGTATATTATATTTATGATAAGATCTTGAAATTTTTTCACTCAAAAAATTATTATTGGGTGGTATATAATTTCAAATATGGTTCTGTGTCATTAAAATAATTAGCGTTTGGTTAAATACCAAATTAAGAGCTTGTAAATTACGGGACTAATTATGTAGCTTTGATTTAGTTACCCCAAAATATTGTAACTAAGATCGAAGAAATTACTTGGTTATCAATTTCCTTCGTCTAAAATGCCATGCACGCATATATATATATATATATATATATATATATATATATACAGTATGTGTGTATGTGTGTGTGCGTGTGTGTATGTGTATGTAGACGAAATCTTGTTTCCCAATGGTTTGGGGTGAGAAGGCAGAAATAGTTCGCCATTTTTTTTTCGAGGTCACCGTTGATTTCGTTGTTGGGGGAAAAAGGGGGAGAATGGGTTTCTGGCCCAATCCTTCCTCCCCTGCATCGGAGGAGATGCGGAGCTGGCTGCACCTTTTGGCGGACGGTGAGGTTGCCACATCACCACGCCTATATATATATATATATATATATATATATTATATATATATATAATTATCCTCAGTAATAATTTTAGGGGTTGTCTGATCTCGTTCGTAGCAACAAGGGTCATGTGATGGAGAGGACCCACAGTTTTACGTGCAATCCGAGCCTCTGGTCGCTGTATCATCTGAACGCGGAGGAGGATCCCCCCATCTAACTACTGATCATACCCAGCGTCGTTTACCTCGCTGATCCAACGAGAAGAGGTGCTGCGACGTGGTCCTTATGTATTTTATGTATTTAAATTTTGCGGTGAAATGTATTTGAATTAGAGATGCATAACAATGTCGCTAATAAACTGTTGAAGGATATAAAATATTATTTGAGGTTTTGTACTAAACATACACGCAGCTGCGTAAGTCCTGTCCTCCGTACGTGCATAAAAGACCATGAAAGACTAAGATGCAGCAATTTTAAAGATTTGAGTTCACTCACCGGCCCCCCCCCCCCCCCCCCAAAATAAATGAAGCACAGTTACTATGACAACCAGAATAGGAATTTTGAATAAGAATATATATTTGGGAGCTAATTTTAGGAAGTGCTGCGTATTATTGCAGCTCGAGGTCAGTAATTGTAACTTAAAAACAATAACTGTCTTTTAAAATACGCTTCCAACCAAATACATACCTTCAAAATGCCATTGTAAATGGGCTTCATTTTTTTTTTAACGAGCTTAAATCTATGAAATTACTTCATCTCTCTCTCTCTCTCTCTCTCTCTCTCTCTCTCTCTCTCTCTCTCTTTTGAGGAGAACGGAATTTGATATATATACGTGCCGGGCGGGGTATAACAAGGGTCACATCTATAAAATTGTCAATTCCTATTCTGTTTTTACCAAAGAGATGGTTTTAATTTTGACCCCGAAGGTTATTCATACCCTGAATATGTTCGATATTATTGCCTATTCCATGCAAATAGCTTCATTTCAGTAAAAACAGATGGAGGCCTGTATTAGTCCAGGATCAAACGTTGATCTTGCACTAACATGGTGATTAGTACGGCACAGTTGTTAATGTGCGGGTCGTGGGCTCGATTCTTCGCTCGGGCTTCAGGTTTCGGCGATAAAGGCTGGCCGCACGCAGGATCGTCTTGCGACTCACGACTAACGACTTGGATCGTGACGACTCGCGTGTGATTTTTACCTTGACAGAATGGGAGCCCCACACACACTGCAGCGACCGCGACGCGATTCCCCGGTCGCTGCAGTGTGCCGCGCTCCCATTCTGTCACTGTAAAATCACACGCGACTTCAGTCGTCAGTCGCAAGACGATCCTGTGTGCGGCTGGCCTGAGGTGCTTCTCTTGAGTCACCCTTTGGGTGTATCGGTGGTTCGGATACCACGTAAAGTCGTAGATCTCTTCCGTCACGTGACCTTTTCCGATGAAGGAAGTTACACTGAATGTCACATCGTGAATTATTCTCTTCTGGGTTAATGACAAACGAGCCTCTTCAGCCAATCATTTATTTCTCAGTGAAAAATCAAAACATAGCCCACACTGCGTTGAACCCACCGATTCGATTATGAACCCATACGGGTTGCTGTTGGGTCGACAAAGACATTTTTTTTATATAGTTTAAGAATTCAGTTCAAAAGAAATTTACACCGTCCGCGGAATTCGACCCGTGGATCTTCCCGCTGTAAGTCCGATGCTCTAATACCGAGCCGTAGTAACCAACATAATTTCCTTCATGCATTCGTAAATAAGTGAGGCATACACTGTGCTTATTTCATATACACACACACACAGTAGCAGTCATAAGTATTCGTACAGAGAAGTAGTTCAGTTATATTTGCATAGGATAGTTATGAAAAGTTCACCGTTAGTTTGGAAAAATTTAACACATAAAGAAATTAGTTTAACTCCAATATATAATGTAAAACATCAAATATATAATTTGAGGAAAATAAAAGTAGTTAAAACGCAATAGTTTTCGTACATTTGAGGGGTCGCGCGTCTTAAGGTACCTAAGCGCCACCACAGGCTAAAACGTGTTTTTGATGGATATTACTATTTTCACCCTTCCTCTATCGCGTGGTTTGGGTTATAATGACCTTACGACACTAGAAGTATGGTTGAAAACCTTATGAAGCGAACTACTTTTTTCACCTCTATCGCCAGCCAAAAGTTCACCCAAAGTTCGGCATAATAAGAAAATAAAAAAATGTAAAAAAATATATATAAAATATAAAATATGAAAATCTATTCCAAAAACTCATCAAAATCTTCATTAGCATACTTAGAACTCTAATTTAGCCAAAAATGAAAGTTCTAGCTCAATTAATAACAGCGATACTATTGCCACAATATTGCTGAACTTTGGAGGCGATTTCTGACGAATTTTAATTAATTTTGGCGCTTAGATACCTTAAGACGCGGGACCTCTCATTTATTTACAAAGTTATTTAATACTTTGTGTGTCCATCTTAGGTTTGAAGAATTTAAAATTTTTATCAGTAGTTGGCTGTTTATTGATTAGAGACTGTTGGCAATTCTGAATTCTAGAATTTTCTCTCTGAATCTTCATGGAAGACGGATGATGGTACGAGCCATTAGTAAGCAATGGTCCGTCGTGGTACAGAGCTGTCTACAAATATTAAAATATTTGTTACTGCTGCAGACGAGTCTGGAAAGAGTTATAGGAAGATAAGAGAAGAACTTCGAAATCCATTTACGACGGTTGCTGCAGTTATAAAGAAATGGAAAGGATTTGGAACAATTAAAACTCTACCAAGGTGTGAACGGTTGCTGCCAAGGACGGATTAACGCAAGGGCCAGGTGGGCCATGGCCCAGGGCCCCGCGCTTTAAACTATGAAATTAAAAACCTATTCATCGACTAACAATGAATCCTCCCAATTATATAAAAAAAAGAACGAATTCAAGATAGCTTTTGTGTGGTTTCTTCTGGAACACTATACTGGAGCGCTTTGACAAGACTAGTTGTAATTTGCAAGAAGGTCGAAATTGACCTCATAACCTGATGGGCTCGAGTCATTTATCCTTGTCCTTCGGGAAGACTTTGAGCTATTCGAAAATAAAACGAAAAAGTGTCGAATATCAAAGACACACAAAAAGGAAACAATTTTCTGATGAAACGGAAGCTGAAGATGTTCGCCTATCTCCGCGAGATCAGTTTCGAGCTGCGACTTTCCTAGTGATTCTCAATGCACTACACGCCGAATTACGCCGTCGAAAAGAATCGTACAACAACCTATAGGAAAAGTTTGGTGTGCTATTCGCATTTCAAAAGATGCCAGATTCTTGGATTCACGAGTCGGCAGATAAACTTCAGAGATTATCCTTCAGACATCGATGAGACACTCGGTGAGAAATTTGTTAATTTTGCGGGATACATGAGAAATGCATCCGAATTACGCAAATCCCTTAATTGTCTGACACATATCAGAGAATATGGAATATCACAAGCATTCCCAAACATTGAGGACGCATTACGAATCTATCTGACTCTTTCAGTCACCAACACAGAAGGCGAACGATCTTCTTCTGTTTTGAAGGGAGTAAAAAGTCACAGATGACATCAACAATGACGCAGGAGAGATTACGTGATTTGTCACTACTAACAATAGAAAATGATTTGACAAGCGCAATAGACCCAGGAAATTGTAGATTATTTTGCTAGCGCAAAAGCGAGGAAGAAGCTAATGGGAGTGTGTGACTACAGCTCTTGTTGTCTGTTGATGCGTAACCGGACTTCGCTAATTATCTGGTCGTTCCCAGCTGTTTGTACATTCTGCGTAGCAGGCAAGTGCGTATAACATTTTTTTAAACCTTTATGTATGAATGGAATTTATGAAATGTTTTAATTCAGTTTTTGTCCTAATATGACAATTCGTATATGGATTTTTTCTCACCTTATAATGAAATGTTTTTATTTTATGTTATGTTATTATTATTGAAGATTTTATAAGACTAACTCCAGTTTTAAATTCGATTTATGATTTAATTATGATTATGGTCAGGTCATCGATAACACAGGTCAACAAAAAAAAATTTTTTTTTTCGTTGCCAAGGAAATTCGTACGAATTTAGGGTATTTTGGGGTTGCTGAATTCCAAAATGAAAGTAGTTTTTCCGATTTGGCTCTAGTTCTTGAGATAATGAATACCCTCAATTAATAGGAAACGTAACCATAACGCGTGCATATGGGAAACTACCGGAACATTCTAGATGGTGAGACACGCGAATATTCTTAGTGTTTACTCCGCGATCATTCTAGAATATTCCCCCTCCGTATATAAGTCATCGGCCACCCAACCAGTAAGTAGGCTCCGCCTGAACATTAAATTTTTTGCATTTGTACGTGTTTCAATGGGGTACCAATTATCTCATAAATTAGAGCCAATCTAGCAAAACCGATGTCATATTTGGAATCAGCACCACAAAGTTACCCCAAAATCACTCTAATATGATTGGCAATGAAATGAGTGTTGACCAGTGTAATCTTTGGTGTTATGGTGCTTGCGATACTTTGATCCGCTCCTGGCTGCTGCGAATCCACGAGTGACTGCGGGCGATATTTGCGAAACATTAAGAGTGCCTAAGATCGATGTCCAATAATTGTCCATCCATCTACTGTACGTCGTACATTGAGAAAGAATGGTCTACAGTACATGGAAGAGTTGCACGAAGAAAACCTCTTTTACGAAAAGCGCACAAAGAAGCTCGTTTAAAGTACGCCAAGGACCATCAAAATGATGGATTTGCATTCTGGAAGTTCTCTGGATATAAGAGCCCAAAATTGAATTATTTGGGAACAACGAACAGCGGTGTGTTTGGCGAAAATCAAATACTGCTTCTTACGGTTCAACATGGTGGTGGTGGTAGTTTGCTTCTTTGGGGATGCTTTAGTGCTTCTGATTCAGGAAAATTTGTTGTCATCAATAGAATTTTGAATTCGAAGAAATATCAAGAAATTTGAGAAAATGTATTGCCTTTAATTCGGGATTTGCGAATGGGCCGCAGTTGGATATGGAAACAAGATAATGATCCAAAATAAAAAAAAGTAAGAGCACCATGAAATGGCTGCACAAAAGAATTTCAAGCTACTCGAGTGGCCCAGTCCAAACCAGATCTCAATTTAATCGAGAATTTATAGTTTGATTTGAAAAAAGGTGTCCGAAAAAACCCTTCGAATCTGAATGATTTGCAACAATTTTCTTTAGAAGAATGATTTAAAATTTCTACCGAGAGATGTCGAAACCTTGTGGAAAAATACCCAAAATGAATCATTGAAGTCATTCAAGCAAAAGGTGTACATACAAAGTATTGAATAATTTTGTAAATAAATGTACGAAAAATTTTGCATTTTAACTATTTTCATTTTCCTCAAATTAATTGGTTTACATTATATATTGGAGTTAAACTATTTTTTTAATTGTTAAATTTTTCCAAACTAACGGTGAACTTTTCCTAACTATCCATGGATGGTACAAAAGATAAGGACAATATACCGTAACTGAAATATTTCTCTGTACGAATACTTATGAGCGCCACTGTACATAATTTTAGTTATATCTTTTCCAAATATATACACAAGAACAAGGCTTTTAGTACTGGTTGTTATTCTGATCGATGTTGTTGTTGTTGTTGTTGGAAGGACAATGCCCTTGTATTCAAAGTGTTACTGACACAGTTAACCCAGACTAGGGGGCATTATATTATTCAAGAAAGTACGAGGGTATGATACCAAATTACAAAATAAACACCTTGCTGCGTTTTGATACATATTATATCTCGGCTTTGGTATTTGGACGCTACTGCATTTATTTAGAAATATTTATTTTTCCTAAATATGATCCTACCATAATAATGAACCTTTTATCAGATATCATCATACATTCATACATATATACAAAGGTATTCTGTTACTCTAACTGCATTCCTGTAAAAGTAGACAGTAGCTGAAGTGATCTGTCTAAAACTGCGGTCCTTATTTCTTATTAAAGAATGCATAAAATGTGACGTAGCAACGTTAAAGAATAGATTGTTCAAGTTTTTTTAAGTCAGATTCAATATTTTGGGTATTCTTTAAGAAGTGAAATCTTTGTCTGAAGATAAACTGTGGCATCGTTAGCAAATAACGCAAATTTAAATATATTTGTAGAGGGAAGACATTGTTTACGTGTATAGTACAATATAAACAGCAGATGTATCGGTACAAGGCCTTGAGGTACACCATGCTTAATAATTAATTTAAGAAATTTGTATACATTCTTAGTGGTATAACATTTAGTAGCATTTCCAAATTAAAGTAAAGTAAAGCTTCTAGAACACTCTGTAACTACTGTGCATATAGTATGAATGCTGTCTTCGCTTTCAGCAAGAAAAGAAGAAGAAGAAGAAAGAAGAAACCTGTTTAACTTCAAATTGGAACGAAGAATTATGATCCTCTAAAAAAAAAAAAAAAAAACGTTTCAGTGGCACGGTGGTCAAAATGAAGCTCATCTCTAAACCTACAGTAAAAGGAAGACATGTCATGTGCCCTTGTAGATCTGATTCATTAGGATGAAGCTAAAGAAGTTGGTACTCTTTGCCTGACGGATGATGTTTTCAAGAAGCTTAACAAAGGACAAGAGCTTGTTGAAGAACTTACCAAGAAGTAGGATGTTTTCGCACTCATTAAACAGATTTCCTTTACTTTTAGGAGATACGTCATGGTCATAGCACAGTAGCTCTATGGATGACCGTCCTCTGCGTTCGAATTCCTCGTTAAGCTCCAGGTTAGCACAGAAGCTAAACCATGCTAAGCATTTACTTACCTAGGCGATCCAGCGTATCCCGACCTTGTTAACATGGAACCATCAAATGAAAATTCTAAATCAGTCTGAAACCACGCGACGGGGTTTCGGCTCCCACTGGGTTCCCACTTTCCCACTCAAGAAATGTTAATGTAAAATAGGGTTCGTGTATTTTGTAGGTAGGCCCAATTATATACCTTTATTCTTGTAGTTAATGTTTTGTCCATTTGTTTTGAGTTTTATTAAATATAATCCTTCAGTTGAACTGTATATACTTTAATGTTAAAAGTATATAGGCAAACGCTTGTCGAATCATGCTTAATATTTTGTCGTACCTTATATATATATTATATATAATATATATATGATGAATAAAACTACGAAGGAAAGGAAACACAAAAAGGTGCTCAAGCGCTTTCATCTAATGACATCCTCAGGAACACTGAAGTACATAAAAGGTTACGGCCTATATATAGATTACAGAAAGAAAAAATAAATAAATAAATAACATACATACACACAAACATACATACAGTATATATATACATACATACATATCTACATACATACATATATACATATATATGCAATAAACGGAGAAGTAAAAATAAACATTAAAAATTAAAGATTAGAGGATTAACAAAGAGGCATACAGATTTGTAAGGAAAAATATCGATTTTTAGCACAATATCAAATGAATTAAAAATACAAATTTATACTGGTAATCAGCCCGGGTTTTAACACTTTGCCTTTTAGAGTCAAGTTTCGATATATTAAAAATAAAGTGAAGATTAAAAGTTATAAAGTAGCGTACAAGTTTACCAAAGATTTAGCGTCCTACCCTTTTTATCTAAATTTGTTTTGAAGGAATTCAAAACACAGGATCGAGTTAAAAATACCTTTGCTTATGTTGAAGTTATTTGAAAGTTGGATAATGGCAGACTCAAGAATATTTCTATTGACAATGTTGCTAGAATGAAATAAAACTGAAGCATTATTCAATCAATACAGTGGGATAACTCTGACAAATGGACAAAAAGAGCACTGGACAACTGTCCTGTTCTAACGGAATATTGATGCTGTTTTATACGTGTGTGCTAATGTACTTAAACTTTTGGATATTAATGTAGTATTTTCATATAACAATATTGTGAAAAATATCATAGTAAAAAATAGCCCTACCAATAATTCAGGCATTATCTATAAAATTGGGTGTAAACAATGTGACTCCTTTTACATAGGTCAGACGGGAAAGGATTTGCACACACGTATAAAACAGCATCAATATTCCGTTAGAACAGGACAGTTGTCCAGTGCTCTTTTTGTGTCCATTTGTCAGAGTTATCCCACTGTATTGATTGGAATAATGCTTCAGTTTTATTTCATTCTAGCAACATTGTCAATAGAAATATTCTTGAGTCTGCCATTATCCAACTTTCAAATAACTTCAACATAAGCAAAGGTCTTTTTCAACTCGATCCTGTTGTTTTGAATTCCTTCAAAACAAATTTAGATAAAAAGGGTAGGACGCTAAATCTTTGGTAAACTTGTACGCTACTTTATTAACTTTTAATCTTCACTTTATTTTTATATATATCGAAACTTGACTCTAAAAGGCAAAGTGTTAAAACCCGGGCTGATTACCAGTATAAATTTGTATTTTTAATTCATTTGATCTTGTGCTAAAAATCGATATTTTTCCTTACAAATCTGTATGCCTCTTTGTTAATCCTCTAATCTTTAATTTTTAATGTTTATTTTTACTTCTCCGTTTATTGCATATATATGTATATATGTATGTATGTAGATATGTATGTATGTATATATATATATGTATGTTTGTGTGTATGTATGTTATTTATTTATTTTTTTCTTTCTGTAACCTATATATAGGCCGTAACCTTTTATGTACTTAAGTGTTCCTGAGGATGTCATTAGACGAAAGCGCTTGAGCACCTTTTTGTGTTTCCTTTCCTTCGTGGTTTTATTCATCATAAATATTTTTCACGTGTTACTTTCGTGAAATAATTTTCATATATATATATATATATATAAAATTTTATTGTTCTTTGCTACATATATACAGAAAGTAACATATAATCACACACACACACACACACATATATATATATATATATATATATATATATATATATAAATGCGCCTCCGTGGTGTAGTGGTTAGCGTCGCTGAATACGAATCCATCGGCCCCGGGATCGAGACCCGGTGACTGCGGCAGCCGGCGCGCAGCAAAACCCACCTGTTCATTCTTCCACACAATAAAGAAAGTGGTTGGTAGATAAGTGGGTACCCTGTGTGGCCTAGTGGTTAAGACGCTGGGCTGATGGTGGGGCGTGGCTCGGATTCCACGTTAAACTGTAGGTCTAAAGTGGAGTGAAAAGCTTGACCTTCGTCAGAATGAACAATTCTGGCGGAAGTAAACCAAAGGTTACCAAAGGTATATATATATATATATATGATATATAGGGTAATTCATAAATGTGTTTCATAAATGGCAGGGTGTATTCTTGAGACAAAAGTATAGAAAGAAGACCATATAAACATGGGTCGAGAAACCCGTACGTTTCGAGCTATAACACGCGACAGAAAAATGAAACTCCTGAAGATTTTTTACATTTTATGCAAATACACAGTGTGATACATTTGTTTCATTAAAGTAAATGTTCGAAATTCTTTCCTACTTCTTGAATGCATGCCTCAGCACGTCGCACCAGTGATTGTCTGACATACTCAAAAATTCCTGGAGTATTGCGGATCGTTTCGCAATTGTCTCGAACTCGTTGCCACAATTCATCACGTGCTCGGACATCTGTAACATAAACAGGCTTTTTAAATGACCCCACAAGTAATAATCAAGAAGATTTAAATCTGGTAACCGAGGTGGCCACGGAATAGTACCACCGCGCCCTATCCACCTGTCAGGATACACAGGAGGTCCGGTGCTAGTGTCCCCGAAGAAAATCATTCGGTTACTAAAAAAAAAGGTTTTAGCATCGAGATATTCCCTCTGTCGCGTGCTATAGCTCGAAACCTACGGGTTTCTCGACTTATGTTTATATAGTCTGTTTTCTTTACTTTTATCTCAAGAATACACCCTGCAGTTTATGAAACACATTTATGAATCACCCTATATATGTATAAGGGATTCCAAAAAACCTTAGCCCCCCATTTGCAGCTTACATGTTTACTTATATCGAAATAGTTTTCAGTGATTATAAAAATATATAAAATTCTTTATTTATTGCAGGTATTAAAATTACTCTAGCTGATAAAGTGATAATATAATGGCTTCTCAATTAATTGGTGATTCGGAGAGGCAACGTGTCATAGATCGCATACGAGCAATAGCATTTCGGGAAGCTCGTGATGCTGGAGCCACCTTTATAACACGTTCATGGGTTGCCAAAAAGTTGCGAAGAAGTGAGGACTTCGTCAAAAGAAATTGGAATAAAACTTTGAATGAATGTGAAATGGATACAACCAAATCTGGGCGCCCAAATTTGCCACTCTCTCAGGAAACAAAGGACATCATTGAAAGCGGTACGCGTAAGCGGAAAAACAGCTGTGCTAAACTTTCTAGAGAGATCAAAGTGTTGAGAGGAAAGATCGTTAGTGGTGAGATCATTTGACTGTACCGTCATAGGCAAGGTTTAAAGCCTTGGCATGAATTTCCAAAGCCAAGAAAAACTCAACTTAACATCGATGACAGAATGTGGTTTGCCCATTATCTTGAAGATTGGGATGTGGATGATTTCATGCATTTAGCTGTCTCCGATGAATTTTTTGTTTACTAACACGTCGGCCTAACTACCAAAATGATCGAGTGTGGGTCACAACACCAGATGAAATCGATGACAATGAACATTATCGCGAATTATTAAAAAGTCCAGACTGTGTTGGTGTGTTTGTTTTGTTCACTGCAAAGAAGCTCATGTGGGTGCTGAAGCCAAATGGTCAGAGTTGGGATGGACAGTATTTTCGTGATATTATTCTATCCCAGCATGTCATTCCTTTTCTAAGAAACCCAAACAATGTTATAGATGTCGATCAGGTCACACTTCTGCACGATAAGGCCCCCTGCTTTAAAACATTAGCCACTCAACAGTTGTTGCGGAACCATGAGATCGATTTCTTTGGAAATGAAGAATGGCCAGGAAATTCTCCTGACCTGAACGTCTGTGAACACATTGGATCAGTTATAAAGGACAAGGTTGAATGTCTCTAGTTTCAAGAGCCTGCAGCAAATCGATTTTCGAAGGATACAATGACGCAACACATTGAAACTGTTTTAGCAAATTTGCGTAACGATCAAGATCTATTCACGTCACGTTTGGCAAGCTACCCAAAGCGAATTCAGGCTGTCTTGGGAGCCACTGGCGGGAACACCAAGTTTTAATTGTTTCTCATTAAATGCAGGATTAAATTCTCTTTTGTAAGGTATGTTTAGTTTTACTGTACCTCTAATGGTTTAGGCCATGGGCGGGGGGGCTAAGGTTTAATGAAGCCCCGTATGATAGTGCGACAGTTGACAGTTAATGCGTTTCTAAGTATAAATGCAGGAAGAAGGAGCCAAGGGCGAATGCCCACAGAAACGCATCCTCCCCCCACCCGGCCCATAGAGGAAGAACAGAGCCAAAATCAAGGTCCAGGGTTTTCGAGATGCCTGGACACTCTGCGTTTGAAAGATTGGAAGTCATAGACAGGGGGAAAGATGGAGTGAGGAAGATTGTTCCAGAGTTGACCGATTGAGTAGATGAAAGATTGAAAAATACCGATTAAACCTTGCCTTAGAGAGTTGGACAGAAAAGGAATGAGAATGTGTAGAAAGTCGGGTACTGCGTGCTCTTCTTAAAGAAGGAAACACGCAGTTATGGAGTTCAGAAGAGCAGTGTCCGTTATAATAGCGATACTAAAGAGAGATTGAGGCAACATTGCGGCGAAGAGGACTGAAAAGAGTCAGTAAGAGGCAGGGAAAATTTTGATGAAACGAAAACCCTTTGATTCCACCCGGTCAAATAGAGTTGTGTGGGTTGAGCTCACCTCACTCATGAGAAGCGTACTCCATACAAAGGAGGACAAGACCTCTGTACAGAGACAGCAACTGAGTGGGGGTGAAGAAACTGCGGAGCCAGTACAATACACCTAACGTTTTAGAAGCCGTTTTGGAAAGAGAATATATATGATCTTTCCAGGAAAGCTCATGAGAAAAGGAGACGCCAAGACTGTTAAGAGAAGAGGAAGGATTGAGTTGTGTGTTGTTGAAGGTAAGGGGATAGTCGCGTGGAAGATTGTGACGAGTAGACAGAGGAACCGAGGTTTTGACACATATACATACATACATACATCTATCCATACATATACACATATACATACGTACATATAGACGCACACACTTATGAAGGTACAAGCATGTATAGCCATAAATACGCACCCGCATACATATATACACACGCATGCCCATTATACATTCCAACAAATGGGATGGTAATGCCTTTATATATTTACATAGCAAAGAAATGCCATAAACAAGCAAATTTTATGTTTTAGTAGCACAATGGAGTTGTATGATAAACCTTGATAGATAATGCACAGTAGCGAAGTTATGTACACGGTGTTCGAAAAGTCCCGTCACCTCCTACAAAATGTACATATTGTAATACCAATTTTATTTTTGTGTGATTAATTGTATTTATATGTGGTAGATGTAATTTAAGAAACCAGTCACTAGCAAAAATTACTTTAATTGCAGGGATCAATGAAAGAAAGCCACCACAGCCTTCTTTCGTTAGCTTTATAAAGCTAACTAACGAAAATATAACGACCTAACCTAACCAATCGTCAAGGGCGTACAGTTGACCTAACGATTAGTAGGTTAGGTCGTGATATTTTCGTTAGTTAGCCTTATAAAGCTAACTAAAGAAGGCTGGGGGTGGCTTTCTTTCATTGATCCAATTACAGTAAATACAGTTACTAATTACAGTTACTAATCAAGAATATCTGTGTGTGCACTATCATTTTAAGTAACAAAGGATTATGCGCCTCTATGTGCGGTATGAGAATCGACGTAGCATTGCTAGAGTGATTGCACCAAATGCATCTCGAACAGCGTGTTTCAGTTCCTCTGTTGTGCGGTAACGCACCCGGGATACGTTCTGCTTGACGAAACCCCATAACGCATTGTCACATGAAGACAGATCTGAACTTCGCGGCTCATCATTATCCTTTCCTCCAGAGTGTAAGTGGACTGCTCTGCCATTGCTCACACAACTCTAATACCTGGAAAAGGACAAAAATGTGAATGAATCACATAAATTCAATTAATCACACAAAAATAAAATTGGTATTACAATATGTACATTTTGTACGGGGGTGACGGGACTTTTCGAACACCCTGTACACTAGCTTTAAAGATATAGACGCAAGGAGAGAGAAGTACATGGAGATTATCTGTTGTAAACTAGGAACATATGTTTAGAAATACATACAATTAGGATATGCAGCTAAGATTGCATAGTCACATAACTACACATAATTATATATAGGTATTCAGTAAAGATTATACTTTCGTGTGTATGTGTATATATATATATATATATATATATATAGAGAGAGAGAGAGAGAGAGAGAGAGATGGGGTTGTTCAGCCCCCTTCGCAACATCTAAAGTCATATGACAGAGGGGACCTACAGCCTTACGTGGGATCCGAACCACGGATTGCTACATAATGAACACAGAGGTTGGTTCCTCATCCAGCTAGTAATCAGACCCAATGTCGCTTAACTTCGCTGATCGACGGGAAGCGTGTTACGACATTGGCCACAACGGAGCTATATACTGTATATACATTTTGTGTGTGTGTGTTAAATCAGGTTACAGGTTACACAGGGCTAGGTTAAATATGTGATTAGTTTAAATTATCTTAAAAGTGTGTGTGGATCACATTAGCTTGTTGACGATGTGGGTGTCAAACTCCGAATTCTCGCAGTCCTTAACCCTCATTACGCTTAATCTAGAGATATGCATATTTAACTACTTCCTACACTGTGGATACATAAATTTACAACCATATTTGTACACACTTAAAACAATGCTTTTAAAGGGATAATTAAATACAATTTTAATAGCTAGCTACATAATTCAAGGCCATCCAACCAACGAATATTCTATAACACATGCTCACAAATTTCAGTGACATTTATACCTAAATAGCTGAAGACCAATATAAAAACTGGTCCAATGTACTATGGTTATTGCGTATTACACAATGCTAACAAAGAATAAAGTATCCCACAAATTTTGACAAAGGAAATTATTCATTATTTATAATTCACATTAGAACAAACATATTTTCACTTTCGTTTCAAAATTTGAAAGTATAATCAAAGCCTACTTATATCTAGTCGGTCCACGCTTGCTTTATAACATATTAATAATTTCATACAGAAGATTTTAAACAGAAAATTTAAAACCAGTGAGAGGATAACATTTACTTTAAGCTCACGAGCCACTTAGATTTTGAGTGCAGCTTCACAAATTTTGTCTCTGGCTTTGGATGTGAAGCTCAAATTTTTGATGGCTATGATATTTTTGTAAATTTATGGACTGGTGACCCTTGGAACACACTGACCCCAGTGTAGTCGGTAAATGAGTTTCCTGGATGAGTTTCCTGGACTGACTGGCTTTTCCTCAATTTCACGAAAGAGTATGAAATTTTGTACGACCGTGGCCTGACTGGATAGAGGTAGGCTTGGGCAGAAGCTGCTAGTTATGGCTCTAAGGTTAGGGTCAGGCCCTAGTTAGGATGCAGTTGGTGTTCTTTCTGCGTTTGATGAATCTTCAAAAAAATTGCCTGAAAAAGGGTACACCGTCACGTACGATGATTTTAATTAATGAATATTTATGTATATATGCGAAAGCTCTTCAAAACTTCACTAGGGCCATTACAGAGTATTCGAATGACCAAACGTCTGCGGGGAATGCAGTTTGAACACCTACTTTGATAAATAATAATAAATAATTTCCATATTACACATGTCACAAGAACTTTTGGGATTCCCTATATATATATATATATATATATATATATATATATATATATATATATATATATATATACACGTCATTCTTTACCCTATTACTTTGCCGTGTTCGCTTCAAAAACGAATAGGAACGAAAAAAAATCGAATCGGAAAAACAAACCTTCACAGAAATAGCTCCGAGATGACGTCATCAAAAACTCTTTCAAAGAGCCTTTAATGACGTTACAACAGGGAGAATTTATTATATTTTGTTTTCCCTTCTTCTTTCTTGAATATTCCCCTCGTAAGATATTTGGTTGGTGTTGTTATCATTTTTTATATCGACCTTTCTTTGTTGTACCTTTCATCCACTAAAAGGCCTCGATGGTTACAACCAAAGGTTACAGCGGTACGTGCTGCAAGCTAACTTAACTTGCTCGTAACATGTCCGTAACGTACCGCACAGACTTGTATGTAACTGACCCTATAAGGATGTTGTGGTTGAAAGACTTCAGCATATCCAATCAACCAACTAACCATTAAGTTATTTGATATCTTGGCAACATCGGTGGGTTAATAATCAGTGATGAAGTCCAGAAACTGCCACAACGCTCAGCCCAAAAGAATGCGGTCCATTGCGCTAACGTTGTATCGTTATTATTATCAACACCAAGGGGATTCGGACTCCCGACCTCAATGTCTTCACTTATAGGGAAACGGGAAACGGTGTAAGACCCACTGAGCCACAGTGCTGACGATCGGTGAGTTAGAGTTTAAACTTAAACGAATATTGTCCCATAATAGACTGATATTTATATAGAAATTCGATCTAATTAATTGAATATAGGTCTATCGTACAGCCGGTTAGGGAAAATTTAGCTTTGTAAATTAAAAGCCAAGGGTTACTTATCAAATTCTATAATGAAATTAAGTGCCTCGCCAACGTAAGTCCGCCTCATATAACAACCGATTGCTTTAACAAAACAGTGCCAGGCACAATGAATATCTTTCCGTTATATCATTCATGTCTGTGAACTAAATGCTTATACACAGACGAAGAAGAAGGCACGTCATATACTTGAAACGTTCAGACACACACACACACACACACACACACACACACAAAAGAAGTCGTTTAAACTTAATAAACTCTTTGTAACTTAGATATCATTATTCGCCATTTCAATGAAAATTAGTTCTTATAAAGGCTACTGTAGGATTTCACATTTACATGTATAAGAAAATGATTCAGGCTTCAAGAACACTGTGTGTGTGTGTGTGTGTGCGCGCATCAAACTCGCCTGGATGCGTTTATACAATTAACATACTTGTCCGCTTGACACTTCATGTAATATCATCATTGATTTGAAGCAAATGACTCATTGTCTTGCATGAGGAGACTTCCGAGTGTAACTCATCACACGATATAAAATAGATGATTAAAAGACTCAAAGAGTCCCTTTGATTAAATACACCACCTCATTATTTTTTTTAAATTATTATATTAACACCCAATAATTATGGATCATATCAGACCAAATCCGGGTGCATGATTCATCAGGAGCGAATTGTTTCTTACATTTGCATGTTTTCCCTTTTCATAGATTTATGTATATTAAATACATAGCGCCGAACTTGCTCTACACAGTCCGTACCATGAATCGGCCTCTTCTCATTCAATGTCATTCCCATTGCAGTCTTCGTCCCAGAACGAGAAGTCCCAAATTAGGACTCTCAAAGGAAGCAATTCCCAAATTGATCCTTTGCCAGTCCCAAGGTACGATTTCCCACTTTACGTTAGGTTCCAGATTCTACCTAGGAAATACCCCTCGGGCATGAAATTCCATTACAAACCTCTTTTTTTAATACCCATTCCCAAATCCGTAAACTTTTTCCCCATATTTCGAATTCCTACTCAGAACATTCTTATTTTTGGGACATTCTTATTTTTGGGACATTTTTATTTTTGGGAATAACAAATGAATGGGAACCAGTTCCACGAATTTTGCATAACGCCCGTAAAAAAAAGTTATTGTTTTACGTCATATTTTGTGAGTAATTTCCCCAAAAGATATATTTTCTGCCCTATCTGGGCTCAACTCTAGGAAGGCGTATGGTCCTGATGGTGTTCCTCCTGTTGTTCTTAAGAACTGTGCTTCTGTTCTGACACCCTGCCTTGGCAAACTCTTTCATCTTTGTCTCTCATCTGGTACTTTACTTTTCCTTCCTGCTGGAAGTTCGTGTTCATTCAGCCTGTCCCAAAGAAGGGTGACCGCTCTCAACCCTCCAACTATCGTCCAATTGCTTTGATTGCTTGCCTTTCCAAAGTTTTTGAATCTATCCTGAATAGGAAGATTCTTAAACACCTTTTCTCACAATCTTCTTTCAGATCGTCAGTATGGATTCCGCAAGGGACGCTCTACTGGCGATCTTCTTGCATATCTCTCTGACTCTTGATTCATCCTCCTTTCGGGATTTCGGTGAAACTTTTGCTATTGCGCTAGACATATCGAAAGCTTTTGATAGAGTCTGGCACAAATCTTTAATTACCAAATTGGCCTCCTTCGCTTTCTATCCTTCTATCTGTGCCTTCATCTCTAATTTCCTTTCTGGCCGATCTATAGCTGCAATTGTAGATGACCACTGTTCTTCTCCTAAAGCTATTAACAGTGGTGTTCCTCAGGGTTCTATCCTGTCACCCACTCTTTTCCTTTTATTTATTAATGATCTTTTAATTCGCATTTCCTGTCCTATTCACTCCTATGCCGATGATTCCACTCTTTACTTCTCCACCCGCTTCCCAAAGCGCCCCTCACAGCAGTTCCTTCATGATTCGCGTAGGACGACTATGGTACACCTGACCTCTGATCTTTCTGCTATATCTGATTGGGGCATAGGAAACCTGTGGCTTTCAATGCTCATAAACTAGGTTCCTCCATCTGTCTACTCGTCATACTCTCCTACACAACTATCCCCTTACCTTCAACAACACACAACTGAATCCTTCCTCTTCTCTTAACAGTCTTTGCGTTTCCTTTTCTCGTGATCTTTCCTGGAAAAATCACCTATACTCTTTCTAAAACAGCTTCTAAGAGGTTAGGTGTGCTGTACCGCCTCCGCGGTTTCTTCACCCCCACTCAGTTGCTCTGTCTGTACAGGGGTCTTGTTCGCTCCTGTATGGAGTATGTTTCTCATGTGTGGAGTGGTTCAACCCACACAGTCGTATTTGACTGGGTGGAATCAAAGGCTTTTCGTCTCATCAATTCTCCGCCTCTTACTGATTGTCTTCAATCTCTCTCTCTTCGCCGCAATGTTGCCTCACTCTCTCTTTACTATCGCTATTATAACGGACATTGCTCTGCTGAACTCTCTAACTGCATGCCGCCTCCTTTAAGGAGAGCACGCAGCACCAGACTTTCTACACATTTTCATTCCCATTCTGTCCAACTATCTAATGCGAGGGTTAATCGGTATTTTCCGTCTTTCATCTACTCAACCGGTCAACTGTGGAACAATCTTCCTCAATCCATCTTTCCTCCTGTCTATGACCTCCCATCTTTCAAACGCAGAGTGTCTAAGCATCTCGAAAACCTCGGATCTTGATTTTGGCTCTCTTCTTCTGCGATGGGAGGGGCGCTTTTTGGGGGCATTTGCCCTTGACCAATCCTTCCTACATTAAAAAAAACTACAAAAAAACTCAAAATGACTTTATTTTTGGAATGTTAAACTCGTCCTAAATTGTCGACCTTTTTTCTACTGCAAAAAAAAATGGTAGTTTATTTGCCATTTATTCTCACTCAATTCCTATTTGTTGCCCGAAAATGGGATGCTCCAAATAAGAACTCGAATTTGGGAAAAAGAGCTTGTCTATGACGTAATTTCATGCCCAGTGGGTATTTTCCATGAAAAAAGTGTTAACTTAAAATTTGAATGACAATTAAACGATTTGAGAATTGCCTCCCCCTCCCCCTCTTTGAGATTTCCATTTCCGGATTCCTCATTCTCGGACTAAGACCCAAATGGGAATGTCCGAGAATGAGACCAGACCACTGACACACTGAAATCTAATATACAGGGTGTCCCATAAGTTCGGTCTCGTAGGAAAATTTATTTTAAATTAAATTTCCAAAAGTTATACATTAAAACTAAAACAAATATTGAAATTAATGTCTTGTTTTGGGACCGTTTTTTTGTTGCAGGTAGAATAACACCCAATGACTAATATGGAAGTGAGTTACACTCCTGAGGAAAAGGTGGAGGCGGAGGCCTTTTCCTTACGAGTGTAACTCACAAGACATCAATTTGAACATTTGTTTTACTTCTAATATATTACTTTTGTAATAACAGACCGGACTTATGGGACACCCTGTGTATATATATATATATAAAAAAATTTTTAACCAACTTTCTTTAGCTTTACATTTTCATTTTTTACATAATTTACATATTTATTCTGTAAATATATTTTTCCATGAAAGCTTTTTAGGACACGCCTAGAATATCTTCTAGAGGTTGTTGAGAGTCTCATAAACAACAAACCAACTAAATATAAATATAATTTTTCCAGAGTTTCTGAATTTTGGAAAAGGTATGAAAATGGGGTATGTGATGCAATTGTATGGTCGAGGGGTATTTTGCATTAAAAATATATATCCCACTTTGGGAACTGCAATCGTTCGAATTTAGAAGGACTTCTTTTTATGAGTCCCACTTTGGGATTTGTATAAAATATTACGAATCAGTCATGATTATTATTGTTTTTCTTTTTTAATTTTACTGTTTTTATATATATATATATATATATATATATATATATATATATATATATAGCCAACGAAAAAGAAAAAATATGGCTTTCACCCAATTGGCAATTTTTTATGATTTTTTTAAAATTTAATATTTATAGACGAACTTTTTTCCCCAAAATGTTAATTTACGTTCACAGATAATATTATGTATTTTAATGCAAATTGTTTTTGTTAGTGATAATTTTTGTTTTGTTTGTGCGAATTTCATTATCAAACCGTAAAGTTTTCTCATGTTTGCCTGTTATTTATGAAGATCTTGCAATCGTTGCTAAAAATGTTACAACCTTTGCTAAAGGCCTTGTAATCGTTGCTAAAAATGTTACAACCCTTACTAAAGGCCTTGCGATCGTTGCTAAAGATCTTGCCATTCTTGCTAAAGGCCTTGCGATCGTTGCTAAAGATTTTGCCATTCTTGCTAAAGGCCTCGCGATGCTAAAGATTTTGCCATTCCTGCTAAAGGCCTTGCGATCATTGCTAAAGATCTTGCCATTCTTGCTAAAGGCCTTGCGATCGTTGCTAAAGATCTTGCCATTCTTGATAAAGGCCTCGCGATCGTTGCTAAAGATCTTGCCATTCTTGATAAAGATCTCTTAAGCTTCGCTAAATCTTTGTTAAAGATTTTGCGATCCTTGTTAATGATCGTTGCTTTATTATAATCTTGTAATCTTTGCTAAAGGTCTTTGACCTCACTAATTAAAATCTTGAAGTAACGGATACAGTGTGTCACGTAAAAAAAAACACAAGACATAAACATTTTTATAAAGTGATTTTGTATTCAAGATGGATTAAGTTAAAATATAAAGGTTTTGAAGAATTTACCAAATAAATGGTAATAAAATTCAAGACATTGCGAGTGTCTTCTAATTGGGGATAAGTGTCATACAGACGAAAGAGAGAGAGAGAGAGAGTTACAAGGAGTTACAAGGACAGGAAGAAGCCTCAAAGACCTTTCGGTCCACTCGGGGGCGAGAAAGAGAGAGAGAGAGAGAGAGAGAGAGAGAGAGAGAGAGAATTATAATGTACTCATGCAATTATCTTTATAAAATGAAAGTTTTTTACATCGTTTTAAAGTAGGTGAGATTGAATTCACTACTTCATGACCTCTCATGAAGTAGTAAATTCAGTCTCTCTCGGACATAGCCTATATAGCCTATCCGAAAGTCTAGACTTTCAATAAATTGTGTTCAATTGATGAAACGTTGAATTAAGTGCACTTGGAAATGTCACATTTAGACTGATTGCTTGAATTTTACACATTTCTTTCAGGAATTGGTCTTTTTAAATGAAATTACGTTTTAATTCTCTTTTCATGAATTTTGGTTACCATTTTACACCTTTTGTCGCCCACGCCGTTTTAAGGAGTATCTTTTCCTCTTATCCTTGCTTCTGAAGAGATTAAAACACTTTTCTTAAAAAGGATGTTTTTCTTGGAATTAATTCCTTCCTCTCTCTCTCTCTCTCTCTCTCTCTCTCTCTCTATATATATATATATATATATATATATATGGCCGGAATCGTGCAAAATCTGTTCTTCGACTCGCCAAAAATTCCTTCATCCGACAAAAATGTGAAAATCTATCAAATTCTAATTCTTCTCGCTCTTTCTGGCATCTAGCTAAGAACCTATTCAACAACTTTACTTCCTCTTCTTTCTCTCTTCTTTTCCATTCCGACGGCAGATTGCTATCTCTTCTCCTGACAAAGCTGAACTCTTCGCTCAAACTTTCGCTTACAATTCATCCCTGGACGATTCCGGTGCTGTTCCCGCATCTCCTCCCCCTCTGACTTTATTATGTCTAGGATCTTTTCTAAAGATGTTTTTTCTGCCCTCTCTGGACTCAACTCTAGGAAGGCGTATGGTCCTGATGGTGTTCCTCCTGTTGTTCTTAAGAACTGTGCTTCTGTTCTGACACCCTGCCTTGGCAAACTCTTTCATCTTTGTCTCTCATCTGGGACTTTCCCTTCCTGCTGGAAGTTCGCTTTCATTTAGCCTGTCCCAAAGAAGGGTGACCGCTCTCACTCCTCCAACTACTGTCCAATTGCTTTGATTTCTTGCCTTTCCAAAGTTTTTGAATCTATCCTGAATAGGAAGATTCTTAGACACCTCTCTTCTCACAATCTTCTTTCAGATCGTCAGTATGGATTCCGCAAGGGACGCTCTACTGGCGATCTTCTTGCATATCTCTCTGACTCTTGGTCATCCTCCTTTCGAGATTTCGGTGAAACGTTTGCTATTCCGGTAGACATATTCGAAAGCTTTTGATAGAGTCTGGCACAAATCTTTAATTACCAAACTGGCCTCCTTCGGTTTCTATCCTTTTATATGTACCTTCATCTCTAATTTCCTTTCTGGCTGATCTATAGCTGCAGTTATAGATGACCACTGTTTTTCTACTAAAGTTATTAACAGTGATGTTCCTCAGGGTTCTGTCCTATCATCCACTCTTTTCCTTTTATTTATTAATGATTTTTTAATTCGCATTTCCTGTCCTATTCACTCCCATGCCGATGATTCCACGCTTCACTTCTCCATCCGCTTCCCAAAACGCCCCTCACACCAGTTCCTTCATGATTCGCGTAGGACGGCTATGGTACACCTGGCCTCTGATCTTTCTGCTATATCTGATTGGGGCAGAGAAAAAACTCGGTTCCTCCATCTGTCTACTCGTCACACTATTCTACACAACTATCCCCTTACCTTCAACAACACACAACTGAATCCTTCCTCTTCTCTTAACATTCTTGGCGTTTCCTTTTCTCGTGATCTTTCCTGGAAAAATCACCTATACTCTTTCTAAAACAGCTTCTAAGAGGTTAGGTGTGCTGTACCGCCTCCGCGGTTTCTTCACCCCCACTCAGTTGCTGTCTTCAATCTCTCTCTCTCTTCGCCGCAATGTTGCCTCACTCTCTCTTCACTATCGCTATCATAACGGACATTGCTCTTCTGAACTCTCTAACTGCATGCCTCATCCTTTAAGGAGAGCACGCAGCACCAGACTTTCTACACATTTTCATTCCTTTTCTGTCCAACTATATCTAATGCGAGGGTTAATCGGTATCTTCAGTCTTTCATCTACTCAACCGGTCAACTCTGGAACAATCTTCCTCAATCCATCTTTCCTCCTGTCTATGACCTCCCATCTTTCAAACGCAGAGTGACTAGGCATCTCGAAAACCCCGGACCTTGATTTTGGCTTTCTTCTTCTATGGGAGAGGCGCTTTTGCGGACATTTGCCCTTGGCCCCTCCTTCCCGCATATATATATATACATACATATATATATACACATATATATACATATATATTATATATATATATAATGTGTGTGTGTGTGTGTGTGTGTGTGTGTGAGAGAGAAGGGGGGGATTATCAAAAGTAAGTAGACACCATGATGATTGACCTCAAGAAGGAATGGCAAAGTTCATCATTGACATGTCATAACGTGTGCCAGCTTTACATTTAATGCAAAGGGGACCGAACACGCTTCCAAATATACAACAAATCTCTTATTATTTATTGATTTTTATGATCAGATTAAAGAGTGGTAAAACCAAAGGTGTCTATTTATTTTTGTCAATCCTCTATATGTAATGTGTATGTAAGCTGACTAGACGTCCGATTTCAGGGGGACTGTCCCCTTTTCTATATGTCCCGCTGTCTCCTAGAAACTTTAGGGGACGTGGAAATGTCCCGCTTTGGGAGATGATGAACTTAAATGTCCCGCTTTATCAAAATTACTACCTGTAAGCAATAGAACTTTAATGTGTAAATATCAGAAGTATTTTTTTGTTCAAGTGCTTTATTTTTCATAATAATGCTCATATCTCTTTTATTTTAACAGATATTGGTATTATTTTTTTCCTCAATAAGTTTAATTACTAGTGAGAACATATGTGAAAAAATCGGGATCAAATGTAGAATTCGGACCCCAGCCTTCGTTAGTTAGCTTTATAAGGCTAACTAACGAAAATATCACGACCTAACCTAACCAGTCGTTAGGTTAACTGTACGCCCTTGACGATTGGCTAGGTTAGGTCATGATATTTTCGTTAGTTAGCCTTATAAAGCTAACTAAAGAAGGCTGGGGTCCGAATTATACATTTGATCCAAAAATCGTTGTAAAAAATTTCCGAAAATAGCCACATTTTCAAAAATAATTCAAGATTCGCATTCGCCTCCGCATTCGCGCGAATCTCAATTTTCAGATTCGCATTCCCAATCGCATTCGCAGATTCGCAAGATTTCAGCTTCGCTACATCACTAATATATATATATATATATATATATATATATGGGATGAATTTCACAACAAAACACGTGAAATTAATGAATGCTGCAAACCCACAAGAAAAAAGAAAAACGATTCCAAGGCCTTTCGTGTATTCAAAGCTACACCTCCCTGACGAGGTGTAGCTTTGAATACACGAAAGGCCTTGGAATCGTTTTTCTTTTTCCTTGTGGGTTTGCAGCATATATATATATATATATATATAATATATATATAAAATTGAGGGGTCCCCGTCTTAAGGTACCTAAGCGCCAAAATTAAAATTCGCCCGAAATCGCCTCCAAAGTTCAGCAATATTGTGGCAATAGTACTCTGTTATTACTTATTAATTGAGCTAGAACGTTCATTTTTGGCTAAATTAGAGTTCTAAGTATGCTAATGAAGATGTTGATGAGTTTTTGGAATAGATTTTCATATTTTATATTTTATATATATTTTTTTTAATTTTTTGATTTTCTTATTATGTCGAACTTTGGGTGCCGATTTCTGGCACAGAATGAGGTGAAAAAAGAAGTTCGCTTCATAAGGTTTTCGACCATACTTCTAGTGTGGTAAGGTCATTATAACCCAAACCACGCGATAGAGGAAGGGTGAAAATCCATCAAAAACACGTTTTCGCTTGTGGTGGCGCTTAGGTACCTTAAAACGCGCGACCCCTCATATATATTAAACAGAAGGAGTGACAACAAGGACACTTGGCGTACTCCACATAAAGAATTTGAAAGAAACGCATTTCCCCTATTTAATTATAAACAGTTCCCGCCGCTTCGCTGACGGTTAGACAGGCTAAACTACAAAAAAAGAACCAAGCCGTGAAAATTTTGAGCTTCACATTGTGTCAACATTTCTGAATCTGGTATCTCCCAAAACCTCCTCACCCCCATTCATACAACTTGGGGGCTAACCCCTCCCCATTACCCCACCCATCCCCCATTACCCCCACCCCCACCCTTCTCCCATTGCTAAACTACAGAAAAGAACACAGTCATGAAATTCTTGAGCTTCACATTGCCGCCCGTAATACAATTTCTGAATTTTTTTTACAATTTCTGAATTTTTTTCTCACAATTTTTTAAAGTGTGACGGACAGACGGACAGACGGACAGCTCTCTTATTATAAACAATTAACGTGAACACCGCTAAACTGGGATATTCCAGATGTATACTCAAACATTATATCCCATAATTTTATTCACTAGTATATTATGATTGACCTTAGCATAAGCCATTACGTTCTGTTGAATAAATACAGGGTGGGCCCATAAGTCGCTTTACCGAAATGAGTTTCGTTATAATACGAAACTAAAGCGACTTATGGTTCACCCTGTATATCGAACTAAATCATTTGGATTATTTTTTTTCAGTAAACACTATTGCATGCTTTTTTTTTCAATTTATACTGATGCCAGTTTGTTTCAGAACTTTATATAGAGCGATAGAATTAAAATTTATGCGTTAGGGTAACTAAATTAAAAAATTCCTACCAATATCAATATTATTTTTTGTTTTTCACCTTGAAAACCTAAGCAATTTTCCAAGAAGGGAGTTGAGTAACCATCTTTCTCTCATTATTCTCATTATTATTGTAATATTACACATTTGAAATCTAAAAAAAATGAGGATTTGTGAAGCAGGAAATCAATAATTATAAATCTCTTTTAAACTTAAGAAGTTATACAAACAAACACAAAATCGACATTTTCTGTGAATTTGCCAACAACATAATTTATTCGACCATGTTTACTTCGACCAACCCCTCTATTTTATCTTCTCGGTTTTTAGGAACTTCAGAAAAGGTTGGCAGAAAATTTCCTTCTTGGAAAACTTGGAAAGATAATATGTACAGGGTGTTCATAAATTATCTTTACAAATTGACTTTCGATTGAATTTGTAAAAGTAATTTACGAACGCTATAATTTGTACAGATAATTTATGGACACGGTAGATGTTCCTTCCTGTGTGTACACCGGTCCATGCTACTGCTTTGGGGATGATATTGTAGTTTCCTTCACCATCTCATCTTCCAATCTTTCTTTGATGGATGACGAAAAGGACCCATGATAGCCACGAGGTAATTGAGGCGCATCTCCCTACAACAAAGAATTATGGGCAAAACATACGCGCCGCGAGATGCGCTTTCCTCGCGTTCGCGGGATTTTTCTGTCGGCGCGAACCGTATTATATCGAATATTACCGTGTTATATAGAATTCCGTGCTACAAACTTCCAACCGTGTTAAAACGAAACCGTGTAATGTGAAACCGCGTAAAGCGAGGTCTACTCTGTCTCAAAGTTACTGAAACAAATTACTACTAAGCACAAAACTAATATAAAATCGTTATTTTGTAAAAAATAAACAAAATTATGAATTTCACGTCTTTATTTGAAAGATTGTAAAGTTGACATTTTGGTTTACAAAAGACAAAAGTAAATATTTGTTTACAAAACTTTTAACAACAAATATTTTGTTTAACAACAAATATTTTGTTTAACAACAAATATTTTGTTTACTTATAAATATAAGGTGTCCATAAATTATGTCTACAAATTAAATTAATTTTCAAATGAATTTGTAAAAATAATTTAGGAACACCCTGTATAATGATATTATTAATTGGGAATGCAAAAATGTTTTGTTTAAAAATAGATAATTCTAGTGGTTGGATTTATTTAACCGCCTTCGTAATGGCTAAGACTATCACTTGACTGAAGGACCTAAGGCTTAACGTACGCAGCCAGAGAAGGGTTCCCATCCAACCACTGACAGACGAAACATCGTCTAACTTCGTTGATCTAACGGGAAGCGGTGTTGCAATGGAGTCACGACGTAGCAATGTAAAATAATGACAGAAGCAAGGAAATGTTTATAAATCTGACCACAAAATGGATTAGTATAAATTTCATTGTTGTTTCCACTGGTAATGAAACACGGACGGAAACCTCGCCAATACGTCGATTCTCTATGCACTTGACAATGATGCTGCGAGCTGTTCGTACCCTGAATAGGTGTATGGGCAGTGCTTTTTTTTTTTATAAAAGGTGAAGCATTGATTTTCTGTGTAAATTAATCTTCAAAATTCTGATGAAACGTTGCAAAATGCAGGAATTCAAATGAAATTGGATTATATTCGAATTTAAAATAGTTAGCCACTTAAATTTTTCAAAGAAAACGAATATGGTGATAAAAATGTTTAAGAGAAACTAATTTGTTTTTAAAAGTATATTTACGCTAAAAGTTATGCATTTCTATTTAGAATTTATTGAATAAATATCAAAGTTTTATAGTCTATTATTGATTGTAATAAATAATAAAATAATATCGCAGTTTTAAAAGTTTTGGATAATATGCAATAAATGCAATGACCTGCATTTTTAGGTAATTCTACTTTGTTAGGTTAGGTTAGGTTAGAAATGCAGGCCATGACATTTACTGCATATTAACCAAAATTTTTATTCACTTTAAAACTCTACGAAATCATAACAAATGCGATATATTTCATATTTAGGTAAGACGACAGGCTTGGCTAAGCCGTGTATAATCTTTAATTTCCTGCTAAATACATAACAAAAGGCCAAATATCAAATATCCATGCACACATTTACTCAGTTAATATAGGGGGTTATAGGCAAACTCAATTAATATGCATACCTACGGTCCTATTTAATACACATACATATACACAAAAGGTGACCAGATTTTATGGAGTTAAAAGCGAGACATTTCTTGAATAATGAATTGAAAATATTGGTGCTCGCTTACATCCAAATTCCAATAGCCTACTAGTAGAAAATAGATTGTAACATAAAATTATGTTTACTGAATGCACAAAAATCATAATTAACAAAATATAATTAACAAAAATTTATTTATAATTAAAAATATATCGTAGTTTTGATATTTTTGTATACATGTATTTGCTTTACGGCACCAAAAGTTCTTTAATTAAAAACATTTCTAAATTGAATTTTGTAATAAACTTTATATTGTCTTAAAGCTAAAGAAATTTCCTCCGCGTCAGTATAAATTTTATTTTAGAAATATAATTTGATGAATACGGAAATGGCATTCAACTCTTTTCAACAAACACAGATTTTATTCTCGAAAGAGTATGGACTATGGACTATGGACTAATTATAACGGTGATTTCGACTTTGCAATGTCATATACAGTAAACTCTCGAAAATCAGAATGTCTAAACTCCGGACCACTTGAGAATGTGCGAACTACATCGCAAGAGCGCTAGGCCTAAGTCAGTTTACCGTCTCAACCGTTTTTAAAAATGCTCCTGCATTGAAGGCCGCAGCTGAAAATGTGTGTCCCGTTCTCCGCAATTCGCAGCTCCGCAAATTCGCATTAAAAAAATGCGAATGCAAATCTAAAATTTTTGCCGAGGCTCCGCGGTTGCGAATGCGAAGCTTCGCTACATCACTAATATATATATATATATATATATATATATATATATATATATATATATACCATCAGTTAAATACTCGCGTGCTTATGTCTGTAAAATTAAGAAGAACATAACATCATGTTCAGAGTACAGAAAACGGAAGCTATGTATTACTATCCTAAACAGTTCTGACATCAAAGTACACATTTATTTAAATTAAATGGCGTTGCTAGTAATTGGATAGTTTCGGGAAAATAGTTCGCCTAGAAACATGAAGTTTAAAAACATAATAAATTAGTAATTGGTAATAAGTCTGTTTTCCTTTGATTACTTTATTTTTTTTGTTGGTGGCAGCTTTTTTGTTTTTTAATAGGCGAACTTTTTCCCGAAACGACTTGAATTTAAGCATCTAGGTCATTACATCTAGTTCCTTAAGCGATAATTCTGATATTGAGGAAGAATCAGTAATTGATGTGCCAAATTAACTAGATTAATAAGGAAATTCAATATATATATATATATATATATATATATATATATATATATATATATATATATATATGAGAACTACAGTTTTTAACATATTTAAATAATTTACTGCAGATGTTTCGGGGAATATGTCCCATCATCAGTACAATCTTAACAAATAATTAATTAAACTAATTGAATTAACTGAATCGTTTCCGTTCAAATTAATTGAAGTGACAGTAATTGGGGTGCCTGCGGCCCTCCAATTACTGGGGGTTCAATTATTTGGTCAATAAAACTATAGAAAGAACGCAATCATGAAAATCTTAAGCTTCACAAATCTTGACACAATATAAAGATCAAAATTTTCATGGCTGCGTTCTTTTCTATAGTTTTATTACGGTGCTGGGGCCTTCGGGCCTAGTAATTGGGGAGGGGGGGGTCTGGTTACACATATTTCATTACTCATCACCCCCATCCACCATACGAAGTTTGGTCGAAATCGTTCAAAAACGTAATAGTTTTTTCTGCGGACAGACGGACAGACAGACACACATTTGCTAAATTATTGTAGCAATTTTAAATACGTATATTTAATAAAAGATAGAATCCAAATTAAATCTACGTTTTGATAATTTTGTAAAATTAAAATCAGTCATTTATGTGGTGTTACACTTATAAGTAAAGGTTCATTTATGAATGGAAAGGTTGATTGAGGAAAAGCACTGGTTTAAAGTGGGTTTTTTATGTATGTGAAACGATTCTAAAATGTTAAGTCTGTCAGTTGGTTGGTTGTTTACAGAATCAATAATTTTGAAGTGTGTAAAGGATATTTTTTACTTTTTTTTTAGTCTGAGTGATCTCCAATAGAAGGTTCTGATGGTTTATGTAGAGGGAGTGATTGATGGTTTTGTTGGGATGCCAAGATGTTCGTTTACTCTTATAGTTGATTATTGGCGGTTAGTGCTACCATATAATTTTAATTAATTAATTAATAATAATAATAGTATTCGCTACCAAACTTTATACATATTTTTTGTATTCCTTGTATTCCTGTGAAGCTCAAAATTTTGATGGTTGTGGTATTTTTGTAAATTTATGTTGTCATTGAATTTTCCTTAATTTCACATAAAAAGTATATATGAAATGCTGTACTAGCGTGGCCTGACTAGATATAAATAGGCTTTGTTAAAATTACAAAATGGTATGAGATGCCGGTAGCTCATCGGTTAGTGTAGCAGGCTCTGAGCGGTGAGGTTCTGGTTCGCTCCCGCCTGCTGACCCCTGAGTTGGGTCGAGTTGGCCGTTTACCCTGTTAATGCTGGTGCTAAAGGGGACCGTCCGGACATGCTCATCCCGGCATCGTGGGAAAGTGAGCTTCTTGGATGTTCCCTTTCTCCTTTTAACCAAAGTGATATGGAATTCAATACGTCAAACGGGACATTATTATTCAAAATCAGTACATATATGTTTTGCATATGTTCGGCTTTCCATATGTTTGCCTCTCATACTGTACCTAGTCTTGTTGTTTAATGCGTAGTTACTTGAGTTCAATTTCAGTCCTTTAGTTCAAGACCAGCAGGTTAGCCTTGTCTCGTGCGCCTTCCATAATTTGGTTTAAATGACGAGAGGACATTTTTATTTGAACTGAATATCACGATCAATCAAAGGCACTCTTCTCTTTAAGTTATTTGGCTCTACTGTTTAACACGGACCCTTTTATATATATATATATATATATATATATATATATACATACACACAGATTTTCTCTGAGATGGTTCGTTAAATAAATCAAGCACAGGAGAACAAGGTCACAAGTTCGAATCCGCACCAAGAAGGTACCGATGGTGCCCATGATAATGAAGGTGGAATGCGCGTGAACATGTGCCTGTGAATTGGTATGCGGGTCCAAATCTTCTCGCAGGCCATGGAATTCGAGAAATTTAAATCACACACACACACACACAGGCGACTCATCCTGTCGCTGATTATATAACTATTTCCTAACATAAAAGTAAAAAAAGGTGAATTATGTTTTCTTTTTTCACGTAACACAACTTCATCAAGATGTGAAGCAAGTATTTCTTCGAAATAAATGGCCTTTTTGTACCTGGTTGCTTAGGTTATATAAAAAACTAGAATTTTTTTAGTATAAAATAAACGTTATATATATATATACATATATATATATATATATATATATATACAGGGTGTTCTAAAATTACCTAGTAAACTTTTATATAAACGAATATAAAAGTTTACTAGGTAATTTTAGAACACACTGTGTGTATATATATATATGCCGGTGGTGTTGTGGTTAGCAGTGCTGACTACGAATCCATCGGCCCCGGGATCGAGACCCGGTGACGGCAGGCGACGCGCAGCAAAACCCAGCTGTTCATCCTTCCACACAACAAAAATTAAATTGGTTGGTAGATAAATGGGCACTATTGCAGTTGGGTACCCCAACCCAACAAATTCAATTATATTAAAACAAAAAATTTAAAGGACAAAAAAAAACAATTCATTCTATGCCCGGTTAGGTCAACTGTATGCCTTTGACAGTTGGTTATGTTAGGTTGTGATATTTTCGTTAGTTTTAACGAAAATATCACGACTTAACCTGACCAATTGTCAAGAGCGTACAGTTGACTTAACTGGGCATTCAGTTAACCGGGGGCCACACAGCAGCCACGTAATTTAAACAAAAAATTATCGGGTACCCGGGCTGCTGATCGGGAGGTCGTGAGATCGAGTCTGGTCGAGGACTTTGTAATTTCTGACCGCCCGTGGTGGGCGAGGTTCGGATTCCACGTTAAACTGTAGGTCTAAGGTGGAGTGACAAGCTTGACCTTCGTCAGAATGAACAATTCTGGCGGAAGCAAAACCATGGTTAACCAAGGTATATATATATATATATATATTGTAGTCATAACCTCCTCGAGTTACCCTTGTAATGCATGGAATGCAAGACTCGGGTAAACTAATTAACTTACCTGCCGAAAATAGCGTCTGTGAAACGTACCTGAAAAGGTTTTTTACCTGCATTGAAACGTACCTTTTAGAACTATTATTTGGTTATTGTATTTGTCTGAACTGACATCGCATATCCTGGGAGAGGTGGTATATGTATATATATATATCTTTTTTAATTGGAGTTTGTTTAACCTCCTTCGCAACGTCTAAGGTTATATGACGGAGGGGACCTACAGCTTTACGTGGGATCCGAACCACGGGTCGCTACATAATCTGGGCGCAAAGGACGGTCTCCCATCCACCTACTACCCAGACCCAATGTCGCTTAACTTCGTGATCTCCGGGAAGCGGTGTTACGACATTGGCCACGACGTAGCCCATACTTACTTATTTATTTATTATACAAAGTAACCTAACGTAACTAAACCAAAATTATTTGTCATTGAAGACGCGTCTTCACAGATAAGATGTACACACTGTCTGTGTAAAATTAGAATAGATTATATATTTTAGTAACTGAGTTACTGATTTTTTAGACTCGAATTTCCGTTATAACGAATTTTATTTCCGCTATACTGAATTTTATTCCCTTCCTAATCATTTCCGTTGAAACGAAATTCCGTAAATTGAATTTCCGTAAAGTGAGGGATTATTGCAACTGGGTTTACGACGTCTGATCGCCTTGACAGTCTATTGTCAAGTATATTATAGGTTAAATTAAGTTAGGTTAACATAGGTTACGCTAGGTTAGGTTAGATTAAGTCAAGTTTTACGAAAGTGTACTTACTCACTTCGAATGGGGTTTGATGTTGTTGAATATGTATTGAACTTCACAATCGGGTGCTTTTTAAAATATACTCATCAAAACAGGTGTTCAAAACCCAATGAAGACACGCGCTCATACAATAAAATTGGTACCACTGATGTATGATATGAGCAGAAGTGGAAAACCACCGAAAACTATCATAATCTGACACTGAACACCTGAGGAATACATTATATCATTATTAGTGACAGACGTAAATCCAACACAGCTGCTGCCTTGCTGTAGAACTGCAGGAAACTACTGCAGTTAAAGGTGGTTCGTTCACCATCAGTCAAACTGCGTCAGAAAGAGTAAAAAAAGGGTGTGTTACAGTTAAAAAAAAGGGGGGGTTTTCAACTGTAAAAAAAAAAGAAATTAACATTCGCTAACAAGGACTGTGACCAAAATTATAGACTGAGGTACTGTAAAGCTTAATAATTACAGCCTATATTTGTAGACACTTTCTTTCAATAACAAATAATTTGGGGTTTATTTAAACAAGCAATAAATTATAATTGGTAAAATTACTTTATTGAATTCTCATGTTAACTGACCAAAGACTTTTGCACAGTACTTTAAAACAATATACTGTATATATATATACACACACACACACACATTTTTCCTTACAGGACATTAAATTATTTGTTTTTTACTGTTAAGTAAACGTGTAATCCATATATCAGTTGTCACATTATATTATAACGTAGGAGAGAGTTGCTTCAGAATGACCTCTTCGTAATAATCTGTCGCGCACGACTGATCACAAACTTGTTTGGGAAAATTTATCAAACTACTCTTGAGTTTAGAAAGTGCATCATGAATCCGCGTCGATATATATATATATATATATATATATATCATCTCTCTCTCTCTCTGTTTACTTTTTCATTTATTTATTTTTTACGAGTATACATATAGGATTTCATTTTTTTTTTTTTTTTTACTCCAATGATGATTACAAAGCCATGTTTAAACTCTCATTCACACGCTCAGAAAGAGAGAGAGAGAGAGTTTAGTGTGGGTATTCCAAACTATAACAAATAACAATAACAATGAAAATTTTGTACCCATAATAAATACGTTGTGTATATATATATATACACACACACAGTATATATATATATATATATATATATATATATATATATATGGGAATGAACTCAGAATATATATATATATATATATATATATATATATATATACACACACACACAAAGTGGCAGTTACCGGCACTGTAGCGGAGACACTACATATGAAGATGGACGTATAGGACATACTGTAGTTTATGAGGACCCTCAAAGGTATTTATTCAGATGTGGGTGGTTACACACACACACACATAATTTAAGTGTGTAGAATGATTTTGTTTCAAGAAAGTCTGCATTTATTTGAAGAGACTTAGCTTAGGACATGTACTCATCCTAACTTGGCCTGTATTACCCTACCAAATCCTCCCTTAACCTAACTTGATCACTTATTATCCTAACCAAACCACCAAATTTATAATACTTAACTCAACCTAACCACCTAACTAAACTCAAAGAATGCCGTTTCTCGGTGAATTCGGAAGGTTACGAATTTAATTTCTATATAAAGATCTCGTAAGCGGTCCCCATAAACGATCGAGACACATTTCAGTGGAATAATCTGTGTTAATTTAACTTTAAAAAATATCGATTCTAATTGCGATATATTTGTCGAAAGGAAACTATATATATATATATATATATATATCATGACCATATCCATGTTAATTGACCAAAAATGGTGGAATTTATTCAGACTAACTTGTAATTGACTTTTAACCTATACCAAAGTACAGTATAAGCATCCGTTAATATTTTGGGTATATACCAAATACCCGCTACTTGTATACCCAACGGAATTTTAATTGCAACGTGGTATGGTAATTGAACTGAATAATAATAATATTTGAAGCTATTTGACCTCCCTCGTAACGGCTGAGTAGGCCATGTGAGGGAGAGGACCTACACCTTTACGTGGACTCCGAACTTCGAGTCTTTACAGGTCCATAATCGCGTTGTTATAATTTTATTAATTCATATAGTGTTAAACTATATTGTAATCTTATATTTGTACTTAACCTAGCCTAACTTGACCTGTACTTAATTTAACCTAACTTAACTTGTACTTAATTTAACCTTTTATTTAACCTAACCTAACTTGACCTGTACTTAATTTAACCTTTTATTTAACCTAATCTAACCTAGCCTAACTTGACCTGTACTTAATTTAACCTTTTATTTAACGTAACGTAACCTAACGAAACTTTGGCTCTACCTCCTATTTTTTAATTAGGTTATTGCTGTAGTTATTCCTTATATATATATATATATATATATATTATAAGGAAATAAATATAATGTAGGACTATTTGTATCTCCAAGTGTCAAGAACAAACAAGGAGATTCAATTGCCTTGTTGCTATGGCAACATATGTTGGAATTTGTAACTTTGGTTTTGTGGTTGGTCTAACCAACGTTTGTGATTACATTTGTTGTAAAATAGAATTTGTAAAAGTGTAAATATTCACAATTGTAAATTTGGTCAAACAAAGTCTATTTCCCCATCTAAAAATTAAGTTTAAATTTCTTGCGTTGTGATTGGTCGATCGGTTTTATATTTAAACCCTAATTTTAACTTTCTTTGTATGTTAACAAAAGTTGAAAGAAAGTAAACCATTGAAAGAAAGTTCTCCCCTATGGTTAAATCTCTCTCTCTCTAAATATATATATATATATATATATATATATATATATATATATATATATATATATATAAATAATTCTACTAGCATAGATATAGTAGTAGTTGACTTTAGATCATTGTAGTACAATATAACATTGCATTTAAGTACTTTTGATACTATATACTAATTTTTTCTTTGTTGCAGGATCATATAACGAGGCAAACAGTTATTTTATTTATTTAGTAATTAGGTCTGTGCTGTTGCAGTACACATTTGATGAAATAAATTTTAGAATCTTACTACTTCCAGCCTTATTTTGTCTGTCGTACAGCTGGCTGGCGTACGATTTCTTTTGTAAACGCAAAATGTTTCTTTCAATTTCACGTTTAATACTGGTATGATAGAATCTTTGAGTAAATAAATATATATAATGACGAATTATTTATATTTATTGTGTTAAACTACTTGCATTTTATATTTATTTCTTCATATGGTGAGATAGCATGATACGACAATGTCATCCAGTTTGACCCATCTGGTCTCGACAGGCGCCGACACACACACTTGCATTTTCATTACAAAAGGGTAACTAAAATAAATTCAGATTTTCACGAGTCAGACGTTATCCAGAAGTCGAAGGAGCAGGATGCATGAGTCAAGTCAAGAGTTGGTGCTGTATTAATTAAACGCGAGTGACATAAATGAACTAATTATTAATTTTTACATTCATTTAAGAAGATTGGTTTGGTAACATTTATTTACTGCTGAAAATGTAAATAGTAAATATAATAAATTATTTAATAATTGTGTTTATTTATTATTTGTACTAGGCTAGTGTTTACTGAATTGTGCCTTCACAGCCTAATAATGGAAAAAATGCTTTGTATTCAATATTTTGTTGCCATTACTTGGCCCTATTTAATTAGTGTATTCAGTTACATAAAATAAGTTAATGGAATTAACTCCTTTTGCCGTTCAAGTGCTAAGCTAACAAAGCATTAAATGGCGTAAGGCACTGCTTCCTGTAGGCCTAAATAATAATAATAATAATTTGTCCCAGTAACAATAGTGCATGCTCGAAAGCATAGGCCAAGGCCTAGCCTACGGGCTTAAAAAATTAGTAGCTACATAATATCGGAACTTGAAAAGGCTTTTCCTCGCCATTTTCTTATAAATAGAATTGGCCCTTGAATTAGGGCTATCACCTTTAAGCTTCTGGATTAAATACATTCGCGAAATGGTTGGGGACTCTGGAAGTAGAGTATCCAATGCTAATATCACTATGAAGGGGGTAAGTACAGTACTATATATAATCCAAATATAAATAGCTAGAGCCCATAGCTTACATTCACACTATCCTAATAAAGTCAATACAATTTTGATGGTTACGTCAAATTTCCGGGAACACGGCTAACCAACGTGCGACAATAAGTCAAAACCTACCATGCGGGTCACAGTTTATTAATAATCAATAAGTGGGTGATTCAGTATGCTGTTCCACGAATCTACAGGTCTAGAGAAGTGGGAGACTTATTACTCAACTACAAATCATACCCAAGCTCGGTTTTAGTAAAGATTTATTTTAAAGTTGAGAGTTACCGCCGCCTTTATCATAATTACATAAAATTTTAATTTATATTCTTAAAGAGACGTGACGTAGTTTTTAATGAACGCCGACTGTAGAGAGATTCGTATAAACTAACCTATTGGCCTGTTGTTGTAGAATTTTGGCTAAGTTATTGCATCTGTAAGTAATGAGAAATAAAGCGTCACGGATGACATAGCAACAATTTGTATTCAATTTGGGAATAAAATTTTGGGGAAAAAGGGTGTTTTTTTTTTTTTTTCTTTACAGAAAGGAAATTTATGCTTCCGATTTAATTATGGAGGCTATTTGATGATTAAAATAAATAAAAGAAAAGATTTACGCCCACAATGAATACAGCTGTGATATAGGCTAGTGAGGCAAGAGTTTGCGTAGGCCGCCGTAGGCTAGGTCTATGAATAAAATTACGTTCAGTAGTTTAATGAACACGTATGCCAAATTGTTAATGTGTAGACTTGGCGTTTTTATTTGATTACAGAATGAACCCATCTTAATTTAACCCTGTTACGTGCATAGCCCTAAAGTAATGTTATTTATTTTCGGACTTTGTGTTTGTAGGCATGCTCTGAAACGATATGTAAGCCTGGGCCTACTTGAACGTATTGCGTAATGTTAAATAGGCTCTTACTAGGCCTATATTTTGTCTTAAGATAGATTAACTCCTTAAATTGATTATATATATATATATATATATATATATATGTGTGTGTGTGTAAATTATAAATACGTACATTAAGCTCAGACTAGTGTATTCAGGCCGTAGGTAATTTTAATTTTGTATACCTGATGTAGGCTACCGTATTAAGCACCAGATATTAAAGTACCGTATTGTCATTTAAACACCTGTCTTTGCCTACCTGACCATCTTATCTCCGTCTAGGGCTTAGATGCAAGTTGCATTTCCATATCCGGAATCCAACCGTGCCCGGAATGACTGTCCGTGTTAGTGTTTTTTTCCGGATTAGTCATACGATCGGGCATTCTGGCCCACACCCAAGGGCATGATCTTATTAATTAATGGGTATAGGAAACTAGACTCAATTAGAAAGATCATTATTTTCTCAAATTACAAGATTTAGGCCTATATTGTAGGCTTTATGATTGGTATGTAGGTTTGTATCCTATCAATAAATGGTTTATTTGTAGCTATTATTAATGTCTCAAAATGTTGTATAGGCCTAGACACTGCCTGTAAACAATGAATTTAATAGAATGTAGGTCCTATACTTGCTGGTGTGTGGCCTACTATATATTATCATGCAACACTTGGAAAAAATAACTTTCTAAACCATTCCACGGTTCCGTAAGTTTTATGAATCGCGTGTGTGGACCGAGAAAGTTCGTTGTCCATATTTTTTGAGGTGATTTTAATATTTGTCACTTGAAAAGTAATCCCCCCCTCCCCCCCCTTCCTTCCCCTGTAACCGTATGGACGGTACACTTAATACAGTTTGCGGAAGTTTCAAAACTTGTATGAATTAACTTATAATTGCTTCGTTACAATGTTGAACGATGTCCCGGCGATAAGATTTTTGCACCAAGAGTTCACCTTTAATAATGTATGATAATACAAAGTAGGCGAGTGTTCTTCATTGGTTTAAAGCTTCAGCGAAGTCCACACAAGTATAGATTGTTTATTACTGTAAAGAATTTTTTTCTTTAAATTTTAATACCGAGATTGATACATATTTTGTTCAATATCTTAATTGCGTTCGTCTCTCTATTGCAATGAGAGCATCTGGATTTTGTTGCTGAATGACTGTAAGCATCAGTGATTCCACTTCCGGTCGCAGTATGAATTGAGGTTTTGAAATTATTGGCTTTTCCAGTTCACATCTTAAATTTTACCATGATTACTTTACCGTAACACGCATTATAGGTTGGATCGGGTTGATTGAGAGGTTCTATAAAGATGTGAATTTAATAGGTTAGGCTAGCCGTTTTGTAGGCTGTCTCCCCCTTTTTAGCCTATGTTTATAGGTTTAGCCTAGTCTTACTTTTCTTGTACAAAAGACTTTTTTTTTTTTGTTTTATACAGTTTTATTCGAGTTTTATGTTGAAATTTAGATATATAGGCTATGGGGCCTACATAGGGTTGACAAGTAAATAAGACACCTTCGGTTTTTCCATAGTTTTTGATTGGATAATAAAAGTGAATAAACAGTAATAGATTTATTGAGTATATATATATATATATTATACACGTTATGGCATTCCAGTGATGAGCTTTGCCATTTGTTCTTGAGGACAATCATCGTGACGTAAATTTACTTTTATAAACCCCCTCTGCATACCTAAGTACTGCTTGGTCCACTTCAAGTTGCTAAAAACATACTGGTAGGCCTAATTTTGCGTTGGTGTACCTAAAGGGAAAGTTTATTATTTTTATCATGATGTGTTATTATGTTTCAGACAAAAAAAAAAGACCCTAGGATGGGACCTACAAAGCGAATGGGGGTTGGCAAGTGCGTAGTTTATTTCATAAGCTATTTCTAATAAGATGGAATGAACCTTTATAAAGATTCATTATTGGAAAGGAATTAGGCTTAAACATGAAGATTTTTCAACACTTTTTCAAACACTACTCTGAGAGTCCATTTTCCCCGGCTGTTCTAAGCTATGTAAGCTATAAATTATAGAACAACAGATTGCGTAATCTATAAAACGACTTAGGGTTGATATTTTTTATACGGAACTGGGTACCAGATACTGTACCGTACAGTGTAGAGCTTTGTAGTATTAGGCCTAGCTTAGGTCTACTCTAAAAATACCCTATAAGTTGGAACTGAAGGTTATAATACGCAGTACGCTTCTTTATGTAAATACTAAGAGACTAGCATTAGATTTTAGCCAAAGTACCGTTTGAGTTAAGGGGATGCCATCTCAATGATCCCTTTTGATGTGTTGCGCACACGTGGTTTAATACTTGTAGGGGGGGCGGGGTAAGTACTGATAGTTTCGATTTCATTTCCAATTCAAAATATATTGCGATCATATCGGGATCGGAAGCACACACTTAAGGAAAGGGGGGACCCCGCCCTGATATACGGTAGGACTTAACTCCTCTTTACACTCCCCCCTCACCCCAAAACCCATCGAAGAAAGATTTACAATGTGGGAGAAACAGTTGAAGACAATGTTTTAGCTTGTTCGAGAGCCGCAGAAGTCTTCAGTTGTGAAAATATCAATTGGGTAAGATTGTGCAACACGCCTTTGTTATTTTAGGGAGATATGTAGTGTTGGTATGCCTGCAAGGGTGTATATATATATAGTATGTATGTATGTATGTATACACACACACACACACACTGTTTGTTGTTATAGGCCAAGTCGCATGAACCTATACATGCCAAGGCCTATGAAGTATATGGCCTAGCGGCCTAGCCCTTTACTGACTTTCCTTGGCACAGAACTTGTGCAGTATTCAAGGTTATAACTGTTGTGTAAATATATTTTATCATAGTACATAAATGATGGCTGATGAAAATGCAAATGAAACAGGACTCGTATTGAATTAGTGGAGGCAGGTAATGTTTAAATTTTGAGATTAAGCTGTCAACTCAATTAGCTCAAGGCTGTATCTTAGTATTTGATATTTATTTTTTATTTAACTTTAATATCATAAAAATGGCTATATATATATATATATATATATATATATCTTTGAAATGTAATATGCTGGTTGTAAGATGTAGTCAGGAAAAAGGGCCATGCATCTGAATTTTTTCCTTGTTTTCCGGGGGTGGTCTCAGTTCCCTCGCAAATAAATTACACCTTTAAAAGGATAATTTACCCGTCTCTCTCTTTCGTAAGAGTAATTGCGATCAAAATAAATGGCTTCGTTTTAATACGGACGACTTCCGTGCAGCGTATAGCAGTCAATTTTCTCGCGAAGAAAGCCGCTCGCCTAGTTAGGTGAATATATATATATATATATTTTTTTACTTTCTGGTGAGCGAGTTGTAATTTGTAATGAGTTAAATGCGGTGAGTTGAATGATGAAGTATTTGTTTGTTGTGTTTTGTTTCGAAATTTATGGCTTGATGAAAAGTAAATTCGTTGAGCAGTATAGGAAGCAGGGAGCGTTTTTGTTTCCGCCATTTTGGGGCTGTTCCCCGTATCAGACAATGTTGTATCGTTTGGATGAAAATATCGCGAGTAAAAGAGAGTAGGAGGCTAAATTTAGTATAGCCTAGAGGCTATTAAGTCTACATTCTTTTGTTTTTAATTATGAAGATCTGAAAATATTTCCAACTAATGGCCGATAGATCTGCTATTTTTAAAGTTTTTCAATTACAGTTTTGTGGGCCTAAGGCTAGGAGGCTAAGTCCAGGATGCAGAAACTTTCCACATTATGAAATGTTTACAGAAACATTGATTACACAAGCCGCGGCGTTTAATCTATTCGAATCCACTTGTTTTTTCGTGTGGACTGTATTATTACAATGAATAAATAAGTATTCCTATAAAATAATACATAACATAAGGTATATAATATTAAATAATTTAAACGACAAACTCTCTCTCTCTCTCTCTCTCTCTCTCACTCTCGCACACAGGATCGTCTTGTGACTGACGACTTGGATCGTGAGTCGCAAGACGATCCTGTACGCAGCCGGCCTTATGTGAATCTACCGTTGGGAAGCGTGAGAGCTTTTCATGGAATATCTTTGAGATTCATTTAAATTTTTACGAAAGAAAATTAGAAAATTAATAGAAATAATTGAAAATAAAATTGTATTTCATTAATTTATTTTATTACAAACAAAAATTGAGACCATTTTAAAAATAAACAAAATCAGGAAATGGACTCTGAGCGGTGAGGGTCTGCTTCGCTTCCGCCCGCTGGCTCCTGGGTTGGGTTGAGCTGGATGTTTACTGTCATTGCTCAGGCTAAAGGTGACCCTTGGGGCGCGCGCACACCCACATCGTGGGGAACGTAGAAGATAAATTAAAACCTGTTAGGAGGCCTGAGCTCATTTAGTGAAGTAATAAATATATATATACAGTATATACTTCGGTGGTGTAGTGGTTAGCGTCGCTGACTACGAATCCATCGGCCCCGGGATCGAGACCCAGTGATGGCAGCCGGCGCGCAGCAAACCCCAGCTGTTCATCCTTCCACACAATAAAGAAATTGGTTGGTAGATAAATGGGTACCCTGGGTGGCCTAGTGGTTAAGACGCTGGGCTGCTGGTGGGACGTGGTTCGGATTCCACGTTAAACTGTAGGTCTAAGGTGGAGTGAAAAGCTCGACCTTCGTCAGAATGAACAATTCGGGCGGAAGTATACCAAAGGTATATAATAGACAATAAGTTGACCGCAGTTGGTTGTAGGGTAAATTATGTAAAAGAACGTGGAGAAGTACGTATATATTTTAAAGGCTTATGCAGATGTAAATTGTGCGCTGTGAAATCAGTTTAAAATAGTTGGGATCAATCCCAGAATAGGCACCTGAAATCATTTTTAGGTGCTTAATCTGGGATTGAGGCAAAACACAGGTGCTTAATCTGGGATTGAGGAGAAAAAAATATAAACAGTTTTTAGAGATATAATTTCATTGTTTTTATCAATATTTGAAAAAATCAACTCTAACCTAACCTAACCTATATCTATACCAATTTATGTGGCAAGATAGATTTGCTTCAGATGGATTCAAACATTCGGGCTCATATTGCAGGAATTTATAATATCTAAAAATTTTCTTTATTCATTAAACCACTTTAAACCTTTTATAACTTTGCCTTTATTACAGTTGTAATAAACTTTGTATAAACAATAAATTTTGTAATCATCAGGTTTTTTTTATTTAATTCCTTGCAAGTGCCTATTCTGGGATTGAGGTTGAACGCAGGTGCTTCATCTGGGATTGAGGTACATCAGGTGCCTATTCTGGGATTGACCCAATAGGTGTACCCACGAGTGCGTAGAGAACTGTATATGTAGAGCCTACATCATGCAGAGTTTGGGCCTATTTCAAATCGTGTTTCTTCCAGGTGGTGATGGTGGTCGTCCGTTCATAAAATCTTCTCGTGATCTACTCTCAATGTTTGGTTTTTAGCTGGGAAAGAATTTTTTATGTTTACAAACGAGTCTCTTGGATTGAAAGGCAAATAATTACATGTTATTTGTGTGAAAAATATTCATTCGTCTTTTGTGTTGCTTTCCGTAGGTTGGAAGTTGTATTTTTTTTATTTTTATGATTAAAGAATAGACAGTGCTAGCTGTGTGTGTGTGTGTGTGGACAGTACGGTAATAAAAAAGAGATTATCAGTAAGTAGACTGTGCATTCTGTCTTTATAACATCTGTGAATTAGGTTTGTTTTATTACCTTTATGTCTGTTGTACTGATATCAAACACGCCATCCGATTTTTCCGAATGGTATAAGTGTGTTTCCGGAATAATAGGGTAGGGATATGCCCCAAATTTGTTAACATTGGCCTATCCCCGCTACGTCAATACGTGTAAATAAATAAAATCTCGTAAATATTTAAAATAAAAAGTCTATAATAAATTAATTGACTAAAGGGTAAATATGTGGTTTCCATGACAACTGGATAATAATCTCTAATATGGTGGCCAAGACTTAGTCCCTTTCTCGAATTGCATTATTATTAGGCAATATAAATTGTGTCTAAATGCCCAGTAGGACCTTGCCCAGGCTTTGAGATTCTCGTTTTATTACTTCATCTTCATAGTTCATGATTATTTTGAAGTACGGTATTATTAAGAGGACTCCCCCCTCCCCCTTTATTCAGGTAGACGAAAATGTAACCAAATTAGTGTGTGTGTTTTTGCTGCGGAATACGTTCCGTTCCACGGATAAGTCTCGGTGGCTCTCGCGGAAGTCCGTATAGGCCTATTGAGCTTTCTCATAGGGAATCTACTTTCCGTGGATTTATCGTCGTTTATTCTTTGTGAGGCGGATTTTCTGCGTGCTGTCCCAAGCCAACAAGGGCGCGAGTTAGATTCTGTCTAGTTTTAGTCTTTTGAAGAGAACGTGATGTTGTAGTACCGCCTTATTTGAACTTAAAAAGCAATCAAGTCCTTTGTGTGTGAGGAGACACTACGGTATGTAGGCCCGTAGGGTCTGTGTAATCCACACACATTATACTAGGCTCAGTTTGTTCATATGTAGGTCACGTGTAGATTATTCGCCTTATCCCTGGGCTATATAACTTAGTGCAACCGAAGGTCGAACAAAATTTTCTGGGTACCACGGTATGCCCTTGGGGTAGACCCAAGTACGAAATAGTAAACTTTTTTACGTACATGATTTTTTTTTATGAACAATGTAGGCTGATGGCCTTCGTGGAATTTGAGTGCTTTTGAGGTATGATAGATGATGATTTGCTTTTGATCTGGTAAAACCTCGTCCTTGAAGCAAGGATGACCTTGGAACAGGGTCAGGTCCTTATAGCCTCTCCGTTTTAAGAGCAGTTCAGAGAATTGAGTAATTGGGAACAGACTGGCGTATCTACATTTTATTAACTGTCTAACCTTATACGGGTCTTTGCGTTGTACGTTTTCTCTGTTATGGTATTCTTGTTAGGGCTATACCCATGATAATTACTGTATCATAAGGGTATGTACAATCCGTGTGTATATAATGTTCTCTATATTTGGTATAACTATTTTGTATATTGATTCTCCCATCGTGTATTTATTTAAATACAGGTTAAAATTAATTTAAATTTTGTAATTATTTAAGTTGCTAACCTTGTTATATATAAACAGTTGAAACCGTAAATTAGGCCCTGTAGTTGCTTTCTAGAGTTGTGTAGCTTACCCTGTGATTGAATTTTATATTAATTCTCTCTCTCTCTCTCCTCTCTCTCTCTCTCTCTCTCTCTCTCTCTCTCTCGTTTTAAAAGGCAAGGCTTCTGACCCCGTTGTAGAGCGGCATTTCCTCTGTGGCGTGTGGTAGCGTCATGACCAAACGTGCCCAAATATGGCTCTGATTAGTCAATGCCATATTAGGGGGCCGATAAGGATCGCGGACGCCTTACTTGGCTCTCGGGGCGCCTTGTGTGCCTCGAATCCTCGAGAGCCAAGTTAAAAAGGGTCCTTAGGCACTCGATCCAGCCCCGCGCCAGAGCGGTTCGAGTCTCGAGAACCATCTTGAATAAATTGTACATCCGAAATAGCAATAAAGTTATTCCCTTGGGGCCCATAAATCCCTTGTAAACTACTACGTGTGTGTGTGTGTGTGTGTGTGTGTGTTTGTGTTTGTTTTACTCCCAAGGATACGTTCCTGTAAGAGGACGTTTTATTTTTGGTATTAAGTCGTACGCTGAGTTCTTTGGTAGACCGCAGACACGTTTCATTCTCCGCCAAGAAGGATCGAATTTCTGATGTAAATTAAGAGATATAGCATACCCGGTACCCTCTTCGATTTTTTCCTCATTATGTGGTCAAGTGAGGCAGGGTTAAGCCACTTATTGTCTCCTGTTCCAACGATCATACACTCAGACCCGTGACGAAACTCGGCGAACGAGAGAAAATTGTAGAATTTTAGGGAAACTTTTAAAAATTAATTTAAAATAGAAACATTCTCAAGACTTGTTTTCGCTTGAAACTCGGAGGCTGCGCGGTCAACTGATCGAGGTTTTCAAGCTCTTACGAGGGTTCAACGATGTCGATTTTAGAAGTATGTTTAGTTTAAATGATAACCCAACTCGCAACAATGGTTGGAAGTTGGATTTGAAACGGTTTAGGACTAGTGTGTGTGGGAATTACGTTACGTATAAGATCTGTGACACATGGAACAGGTTACCTTCGGAAGTTGTGAACAGTTCCTCTGTGGATCAGTTCAAGAAAAGGTTAGACGAAATCTTGCACACTATTTGAGTGTGTAAAGACATTTAGGACCTCAGTCTGCGGAAATTTCTTTTCCTATAAAATAGTTAATATCTGGAACCAACTTCCCTCAGAGGTTGTTTCCAGTCAAAGTGTAAATCTGTTTAAAAATAGGCTAGACAAAGTACTGAACACACTCATAGTTTAAGATTAAAACCTCATGAAACTCTGCAGGAGTTCGCTTGCTCGGTGTCTCTGTGAGCAAGCTAAATATAGAGCTATTTATATATTCTCCACTTTCCTGTAAAATTTCCTTGGCTACTTTTCCAGGGTCAAGGTATTTTCTTCAACCTTTTTCCGTACCTCCCTCTGGCAGGGAGGGAGCGGAGGGTGGGGAGAGAGCCTTCTACTTTTCTATCCAGTTTTCTACTACTGCTAGCATAGTTGAAAGACAAAATTTTCCCTGGCACCCGTTGCCATTGGTACCTCCTCGGTATGGGCCGCAAGGCCTTTTGAGGTACTTCTTTTCCTTGTAACTCCTTGTAACTCTCTCTCTCTCTCTCTCTCTCTCTCTCTGACAAAAAAAAACTTTCACCGTTGCTTGAATTATGCTTTTGGAGCCATGAAAGGTCAAGCGAGGTCACGAAGAGAGATACGGGTCAGGCATAACTTTTAATTCTTTTATGATAAAATGTATTGTAATCTTAATGAAAATATATTCTAAAAAAAGATATTTAGTTTCGTGGTCAAAATCTGAAAAAAAAAAAAAAATTGAAAAAAAAAATATATATACAGTCGGTTTAAAATCTCCTGTAGTGAAATTCGTCATGTTTCCTGCTAATCGGTAGAAACATCGAATTTTACCGCAGGACCTTTTTAATAGATTGTACCTACCTCGTAATTAAAGTTGTAATCTCTCTTTAAGGGAAAAGGTAACCAACCAATTGGTTAAAAGACTAATTTCTCGTGATGGCAATTGTACTCTTACATCTGGCATTCAATGTAGGTTAAAAAAAAAAAATTTAGATTTGATTAATAGTAAATTAGATTCTCAAGGTCTGGGATACGTTGGCAACATACGCGAAAAATGGGCAGCAGTTTATCGGGCACGTTAACCTTTTTTTTTTTTTTTTTTTTTTTTTTTTAATGGCACAAAGAGGTCTTTATAAGGAGTAACAACACTACTATGAAGAGAGGGCCTAGTCGCCACTGGGTCCTAAATAAAGGTCTGTTTACCCCCGGTGGTCGTGCAAGATAGTGGGGATATTATGGGTATGGGTTAGGCTTATTTATAAGCATACCCGAATAAATTTTTTTTCTCTTAATTGAAATTTTTTGTAGACCGGGTGAGTGGGGCTGGAGTTCGCTAGTTTTTAATTGATTTTAAAAGATGCGTTAAAATATAAAAATGGTTTACTTTATCGACTTTTTGATTTGAGATTTTAATTTTTTGGGGGGGGGTAATTAAGCCTACAATATTTCGATAAAATTATATTTACTTTTGTAAAAATATCTTTATTGATAATTTCGACTTAAGATTAATAGGTACAAATGCTAAATGGACTAGTGATATTTAATTTGTCCTATAAGCTTTAGGCTTCACGGTGGCCTGCGCAAAAATTAGGAAGGTTTATATATATATAATATATATATATATATATATTAGTGATGTAGGTCGCATCCGCGGAACATCCGCACATTTTCTCGCGTCCGCATCCGCACTTTGGACTGCGGATGTGGACCGTTGAATAAAACGTCATTAATAAGCGGAAATTATCAAATTCAACTATATTAATAGAACTAGTTCATTGTGCGCAAAAGTGATGCAAGCGACAAGACGAGAGGCTGTTCTTGTATGAAGTTACTCTCTTGCAACCTACTTAGATCCACGTTACAAAGCTAAGTTATTTTCACCTAGTACATTAGAACGAGTTAAATCATCACTTGGCAAAGCAGTTGAAGAGCTTCAATCTCTTGAATCTGTCGCTTCGCCACCCACCAAAAGAATAAAAGTTTCAGTGACAGAACCACACACCTCAACAAGCAAATCTATCACAGAATCTGTCTCTCAGTTTCTTGAGTCAAGCAGCAATGACGAGACCTACGCGATGTCAAAAGATGTAGTAAAAATGATCGAGAGCTATCACCAAGAAAAACGCCTGGCTGCATGTGACAATCCTATTAGTTGGTGGAAAAATACGCAGAATATCTATCCATACTTGAGTAAACTTGCAAGGAAACATTTAGCCTGTCCTCCAACAAACGTACCAAGCGAGAGATCATTTAGCAGTGCTGGATTAATATATGATGAAAAGAGAAACAGACTGGCAGCAGAAAAGGCAGAAAAATTAATGTTCCTTAAGCATAACCTTCCTATAATTAAGTTTGAACATTAAACGATGAACATCTTAGTTTACTTTATTTTAATTACTCATTTATAAATATGCCTAATAAAACTTTAAACTTAATATAAATAGTTATCAAGCTAATTAAAGATCTCTTTCTATAAGGGTGGAGGAGGTTGGGGAAAGAGGTCGGTGGGGTGCATTTGAGTTGGGTTCACGTCCCGCATCCTGGTAACACAATTATGGTTTCTAATTGTGGCTGAAACTCAACAAAATATAACGAATTTATTTGCAGACGAATTCACTAATTGATTTCTATATTAGTTAGATGCTTGATATTATTTTATATGTTCAGAGAAAAGTACAGCAATTATTGTACAATTAATCAATTATACTACATTATAGCTACAGCTCTCTCTATATAATAACTTATTATATACGTTAAACACAACAAATCTCGAATATATCCTAAAAAATAACGAAAATTTAGACATCCGCATCCGCGGATGTTGAAATCAAACATCCTCATCCGCATCCGCGGATGTGAAAAAAATGACATCCGCTACATCACTAATATATATATATACCCACAGTAAAATCACAGAATAACACGTGATCTTATTAATAAGCAAACAACCACAGGGAAAAAGGAAAAAGAAACGAAATCCGAGCGCTTTCGTGATATATTCACATCTTCAAGGACATCTTTCTTGTCCTTGAAGATGTGAATATATCACGAAAGCGCTCGGATTTCGTGTTTTTTCCCTTTTTCCCTGTGGTTGTTTGTTTATATGTATATAATGTGGTATTGTAATCACTTATAAAATAGGCCTATTTGTTGATACAAAAAACTGGACCACAGAATGAAATAAACCTGAGAGAGAGAGAGACCTATATAGAGTCGGCCATTCAGAATTACCTAATTATTTAAGATTAGTGATTTCGGCTGAAACGTGCGATACAATTCAGATTTCGAATTATACCCCCCCCCCCCCTCTTCCTGAGGGGGAGAGAGGTTATCTTTGGGAGAGGGGGGGGGGGTTAAGGGGGAATGCTTCTTCGTAAGAGTTTCGAGATTTCGATGAAGTATTCTAAACGTTATGTTGATGATTCGTCTTTTCATGAGGATGACGTATGTTGATCAGCAGTTGATTCTCTCTCTCTCTCTCTCTCTCTCTCTCTCTCTCTCATAGATATAGTGTGTGTGTTGTAAAAGGTAAAACGACCGTATAAGGCCTATTGAAACTCGCAAGGACCTATATAATACGCCCCCACACCTGCTAAAATTTGAATGTGTAGGTCAACCTCCGTAGAAAGGGAGATCACAGACCAATAAGTTACTTCGTCAGTAGAGAGAGAACTTTATAAAGCTCTTGCATATAAAAGTTTACCTCAGGAAGAAGTGTATATATATATATATATAATGTGTGTGTGTGTGTGTAAACTCTTAGTCATAAGTTTGAAAGTGCAACCACGGCATTATCTTTTAGTTTTTACGATAAGTGAACTAAGTCTTTGCATACTTTTTTTTTGTAGAAATTAATTTTTTTCTGATAACGTCATGAGATTAGATTGTAAAGTGGTTTTATCATTCGCTTTAAGCGGTGATAAGACTGATAAGCCAGCCAGGTCTTCAGTTTGCGAAGGTAACTCCAATGTTTACATTGTGGTTACCTGGTGACGTTGGTTAAAAAAATAATAATTTAAAACTGGACATATTATATATATATATAAACGAATGTCCGGAAATTATATTTAAGTTATATCGAAAGTTTAAAAAAAAAAAAAAAATTGTGTATTAAAAATTAATAAAAGTTTTGTATAAGAAACGGATTGCTATCGCATTTGAGCTGAAATCGGAAATGTCTTGTTTCAACCTTTATTCTAGGGAAGGGAATGATTCCCCCCCTTCGCATCCGGCTCGAAGGGCCGTCATTTTCATTCTACCTCTCAGCTCGACCGGTTATCGAAGGTGGCACCCATCTTCGTTAAGAGGATGGTGCCAGTCTTCTCTCGTCGATCTTACCAAAATTTACGCGTGAAACCCCTTTCTCCAACTTCCTCCTGCTACAGAAAGTCTTTCGGGGACGAGGCGGAGGATGGGAATCTCCCTTTGACGGGTGCCATCCCTAATAGGCACTCAATGACGAGAGCGGCTTCTTCCTCGGATCTCGTTGAAGATAATTGCCACGATTCGGCTGAACGTGGCACCTGCGCCGCTTCACCAAATCGTACATTTCGGGGACAGGTGGTGGAGTGTCACAAATTTCCCGTCCATTATAGTGAGTTTGACTTTCGTTTCGACAGCTCCGACCCCAGTAGCGATTACGATACTCCAAAACCCCTACTTTGGGGACTGGAAGGGTCTGATGGAAGTTCTGGATTAGAGGAAAGAAGCGTCAAAAAAGATTTATCATTTCTCGATGAAACCAGTAACGACGTTTCAATGGCACTCAGACGCTGCCAGGAGGAGGAGGATGGGATGTGGCACTCTTTGGAGTGCCATTACGACGTTCCTTCCACGGTTAAGAAAATAGACTCTACTCAAATGCCTAACTGGAAACGCGGCTCTAAATGTCAAGATGACCCAATCATGGCTGTGCCCGACACCATCGATGAAGTACCCAACAACAGTCTCGACGAGGGCCTGTACGATGTGCCCCGAAAAATGATCTCCGATAGGCACGAGATGAACCTTCCTGCAGAAGGCTTATACGATACTCCGAGGGCAAGTCCTCATTACAAGATAGATCAAATTTCGGCGAAATACGAGTTTATATACGAGACACTCTGGGCTGCTGACGCTTCGTTTGAAGAAAAGAGAACGCCCGAACGGGAGTATATTGTAGAGGATCCCGAAGAAGACTTCAGCCTCTTCTACAGACGCGACTTAAAAAGGTATTCGAAAGGGAGTTTGACGGAGGACATTAACTTCTTAAAAAGAGAGGGCGCGAAGCAAGATTGGAGGGCGAGAGGAGGATCGGAAAGAGGTCATCGAAAAATCGCTGACGAAGGTCGTGGAACGACACCAAAATTTTCTGCATTCGAGGAAGAGACTTTTAAGCCAATTTCCGGTTACCAAATTCGAAGGAAATCCGACTGTAGTGACGTCATTAAGTCCGACTTTAGGACAAAACGGGTAAAGGATATTCACGAAAGAACTATTTTTAGATTCCTTAGGTCCGCGTGAGCCTCGCAATTTATAAGGATTGTTCCGTAATTTCCGGTTGGCAGTTTAGTTTAGTTCTTTCTTCTCCAGGGTGGATTCCTGGTTCCTAATTTATTTATCAAACTGAATACTTCATAATGCCGTGAATGTCGAATAAAAGAACGGCCCTTTTATGTTGATAATAAGAAATATTCAATGTATTATATAATGCTCTCGGGTAATAGAATTTTAATGTTTTAAAAAATTATGCGAAATAATTACTTTAGAACCATACACAAGAGTGCCACAATGCCACATTTCCATAACTCGCTAGAAAATCATTTCGTGACGTACTGTACAGACGCTTTTTTTTTTTAAGTATAACTTATATTGACAAGTCTTTTACATATCGGTGACGTATATTTCTCTCTCTCTCTCTCTCTGTCATATATAATATATTTCTGTAGTGTGTTATCATAGGCGTAGGCCTACTACTGCCTCCTAGATAGGCCCGGGCTAGGTAGGACTTACACCGAGGTTATCGTACGTCTATATTTAAAATTTTGGTCGGTTGGAATAATTGTTACGCGACTGAGTTTGTGAATGATTGAAGAAAGGTACAATTATACGTACAGTATTTAATTTCCTTTAATGCGATTCAATTCGTGTACGATAACGGGCCGCAATAGGCATTCAAAGCGCAGTTTCCGCACGCGCTACATCAGGAAAAACCTAAAATATAGCGATTGCTTATAGATATAAAGCAGTATTTTTGGAATTGTTTTATTGGTGAGGAAAATTGAAAAGCGAATTCTATCCTAACTTGCGTAATTTCGGCTCTGTGTAATAATTACTAATTGAAAAGAAATTTAACATTGAATTCCCTCGTGTGTGTGTATATATATATATATATATATATATATATATATATATATATATATATATACAGGGTGGGCCGTAAGTTTCCATACATAGGAAAATTTAAACGTTTGTTTTTATGTTTCAGATACCCTAAGAATATGCGTTTGACCCTGTATATATATATACAGGGTGGGCCGTAAGTTTCCATACATAGGAAAATTTAAACGTTTGTTTTTATGTTTCAGATACCCTAAGAATATGCGTTTGACGAAAGAGCAACGAATTGAAATCATACTGATGGCTGGGTCGGGAAGCAGTCGCATGGTTGCAATGAACTTTAACAGACAACATGGAACGAACATCACACACGACACTGTGGCAAAACTTATTAACAAGTTTCAGAAAACTGGAAATGTTGCAGATCAACCGCGAAGTGGTCCAAGACGTACAGCCACCGATGAAGACACAACAGCTACGATACTTACAGCGCTTACACGGAGTCCCAGAAAAAGTACACGACGGTTGTCTGCAGAAAGTGGTGTCAGCAGATCGAGTATCAGGCGCATTTTGAAAGCAAACAAATGGCATCCATACAAATTGCATATGGCACAGCATTTGAGTGAAGACGACCCGGATAGACGGATGGAATTCTGTGAATGGGCATTAACCAAAGTGAACGAGGATGCAAACTTTTCAACTAAGATCTTGTTTACTGATGAAGCAAATTTTTACGTCAATGGAGAGGTTAATCGGCAAAACATACGTTATTGGAGTAATGCTAACCCTAACTGGCTGAGTCCGACGAAGATGCAAGGTGCCGGTAAAGTGATGGTGTGGGCCGGGATATGGGGTGACAGAATTATTGGACCAATTTTTGTCAGTGGAAATCTTAATGCCGAAAGGTATCTTAACATGTTGCAAGAAGAGATTTTCCCATCCCTGCTAAACGAGGAAGGTAACTTCCCAGTTTACTTCCAGCAAGATGGAGCTCCACCTCATTATGGTCTTCACGTGGTCGGTATTTGGATCAGCAGCAGTTTCCGGATGCTTGGATTGGTCGGCGTGGTCCTGTGGAGTGGCTTCCCAGATCCCCAGATCTCACCCCCCTTGATTTCTATCTTTGGGGGCACTTGAAGGCCATGGTGTATCAGGAAAAGATACGAGACATAAATCATCTAAAGGAACGTATCACCAACGCCATTACAAGCATAACGTCAACTGTGCTAATGCGTGTTCATCAACAGTGGGGAACACGTATTGAAATGTGTTTTCAAAACAATGGCAACCATGTAGAGCATATTATATAAATAAAAATGGTTGTCCATAAAAAAGTTTATTTTTCCTATGTATGGAAACTTACGGCCCACCCTGTATATATATATTATATATATAATTTGAAACTTTAAAAGCCATCGTGTTTATTAAAAATAATAATTAGTTGGTATTTCCTGCACAGTTCGTGACTGCCTTGGTCGCTTTAATGATATGAAAGTCCCAACTTGAAAGAATAGGACTGATTCAAATTTTATCGTTTAATTGGCAGAGACACACTACACTAACTTTGTTACTTTACGCGAGTTCGAGCGACGGCTCAGGATCGACCCCTTTGTAGCGTCCCGCCTCATTTGCCGGATTTGGTGAAGGAGAGAATTGCTGTTTGATCTCCTCCTGCTCTCGTAGCTGGTCAGGGACTTTGCGAGGGAATGTGTCCAGCTGGTTCTTCAGTTTCAGTATGTCGCTTTTCTTTTGTACGGGGTGCGCAAAACTGACGCGTTAATCCGTAGGGCTGGATGAGAGACTCGTGTTGTGGCGGGGTGGAATGGGAGGCTGGAGGGAGGTGGTGTATGAAGTAGTACAGACCCTTTTTGTAAATGCATAATATATACCCTAGAGGGCCTAATCAGTGCCACATTCCTACCAGCTGGCACTAAATTCATCAGTGGGTATGAAGCAATTCATTTAAACCAAGGGGTTTTCAACCGGGGCTACACGCACCCCTATGGGTAAATATTAAATTTTTTAGAAGATGCGCAGTGAGCTGACAAAATAAATGTTTTTTTTTGTGTACAGGGTGTCACACGAGTTCAGTCTCGTAGGAAAATTTAAATTAAATTTAACGAAGTGTAATACATTAGAACTAAAAACAAATGTTCAAATTGGTCTTGCGAGTTACAGTCGTGAGGTACCTGCAACCCCCCCCCCCCACCCCCCCCCCCCCCCCCCCCCCCCCCCCCCCCCCCCCCCCCCCCCACCAAAAAGGTCCCAAAACAAGACATAAATTTGAACATTTGTTTCAGTTCTAATGTATTATTTTTGTAAATTTAGTTTAAAATAAATTTTCCTATGAGACAGGACTTATGAGACACCTTATATATATATATATATATATATTATATATATATATATATATATATATTTATATATATATATTTGTGCGCGTGCGTGCGTGCATGTGCCAACATAAAATGGTTATCGTTTGTTTCTCGACTTCAATACGATGTTTGAAGCCGGAGTGAGTCGTCTTCCTCTCTCCTCCAGATGCGAGTTTTGACTGTAGGGTTTCCTCTCGAGCGGTGAGCCATCATGGCATCCATGAAATGTTTACATTATTTTTAATCCGATTAATCTCGGTTTTAGAGGGTTTTATATATATATATATATATAGCGTGCGTGCGCGGACCTTTTCCCTTACACGCACTGAAACCCCCTTGTAAAGGGGGTTTATTATATGTGTAGGGAAATATTAGTGGAGTCTCGTAGAGCGAGAAATTATTACAACCCCTAACGTAGATCCTTGCAATATTTAGTCTTTCGTGTAGGTGGGGGGGGTTGTGTGTGTGTGTGTGTGTTGGGGACCGGGGAAGCTTTATTCCGTAGGATTCCGATGCCGCGGGTGGGGTTTGTGGGTACTGGAACATTATTTATCAGTGGGTTTTAAAAGGATTAAATGTGCCATATTGATGTTGGCCTTTGATTAAACGTGGAAAGGAAGTTCCAAGTTTGCACGACTGAAGTCAAATGGAAATTGGATGATTTTTTTTCTGCGTCATTATTTCAAGGTGATTTTTGACGTTTGCTGTCGATTGATGGATAAGATTTTCTCTGCGATTTCTCTATGTGATTTATTCGCTGCTTTACGAGCGTAGATTAAAAGTTGACGTGATGTTATTCCATGTGATATTTAATCGTTGTTATACTAGTTAGATTATATTAGGTTAGGTTAAGCGTACTTTTGAGGCAATATCTTAAAAAGTTGTGGTGACACTTTCAACTTTCGTGAAACTTTAATTGCGATTTTTTCCTTTTGTTGCTTAGCCCCTTCTTCCTCGGAAGGCCTCGTATATTTTGGTGACTTTGGTAACTTTTGGTTTTGCTTCCGCCTCAATTATTGTTAGTGCTGACGAAGGTCAGAGTTGTTGCCTCACTTTAGACCTACAACTTAACGCAGAATCCAAACCACGACCCACTACGGGTGGTCAGAAATTACGCAGTCCTCGTCCGGACTCGATCTCACGAACTTCCGATTAGCAGCCCGGCGTTTTAAGCACTAGGTTACCCAGGGTACCCATTTATCTTTCAAACATTTTTTGTACGGAAGGGTGAACAGTTGGGTGAGCAAAAATTAATAATATATATATATATATATATATATATATATATATAACGTTGCCGGATTTTTGGTATACGCTGTATATAAATTTGTGTGTAATATTGGTCATTATTGAAGTTGGCACAGAGGCTTCCGCTTCGTATTGTTGTTAGTGACATTTAATAAGCCTAACTTGTGTCGAGACACGCCATCTTGCATTATTTAGACTCGATATATGGAAAACCTGCTTCGATGCCGAGATTGAGGTGTATGTGTGCGTATAGGCCTATACAAATGGGGAGTCTCTCTCTCTCTCTCTCTCTCTCTCTCTCTCTCTCTCTCTCTCTCGTGTTTACGATCTATTTCCACGTAATGACGCAATTATGTAAACATTTTAGTTGAGTGATTGGTTCAGTTTTCGCAGCAAGGCGAGCGGTGTGTCGATGTGCTTAACGTTTGTTGCGAGTTTCCGCTAGTGGTGTATCGGTAAAGATGATTTTAAGTCGTTTTAGTGTGTGTGTGTGTGTACACACACGTTGGCAACTTAGAATAAGTGAGGTAGTGTGTGTCAATTTACAGATGTAATGGGGTAAGATATGTGTTGGTCCTGTTGAGGTTTGGTTAGGTTGGGCTAGATTAGCGAGTACCTCGTTATTTAATGTCATAACAGAAAACACCCTTCGAACCCTCAATTGAGCTTAAAAGTCTTATCACGCCCTTCTCGGTACGATGGAACTAGGGATTGGTTTGGTTTGGTTAATTAAAGTTCAGATGAATTAATTTAAAAATGTCGGTACTGCGCTTATGCGGACACACACACACACACGTATGTGAGAGATTCCGACAAGTATTACTCCTTCTTTAGAGCGATATTATGTTCATCGCATCCTATAATAAATTCTAATCCGATGTCTGCTGCATCCCAATCCAATCCCTTTGCCCCCTAATCTCCATCCTTATCCGACAGACGTCTGCATTCTGCTTTCAGTAAACTCTCTCTCTCTCTCTCTCTCTCTCTCTCTCTCTCTCTCTCTGTAACTCTATCTCTGGACTTGTAACTCGCCCGCTTGCCTCCGTGTGTGGCTGGGGAAGTGGGTATTATTGTTATGCCCAGTAATTCTACACCTGAAGAAGAGGGCAGGAGTAACACACATACACACACACACACAGACCACCTATCTTGGTTGTTACTTGTCATTGGTGTCAATTGATCGGGACTGACAAGGGGAATTAACGGCTTCTGAAAAATGTTCGAACTTTTCTTTGAAAAGAGAAATAGGAAAGGTCATCATTGCACGCCCGCTCAAAAACTCTTTTAAAAGAGACGTCAGTCAAGATGGACATGTGACCGGGAACTAGTTTGTTTTGCGCTTGAGAGAGAGAGCGCGCGCGCTTGGCAACGACAAAAATTAGATTTTTAAGACTTGTCCTAAGTCGTCAAATGTGACTGGGCTCATGAAGACCACCTCCGTGATGTGGACGTCGCGAAAGGCGTACAGCTACACCCTAAACGCATTTTCTTCCACGTGCCAAATTCGCATGCAGCATATGCACTCAATTTCTTTATAATTGGTTGGAAAGAAATTCATAATTATTGGCTGTAAAAAAGTCATAATTGGTCGAAAAATCATTTTTCTTTTATAGCTGTGTGTGTGTGTGTGTGTGTGTGTGTGTGTGTGTGTTGGTAAATACGACAAATGTCTGTATTACTGTAAGGCTCCTTCTATTGTGTCGTATCATGCGTCTCAGGGGCCCCATTTAGAGGGACTGGAGTGGAAGGACTTGACTTTGTTAATAACGGTATATTCGGGCGAGGAGGGAGGAACACTTCATCAGTGGCGGGTTGCTTGCCCCCCTTTCTTCACCCCAACTTGTTTATAAAGCCCCCCCTCGCTCGTATCTCACCCCCTCTCCCTTCAGTTGGTGTGGTGGCAGATCAGCAAACCGGAACCCTTTGTCATTCGGGAGGATAATTCGGTGTCCTCCGACCCATTAATTATCTGTTTTAGGGAGGGCGGGAGCGTGAGGGCAATACAAGGGCCCCCCCTCGCACCCCACTTTTAAACTTTTTGTTTTTATGAAGGTTAATTTTTTTTTTCGTGTTAAGGGAATATGGAATTCAGATGCTCCTCAGTTTTGTGTGTGTGTGTGTGCACGCGCGCTGATTTTAATTATATATATATTATAATAAATTAAAATTGTTTTTGTAACTTCTTTAGAAAGGAAGAACGCCTATCTCAAGATCATAAACATTTGCTGTTTTTCCATGGCAACCGGGGACGGGGATTACCGAAAGGCTCATAAAAGAGAGAGAGAAAGAACTCTTTTTTAAGCGTTTGTAAGAAGTTTTCAATAAATTTAAAAAAGTAAAAAACGCTGTACATATATTTTTATTAGAGATTCTTCACTGTTAGACGATTTGCTGAAAAGACTCGCACGATGTTACATTTACGAATCATTGGTGTTTACTTCTAGGGACTTTAGTTATTTCTTTTAAGGGAGGGTTTTTGGGCGGGGCCGTTAGTCGTAGGGGTTAGGTAGTTTTTTTTTGTTTTTTAGACGCGTTTCAGAAGAACAAAATGGACATTATTCTCCTCAGATAGCATTTATTGACGTATAAAGTTCACCGAAGTATATCGACAAACGTTTGCATCGGATTATCACAGTGTATCAAATGAATGTATCGTGTTGTATCTAGTGTATCAAATAATTATAAAATACATCATTTAAGTACTAGTGTGAAAATGTTTACTCGAAAAAAAGCGGAGAGAAATGGCGGACTACATCTAAAATAAAGATTAGACTAAGACTAATTGGTAACCATGCGATGGTTGTGCCAACCATACAGTGAGGTTGTTATAAAAAAAGGGATTGGGTTGATTAATTATTATTATTGGTTGGCAGAGAGTAAACTGCATATTTGTTCGTCCAAGTTGTATTTTGAGAATATCTTACCATATATATATATATATATATGTGTGTGTGTGTGTGTGTCGACTAAGTTTGGTCTCGTAGTACATTTTAATTAAACAAATATTGAAATTGATGTCTTGTTTAGGGACTTTTTTTTTCCAGGTGGAATAACACGCACTGGCCAATATGGAAGCGAGTTACACTCATGAGGGAAAGCCCCCGCCTATATATATATATATATATATATATATATATATATATATATATATATATATATATATATATAATTGTTATGGCGAGACAGAATTGTTGTTTTAGTACAAACTCGAAAGAATCCTAAAGAGATATCCTTCGGCTATTGTGTTCCTCCAGAATGGTTTTTTAACCACTCTGCCAAAAGCTTCGTCTGAATAATTTTTTTTGGTTTATGTTATTTTAATGGATTTTGACGCTAGAGAGATATATATATATATATATATATATATATATATATATATATATATATTACAGGGAATCTGTAACTAGGGATTTCATGCAAGATTAAGTCGTGATATTTTCGTTAAACCTAAGGGAAAATTATTTAATTGCCCGGTTAGGTCAACTGTACGCCCTTGACGATCAGTTGGTTAGGCTAAGTCGTCATATTTTGGTTGAAACTAATGAAAATATCACGACTAAACCTTGCATGAAATCCCTAGTTGCACAGATTCCCTGTAATATATACAGTATATATATATATGTGTGTGTGTGTGTGTGTGTATAGAGAGATGTTTAGGTTTTTAAAATGAATCTACCCCAGTTTTTTGTTTAATGTTCATCAAGAGTAATTTTATTTTAAAATCTAAACCTAAAATTGAAATCTACTGACGTATCTTAGGATCAAATTGACTTATTGTTGAATGTTACTACAGGGTGTTCAGGAAATAATGATGCAAAATGGTCATTTTCCTTATTTATTATCGTAATATGGAGTGATTTTGGTTCAAGAGGTGACATAGATACTTCTGAAAAAAAAGAAGTTTTTTTGAAAAAAAATCCCTTATAATTTTTAATCTATTGAATCTTGTCTATCTTTTTGTCTGAACACTTTTTCTCTATCTTCCTTTAACTTAAGAGAGTTAGGTTGCGACAATTGTCAGCGGAAAAACAACGCCAGTTTTTTCGCTCACAATTGTCACGATATAAGCCGGTTTTTTTTTTTTTTTTTTTTTTTTTGACGCGACAATGCGTATTTAATGCTCGAATGCCATTATATCGTTAGCAACATGCTCTCGCGGAGTGGATCCAGTGACCTCCGTCTCTTTGAAGAACTTCTTCCACACTACTACTACTGCTGGGTTTGTCGCGATACACGAGTGTTTTAACACGCCCGTAGATAATAATTGAATTGAAAGAGGTTACCTAAGGTGAGTGAGGTAGCTACGCTGTCGGTCCACCACGGCCTATTCAGTGCCGAGGAAAGGGTGCCTCTGGAAAGATTACGCTTCTCGCGTCAACCCAATAGCCTCGACGAGTTAGGGAAGAAAAAATGTATCGTAACGCGTTAAGTATACTTTGCTCCAGTCATGATACGATCGTCAAAGAAAAATGGGCCAATTATGTAGTCTCGTTCGTGTTGATGGTTTTTCATCGGTGGATAGGCCACCTCAATCACCCGACTTTAACCCCTTTGGACTTTTATCTATGAAGTTAAAACATTCGCGTACCATAACAAACTCGGGTATCTCGAAGAACTCCATCGAAGAATTAGACGTTATTGAATCCATATTTTGTAAATTATGGAGCGGGAGTTTCGAACATCCTGCCTATTAATTAATAAGAAAATTGACTATTTTGAAGCAGTTTCTCTGGCACCTTGTACCTCAATTATCTCAATCTACTAAAAGAAATTGGTACTTTGCCGATAGGAGAATGCTTAGTATACTAATTACTGTTGCATATTGTATGTAAAATACAATGTACACTTCATTTCATTACAGACATTTAGTAATCGCGTGTCTGTAAGTACTTTAATATAACTAGTCGAGCAATGATTGGGATTTTGAACATGGCGTACTTTCCTGTCCCTGATTACTACTAATTATTAAAAAGAAGAGTTTAAAATAGCGTTTCTCAAACTGGGGGTCGGGGTTCCTGGTGCTTTGCCAAAAAAAAAAATCGGTTTGCACGAAAAATCGAAGCTAACTTTTCCAGCGAAACTCGCAAAATATGTAAAATCGGACACAAGTGAAAAACTCTCTTAATGATGCAGTTGTTTTACAGTTGAAATTATTTTCTCTTAGTCGTAATCTTCATAATTATTTGGTGTAGGTCTTTCACTGAAAAACTGTGCCTACTCGGGTCGTGACCACTCGAGTCGCGTGTTTTTTTACTACAGCGACCGCGACGGGATTCCCCAGAATCGCGTCGCGGTCGCTGCAGTGTGCGGGGCTCCCGTTCTGTCAATGTAAAATCATACTCGACTCGAGTGGTTACGACCCGAGTCGCGAGACGATTCTACGCGCGGCCGGCCTTAATTGCGACCATTGATGAAGATCCCAATTCGTATAAATATGAGGTTGTAAATGATATTAATACTTCCGATGCATCAGACACCAATTCTGGATACTCTTATTTCCTTTCTATCCAAAATGTACGAGAGTCTTTCGACGAAATGACAGCTGCAGGGTCTTGTCAGAAGAAAGCTCAATCAGTTTATTGTGTATGGGTTTCCCGCAAGTTCGGCGGACTCTACCGCCCTTTTACTAAACGGATTAAGTATTCACTTCTTGGCAACTTTCCATCGTCGCGTGGAAAATAGTTAGGAAACAGTTTTTGTAGTTCTAATATGTGCTGCTGCATCATTTAGGAAAGTGGGGTCACGATTTATATAAAAGTTAGGAGAGGGGGAGGGGTCGCCAACCCCCCCCCCCCCCAAAGTTAAGAAACCTGTTTTTAGGGCTTAGGCCGAGCATTAATATAAAACCTTTTCCAATTTTCACCCGTATGATAGATATTTTATTTTTTCTTATTATTGGTAATTACTTTATTGGTTGTGTATAAGTGGTGAAGAAAGTTGTATTAAGGTTGTGATGTTTGTAGCCTCGTACATCTAAACGTTAATTACAAGAGAAAAAAACAGGGTGTTTCATATATTTAAAATATTGTGTACATTTTTACAATTTATAAAGATTAATTTATTGAAACTGTATACTTATTTTCTATGTAAATGGATTTTCTAGTGGATAGGACACCCCCCCCCCCCCTCCCAGCCACCCTAAAGAAAAATTCATATACAGGGTGTCCCAAAAGTCCGGTCTCGTAGGAAAATTTTTTAAATTAAATTTACAAAAATAATACATTGGAACTAAAACAAATGTTCAAATTGAAAAATGAAAAAAAAAGTTCCAGACCAAGACCTCAATTTAAACATTTGGAAATTTAATTTGAAATAAATGTTCCTATGAAACCGAACTTATGGGACACTATATATATATATATATATATATATTATATATATTATTGTAGGTGTGGGTATTCATTTTTCGTTTTCACGAGTTCGGAATGAAGTGTGCTTTCTTAATTGCGCATGTGCACTTTTGGAAAGCACAGATGGATTCAAGTGTATTGAATATACGTGAAAGAGCAAAGGGTATTCCTATTTGCTGTATTCGGGTGAGGCCATGGGCAATTGGGCATGGCCCTTTCATTCTCGCTTTATGCTAAAACCATTTTCACTCCTTTTTTTTGGTTAGACATAAAATTGTTCGACTTTTTGTTTTATGAAAGATTTGAGGCACCACCTTTGAGGGTATGATTTATTTGGTTGTCTGTCTGTGTCTGTCTGTCTGTCTCTCTCTCTGTCAATACAACATATTTTTATACAGTCGACATCATGGTGGTTTTGGATACTATGATTATCGCCTCTGAAAACGTGTTACAACGTGATCAGCTTCGTTTCCGAATATGATGGAAACGCCCATATAGCCATTTTCTTCGCGCTGAATGATGCTTCTCTCTCGTTGAATGTTGTTTCGAGGGAAATTCCCCTCAGCATCGCTGATACAGAAGGAAAGTGAGTAGTGGCACGCTGAGCAAACACGTCTCCGATCTTTGATATTGTCATCAGCTTTAAGTCTCTCTCTCTCTCTCTCTCTCTCTCTCTCTCTCTCTCTCTCTCTCTCTGTGCGCGCGCTTTTTTTCCCTCGGCATTAAAAAAAAAGCCTTTGTTGGACTTCATTTTTTCTGTTCTTTCATTTTGACTTTCTCTCTCTATTTTTTATGGTTCTCTCCCAGTTTTCACTTCATTAATTCGTAACTACACACACACACACACACACACACACACACACACACACGAAGCGAAAATATAGATGTTAATATGTACCGATTTTTGCTGAAGTGGTCGGTAAATGCGATTACAGCACACAAGATACAAGAAAACGTGGATTACTGGGAAATTTCGGCGATGTAAATTTAATTTTGTGACGTGACGCAAAGAGTATTAGTAAAAGGGGTTATATCTAAAGTCGAAAAAGTCGACAGTTCTGTCCCCCGAGGTAACATTATATCTGCCTTCTATTGTTTATGATAACGATTACAGACATAGATAAGGATGTCTGTGAAGTGTGTGTGTGTGTGTGTGTGTGTGTGTGCGTGTATTTATTTCGCAGACATAACAATGTGTAAGGAAATATTAAAAGAAGACCCTGAAAACTTTAAAATTATGTCGCTACACTATTTAAATGGGCTCAAGACGACGATATGAAGTTTAACGTGTAAAACTTGTAACCGAAGAGATGGTTATAAGGAGCTATTGAATAAAGGGAACTACGTCATGGCCATGTCGTAACACCACTTCCCGTCCATCAGTGAAGTTAAGCGACATTGGGTCTGGGTAGTAGTTGTTGTAGTTGGACGGGAGACTGTTCTCTAGGGTTCGGGAGATGTTGCCGACCCGTGGTTCGATCCCACGTAAAGTTGTAGGTTCCCTCCGTCGCATGACCTTTGATGTCGCGAAGAAGGTTAAACAACCACGTATAACATACTAAAGAAAGAGTACAAAATTGTACGAGTCTGGGATTTTGGAGTAATAACGTCATCGGATGCGGAATTCAGGCCTCCGCGGAGGCCTTTTCCTCACGAGTGTAACTCGCTTCCATATTAACCATTGCGTGTTATTCTACCTGCAACCCCCCCCCCCACCCCTCCCTAAAAAAAGGTCCCAAAACATCATCAATTTGAATATTTGTTTTAGTTCTAATGTATTATTTTGTAAATTTAATTTAAAATAAATTTTCCTGAGACCGCACCTATGGGACACCCTGTATATATATTAGATTTACATTACGTGAATATTTACTAAAGGACTTTCACATACGCTAACGGGGATTTGAGAAATCGTTTTTAATGCATTTAAATACCAAATTATAACAATCATAGTCCATACTCCCAAACAAATATTGCTCCTATCTTAATACTAATTTTAATCCGGGTTCTTTTAAACCGGCCTATAATAGTAGTGATAATAGTAATGATAATAGTAATGATAATAATGATAGTAACAGTGTGCGAAAGTTCTAAGAGGTTCGGTTATCTCGAAGCCCTTTATAGACTAACCCTATAATACGGTAAGATTTTTTATTAACTCGTTTTATTTTAATTAATTACCCCCTTAGGGCGGTTACAGGGTATTATATACATATATATATATATATTATACCTAGTAGCTTAAGGGATAGGTAAAAGGTGTAATTTGGTATGGCATATATTTTTTTAATAGAGTGTATAGAATAATTTTTACCTCGTTTCTCGTCCGACATTATCGAAACGATGTTTTCACTTTTGGTGAAGGTAAAGTTCGAGACGAATAAGAAAGAGTCGGATGGTTCATTGCACCCAATCTCTGATTTGGATGTTAACAAGCAGATGTTTCAATTAACACGCGTTAGATTTAGTTCATCCAGACGACGGTTTGCTAAATTGCTCGAAGGGTTTGGGTTGGGTTGGGTTGTGGTGGGGGAGGGGTAGTTGGGTAATTTTTTTTTTGTGTTAGGTAACGCTTTTGGTACCTCATAATATTAACAATTTTTATATGAAACTTTTTTTTTGGAAATATTTTTAATGTCGGAAACAAATATATATTGGTTCTGATTAGGTTAGTTTAGGCCTGGCTGGGCTAGGTTAGATTAGCGAATACCTCACTATTTAGTGACTTAACAGACACCATTCTTCGAACCCTCAACTGCCTTCGGGATACGCATCACGCCATTCTCGGTTCGATGACACAAACGTTAGGTTTGGTTAATTAGTTTTTTTAGATAAGCAATTTTTTTAAAAATCGTGTGTGTGTGTAATACTTCAGAATCGTAAATGAAATTCCAATTATTTTTATAAGAATGAAGTTAATATTTGAATGTAGTTGAAGTCCCGTTACATGAGTGACTAAGCGACGTTGGGTCTGTTCAGAAGTTGGATGGGGGGCCCCTCCCCTTCATCCAGATGATGTACCAAGTAATTGGAATCCTGCATAAATCTGTACGTAACCCCGAGACAATACTATTATAACTGTTGATATTACTATTTACTGAAGTATTTTGTGATTGTCATTATAATTTGCTGGCATAATAGACCCATTGTGGGTTATGCGTGATAATGTAATTACAATTAGGGAATAACAAATAGGAACATCCCACAGTAGACTGTTAATTAATTCATTTAAAAAACATTATAATTAGGGTATATAGGAGGTACACACACACACACACACACCACACACACACACACACACACACACACACTGTTGAATGCTCGATATTATAGGTACCCCATATGGAGAGGAAATTTTTATCCACACTTCCTTGTAGGTCAGGTTACGTCAGTTCAGGTTGGGTGAAGTGGTCAGGTGAAGCTGGGATAGGTTAAGTCAGTTTAAGTCAAGTTATAGGTTGTCATTGAAACTGATCTTCACAATGTGGGTATGACTTTATTATGGGTTTACTAGTACCCTGAATTTACGTACGGGATTAAAGAATATGGGGTTGCCAGTATGGAATAAATTACACAGCTCAACCAAAAAATTGTTTTGTTTCGTTGCCAAGGAAATTCGTACGAATTTAGGGTATTTTGGGGTTGCTGAATTCCAAAATGAAAGTAGTTTTTCCGATTTGGCTCTAGTTCTTGAGATAATGAATACCCTCAATTAATAGGAAATGTAACCATAACGCGTGCATATGGGAAACTACCGGAACATTCTAGATGGTGAGACACGCGAATATTCTTAGTGTTTACTCCGCGATCATTCTAGAATATTCCCCCTCCGTATATAAGTCATCGGCCACCCAACCAGTAGTCAGTTGACAGTGTGGTTAATGTGAAAGGTTTCAATCGATACAAGAAACTCAAGTGGGATTATCCCAATTTGGAATCAGCAAGGCGACCTGTGTCACACAGCGAAGACGTTCCCATACCAGTGTTTACCACACTGCCCGACCTTCCGTTGTCAGAATTTGAAGAAATTCAGGACTTAGGTGGTAGTAGTGGAAGTGACTATGAAGGAAGCATTTCAACACCTCAGCAGTTCTCCCAAGACGAACTCAATGATCTGATACGGGACCTCAGTCTGTCAAAGTCTGCTTCAAATACATTTGTAGATCGTTCCCTGGACTAAGTATGGGAAAACTAAAAGCTGGAATCTTTGATGGCCCTCAAATCCGTACACTTATCAAGGATTCTAACTTCACAAAATTTATGAATGGTGTTGAAGCTTCTGCCTGGTGCAGTTATGTCTCAGTTGTCAAGAACTTCTTGGGTAACCACAAAGCAGACAATTATGAAGAACTGGTGCAAAACATGCTCACAAACTTTGAAAAGTTGGGTACTAATATGAGCATAAAGGTACACTTTCTCCATAGCCACTTACACAGATTTCCGGATAATCTTGGTGATTTTAGCGAGGAACAAGGGGAGAGGTTTCATCAAGATATCAAGGTGATGGAGGAAAGGTATCAAGGCAGATGGGACAGACACATGATGGCAGACTATTGCTGGAACCTCCAACATGATTGTCCTGATAACCCACATAAAAGAGAATCGTACAAACAGAGATTTACTATACATTAATTGTAATTATGCGAATCAGCTTACTGTATTTATCTGTTATTATACCGAATAAAATGCCATTATGTGTTTCATGTGTTTACTTTTGTATGATTTGAGACAATTTCAATGCGATTTGTAAGTAGGCTCCGCCTGAACATTAAATTTTTGTCATTTTTACGTGTTTCAATGGGGTACCAATTATCTCATAAATTAGAGCCAATCTAGCAAAACCGATGTCATATTCGGAATCAGCACCACAAAGTTACCCCAAAATCACTCTAATATGATTGGCAATAAAATGAGTGTTGACCAGTGTTATCAGTTAGTATTTTGTAAATTTTATTTTTTTTTTTCAAATTTATTTATATTTTTAACTTTTTTTTATAGTTTTTATGAAAATGTTGCACTCAATTTAGGCGCTGATTTTAACGTTTAATTTTTATTTAAAATTGTTTTGAAATCTCTCTCTCGGTTTAAATGTTCTGAAAATTTTGGTTGTAAAATGCATTGCAATAAAATTGGCTTTCCTTTTTCTTACTAAACTTTTGTCTTCGTTTATTAGTATTATTATTATTATTTTGTAGGAAATAGTTAGCCCTTTAATAGTGTGAAAACGGAGGTTTTATTTTTCTCTTGGCACTTCCCCCTTTTCTATTTAAGTTTCCTCATTTCTTTCCATTTACGACTGCCCTTTTAACAAAAAATTCTTTAGTTACCCTTCATGATTATGTATCTCTCGTTCCTTGGTCCCTTTTGACGCCATTTTCCCGACTTTTCCTCTCGTGAGTTTCCCGTTGATGAATAGTGCCGTTCAGGTGGCACTCATGGAGGGGAGTATTGATTCGAGGCTGTACCACCACCACCACCACCACGAGGCGGATGAGACGCTCGAGAATCGTTGGTTATCGTCGGGGTGTATCGTCGTGACGAAGGGAAATTTCAATTGAGAACCTTTTAGTTTTTGCAATAGATAAAGTTTAATGTCGTCAATTAATAAGTAAGATTCTTTTATGCACTTTTTATTTTTACCATAATATGGGGGGGTTGATATCCCATCACATTATTAGAGGTGTATCATGCATTTAAAGTGAGCGCCTCGTGTGTGTGTGTGTGTGTATATATATATATATATAATATATATATATATATATATATATATATATAAAATCGTGTTCTTGATAAATTAAAATTTACAAGATGGATGGTTTACCCTCTTTCCGTTTCGCATTTTCCCCTCTTTTTCCCCCTCTGCTCACTTCATCCTATTGACGGCTTCTGTGAGGGTTATACATTCTCTTCATTTCTTCTCGGTTGTATGAGGGGAAAATTCATTTTAATTTCAAAGTTTCGGAAAGAATTTTGTGCCTTTAGGGGTGTGTGTGTGCGCGCGCGCGCACACAGTAGTTACTGAAAACGGTTTTGTTTTGTTACATCCTGTGGCACTATGTACAGTGGTATTGTAGCACTGTGGCACTATTATCACTGGTTCCATAATAGGTCTCCGTTTATATAGGTCACTAGAGGCCATCTCCGTGCCTTTCCTCCCATCAATAGAAGTCTGTCCTTCCTTGAAGAGGCCTCATGGAATCGTAATTTGTTTCATATCTGCTGCTGACGTTCTCGCGTCTTTGGTTAAGTCTGACACACACACACGTACGTGTGTGTATATATATATATATAATACACACACACACACACACACACTTCAACTGCAAAGAACACGCAGTATAAATAACGTAAAGAATGACGCTTGTATAGGAGAACATTCCGCGCAAGATGAGGAGAGAGAACGAACAAATGAAAAAATGAGGTAACCACCCGGGTTCGATTAACCACCCGGGAATCGAACCCGGGTGGTTACCTCATTTTTTCATTTGTTCGTTCTCTCTTCTCATCTTGCGCGGAATGTTCTCCTATACAAGCGTCGTTCTTTACGATATATATATATATATATATATATATATATATATATATATATGATGCAAACCCAACAGGAAAAGGAAAATCACTTTCATTTGACGTGTTTAATTGTGAAATTCACCCCCCCCCCCATATATATATATACATATATAATGTCGCTTTTAAGAGCGTTATTATGTCTGGAAATGTATTTATTTCAACGGCTCGAAACGGTAGTTTCACCGCCCGTTCCTGGGGCGAGAAATAAATTGGGGGGGGGAATAGACATCAGCGGATGAAGGGGGGTAAGATGATCCTTGAAAGGCCAAGGAAATAGTAGCGGGAAAAACAATAGTAGAAGGTAAGTCGTAATCGTAAAAAAGTGTGTGTGGGCGTTGAAGCTTCATTTACGTAGTAATGTACGAGAATAACTCTTATCATTGAAGTGATGTACGCTACTTCATGTCAACCTTTTTTACGCACACAATGCATAAACGTACACATGGGAATGATATATAATTATTCATTGAAAGAAACTTGATCTGTTTGCGTGTACACACACACACACCACACACACACACACACACACACACTACATTTTATCGGCAAGTTATTACAGTGTTAGGTTAGGTTATTTTTTTTAGTGTTGATTGATCGATTGGTCTCGTCGACGAGATGGGTACAGGTTCGATGCTTGGGTTGACACAACCGACAAATTAGTATACAAATAAACCAAGTGGTTAATAGTCAAGCATTTAAGTTAATTTGGTTAAAAGTATTCTTAGTGTTTCTCCTACTAATAAAACTATTCACTCTACAAGGACGGTTAACATGGACAGTGGGTCGAAAAAGTCCTACAATTTTGTTTGTTAGCAATATTCATTAATGCGTTTCACAAACGGGACTTTTTTAATCAGATTGTACGACTGATTTTGCTTGGTTATCAAAGTACTCTAATATAATTTTCAGTTTATGTAAATAAATTCGTTATGTTAATAATTATGTAATCCCAAACTATATATATATATATATACCGTATATATATATATATATATATATATATATATATATACCGTATATATATATATATACCGTATATATATATATATATACCGTATATATATATATATATACCGTATATATATATATATACCGTATATATATATATACACCGTATATATATATATATATATACCGTATATATATATATATATATATATACTGTATATATATACACCGTATATATATATATATATTATATAATAGTACAATATTTTTGAAGAATAAGAAATGAATTTAAAGTAAAATTTGACGAAACGAGAGAGAGAGAAAAAATGACTCACTGAAACGAGTAGTAATAAAAACTTACCCATTACTAAGACATATACAGGGTGTCCCAGAAGTCTGGACTCGTAGGGAAAATAGAGATTATATTTTTTAAAGCGAAACAAACTCATTTCTAATGCCAGTTTTACATATTTCAGGAAAGAAAATACTCTGATGGTTCGGTATATCAATGAAGATAGGGTGGTGGAAGTGGTATTTTGCTGCATGTTTCCGGAAAAAGCCAGGAGGAAGCATGTTTGTGAAATAAATGACGCCTCCCTCTGGCTTTTTCCGGAAACGTGTACAAATACCACTAACACCACCTTCTCTTCATTGGTATACTTAGCCATATTTCCTGAAATATGTAAAACTGACCTTAGAAATGCGTTTGTTTCACTTTAAAAATATAATCTCTATTTTGCCTGAGTCCAGACTTCTGGTACACCCTATATATATATATATATATATATATATATATATATATATATAAATGTGTGTGTGTGTGTATGTATGTATACACAAAATTCGTTCTTCCTCCAAAACATTGTTGGAAGATTACTTTCAATATCTACTCTGGCGCGCAAGAATTAGGGTGGGGTGGGATGAGGGTTAGGAGTGCTTATAGAATTAGCACGCGCGTTTTTCGTTTAGTGCCGCACGTGCGAAGAGGTTGCTGTGGCACTTGGAAGTTGAGGGTGGGGAGAGTAAGTGTCATTTGGCACCCCTCTGGATCGATAGAGGGAGTTACAGTTTGGGTCTTCTGGCAAGGGCAGATGGAAGGAGTTTCGTACGCTATGAGGTAAATAGTTTTTTATATATATACACACAGTATGTGTGTATTATATATATATATACACACAGTATGTGTGTGTATGTATATATATATATATATATATATAATATATATATATATATATATATATATATATATTAAATAATGGAAAATAGTAAGTGATATTTGTACAATTAATAATAATATATTTGATTTTGACGAAGGAGGGAAATACATTTATAGAAAAGGGAAAAAGGGAATTGTACCTTTATTGAGGAAACATTGGACTGAATTCTTCATCAAATATTACAAATGGAATAAATTATTTCTTGTGCAAAATACAAAAGCGTTTAATTACAATCATGACAATTACGTTCTTGTAAAGGTCGAGTTTATGAATAATTTTCGGAATGAACACTGCTTTAAATAGGCATTTTAGCATCGGGTAATTAGAATTGTGTGTGTGTAGTTAAAATGTTAAAAGTGTGTGTGTTCAAATATTCAAATTGGTCTTGTTTTGGGACTTTTTTTTTTGCAGGTAGAATAACACGCAATGGCTAATATGGAAATAAGTTAATCGTGAGGAAAAGGCTTCCGCGGAGGCCTTTTCCCCACGAGTGTAACTCGCAAGACATCAATTTGAACATTTGTTTTAGTTCTAATGTATGACTTTTGGAAATCTAATTTAAAATAGATTTTTCTATGAGACAGGACTTATGGGACACCATATATATATATATATATATATATATATATATATATATATATACACAAAGGTGGGCAGGACCGAGTTCCGAAAGGACCGAATTCCAGGAACTCGGTCCTTTCTAAGGACCGTGAGCGGGAAAGTCGGTCCTTTTCTCAGTGAGGATCGAAATGAGGAGCGACGGTCCATTTTTAAGCAATTCCGGACGGTCTTTTTTAGTGATTTTAGTGTGTGTAGTGATTATTTGAAGTTCTAAAGAAGATGGATCGTTTCCTCCAGAAGACTCAGAAAGAGACTGAGACTGAACTGAAACTTGTTTCAACACCTGGAGGAGACGAAGAATCTACTGATGTTCGTGCTTCAACTTCAAGTCAAGCAACTGGAGCTCCTAGCGGAAGAACTGAACCCGGCAATCCCGGCAATTTTTCATTTTAATCAAATTTTTCACTTATATTATATGTAAGGACCGAGGACCGAGTCGTTCCTAGGTCCTATCTTCAGAAAGGACCGTGACCGGGACCGTCGGTCCAGTTTGAGGCAAGGACCGGGACCGTCGGTCTTTTTTGAGGCCCGGGTGCCCACCTTTGTATATATATATAATGTTATGTTCGCTTCTATTCGGTGCTATCTTTTGTATTACTTTTCTCGAACACGGAATATAGCTACTACTTCGTTGTAGATTTTTTGGGGAGTTTGTTTAGGTTAACCTAACCTAACGAAATAAAATAACAAAAAAGTGGGTGTGTAAAAATCCTGAGGTAGCATGAATTAGTTGTAATTTGATTTATTATTTTTTAATTAAAACCCTGAAGTGAGTGAAATTCGAAAAAATAATCATTATATACGATAAAAGAGCGCATTGTCTAAACTTTTTAATGGAACGCCTCCATACCTTAACGCGAGCGAAAGTGATTAAAAATTTGAAAAAATAAAACATCACACGTAGGAGTTAATGCAACTTCAATGACTACCGACGATGATGTAGGAGGAATTTGGCGATTTAGGATATATATAAATTTGAATTTTTTTTATAGTTTTTAAGAATTTAAAAAAGACAACCATTAACCTTTTTAGAAAATGAAGTTTCTAGTGAGGGAAAATTATTTTTAAAAATAGTGATAGGGTTAATATTGGAATTATTGTTTGGTAAGAAAATGGGTACCCTGGGTAGCCTAGTGGTTAAGAAGCTGGCTCGCTGATCGGGAGGTCGTGAAATCGAGTCCGAGTGAGGAGTTTGTAAAATTGACCGCCCGTGGTGGGGTCTGGTTCAGATTCCACATCAAACTGTAGGCCTAAGGTGGAATGACAAGCTTGACTTTCGTCAGAATGAACAATTCGGGCGGAAGCAAAACCAAGGTTAACCAAGATTATATTTATATACATAAGGTTAACCTTGGTTTTGCTTCCCGAATTGTTCATTCTGACGGAGGTCAAGCTTGTCACTCCACCTTAGACCTACAGTTTGACGTGGAATCCGAACCACGCCCCACCACGGGCGGTCAGAAATTACAAAGCCATATATATATATATATATATATATATATATATATATATATATATATATAAAGGACACTGGTTTTGTAAATTTTTATACAATATTAAAGTTTGACCTTCCTTTGATGGCACAGAAAATGCCAAAGACAGAATGTGGCACTTATTATAATGCCATTATTTAAATGCTTAAAAATAATTGCAATTTAGAAAAATTTGTTGTATTTTTACACTCGCTGACCATAACTCGTAAGGAAATAGGTTGTTGTTGTTGTTGTTGTTGTTGTGAAAGTTATACTACTCCTACTTGTATTTTAAGGGTTCGTTTAATAAGTTGTTTCTGTATCAGGGTTCGATATTGGAAGTCTATAACTCTATTTGCTCGTTCTTGGCTACCTTACGTCATTACGACAGTATTTAGGATACGTACACACAACTTTATCGTGACACGAATGTGCGTATAGCGACGTTAACGGTGTCGTCATAGTTTGATTTATTTTTAGTTAAAATAATATTTATAAGAAAGGTATATACTATATAATGAAGGTGACGTTAAATGTCTCTGCATCCATAACTAAATGTAAAAAATGTGACTGGTAACGAAACGTGTGTGTGTGTGTGTGTGTGTGTGTGTGTGTGTGTGTGTGTGTGTGTGTGTGTGCGTGCGTGTGCGTGCGCGCGCCAGGTTTAAGGTTCTATTACTATTCCTTTCATTTTTTGTTTCTTCTATTTATGCCCCAACTTGTCTCTACCACATTTTCTTTCCTACCCTTGACCATGGGTACATGGGTACGAGTTAGGTATATGGTAGGAGAAAACGAGTAATAGAATATATTTTTATCGTGTTTATAACAATTGAAATAACGCTTTTTACGTTTTTAAACACTCGTGCACTGATATAAATGAGGGTTATTCATAAAGTTTACGAGGTTAATTACCGGTTCATTACGCGTAGTACAATAATGTTGTTGGTAGTACAATATTTTGTGAGGCACATGTGGCAACATCCGGGGTCACCACGAACCAAAAAGTTCAAGATTGCGCCATCAGCTGGTAAGGTGATGGGCAACGATTTTTTGGCACCATCAAGACTTTTTTACGTGTTGAATTCACGCAAAAAAGGACAACAACAACAAATAATGCCACTTCTTATTGTGAAACTTTACGGCGACCCCGCACGGCTATCGGAAGAAAACGTCCCGGGTTGCTTACTGCCGGTGTGGTGTTCTTACGTGACAATGCACGCCCTCACACTGCAAATCAAACACGCCAACTTTTGGAATCGTTCACTGGGAAGTCGTGGATCATCCCCCCCCATAGTCCTGACCTTGCACCGAGCAACTTCGATTTGTTTCCATCCCAAAAGGAACACCTCGCAGGTAAACCATTTCAAAACGATTCTGATGCAGAAGCGGCCGAACGAACTGGTTAAAAACTAAGGACCGTACATTTTACTCGACCGGCATCGGAAAGTTTGTCCCACGCTACGACATATGTTTGTCCGTTTGGTGATTGTGTAGAAAAGTCGTAATAAGTTATTGAAATACTTGAAATAATTACTTGCCTTGTAATAAAACAGTTTCTTCAAAACACCTTGTAAACTTACTTTTTGAACAACCCTCTTGTGTACACACACACACACACACACACACACACACACACACACACCTTGGTTTTACTTCTGCCCAAATTGTTAATTCTGATGAAAGTCAAGCTTGTCACTCCACCTTAGACCTACAGTTTAACGTGGAATCCGAACCACGCCCCACCACGGGTGGTCGGAAATTACAAAGTTCTCGCCCGGACTCGATCTCATGACCTGATCAGCAGCCCAGCATCTTAACCACTAGGCTACCCAGGGTACCCACTTATCTACCAACCAATTTTTTTTATTGTGGGGGAGGATCATCAGCTGGGTTTTGTTGCGCGCCGCCTGCCGTCACCGAGTCTCGATCCCGGGGCTGATGGATTCGTAGCTATGGTAACCACTAACCACTTCACCGAGGCTCATATATAAAATTATAATTCGGTTGGAAAATGTAATTTTGGTTCTTAAACATGAAATTATATAATTAATCTTATATATTTAGTGTAATGTGCAAAAATTAAGTGGAATTAAAGTAACAATGTTTACCCGGTTAGGGAATGTTTTATACAAAAGCAACTTAATTTTTTCTTTTTTTTCAGGTAAGGCCATTGTGGAGTGACGAAATATTTCAGGTATCGTTGTACTTAAGACGGCTAAAAGTGTGTGTGTGTGTGTGTGTTGTAAAAGCTAATGCATAGAGGAGAAAGATAACGAGTTAAAATGCTAAAAGTAACTAAATTGCTAAGTTTCCGAAAGCAAATTTGCCTTTGTCATAAGAAGTATCCCCCCCCCCTAACTCCGGAACCCCTTAAAAAGATTTGAAGTAAACTTAAAAAGTTGATACAAACTCATTACAGATTTACGATGAAAGGTGAAGCGAGACAAGGACATGTTATTGGTGGTAACTTGTAAAAGATAAAAGAAATGAAAAACCAATTTAAAAAAACGAGATACTACCAAAAATGTGATCATTCTTGATGAAGGGCTACGCCGTGGCCAGTGTCGTGACATCACTTCCCGTTCGATCAGCGAAGTTAAGCGACATTGTGTCTGGAGAGTTGGATAGGAGACCGTCCTCCGCGTGTCCAGATTATGTAGCGACCCGTGGTTCGGGTCCCGTGTAAAGTTGTAAGTTCCCTCCGTCATATGACCTTAGATGTTTACGAAGGAGGTTAAACACAACCCCCATCAAACAACATTATTCTCCCTTAAGTTAATGTTTAAGACTTATTTCTATACATATATTTTAGTGATGGGACGATACCAAAATTTTTAACGATTCCGATTCCGATACGATTCTCGATTCCGATTCCGATTCTCAATATTTTTAAATATAATTCTATACTTGTTTTTCTGGAAATTGTCATATTTTACTCTGGTAAGATTAACTATTTACATTATGAGTATGGTAATATAAATTATAAATTATAATAGATTGGTTTAAAAATAAAAATCAACTGTAAGTTGTAACAATTCATTTTAATCTTCTTGATTACACATCATGGATATACGTGTTTTAATGTATAGCTACAATACAATAAAAATAAAATTGGTTATCCTCTTTCATTTAAATTTTAAAGTTTACATTGCAAAACTGGTTCAATTAAAAGTTAAAGAATCGTTTTAAGAATCGGAAATCATGGTACAATTCTCTCGATTCCGATTCCTGAAAAATGCTCGATTCTTCCGATTCTCGATTCCGATTAATCGTCCCATCACTAATATATTTGTAATAATAACCAAAGTTGTTTTAATTATTTTTTAGAAATCGTTAAAACGTTCAACAACTTTGGCGAATAAGGTGGGAAATTTGGAGCTAGCGGGACTCTAACCCGCTTCGCGAGGTTACGGAGTCAATGCGCTACCGATCACGCCATCCAGAACCCTGAAAAAGGTGGATGACGTGATTGGTAGCGTGCTGACTCCGTAATCTCGCGACGCTGGTTCGATTCCCACTAGCTCCAAGTTCCCCGCTTCATTCATTACCTTTTCCATCTTATTTCAGTACAGTTATTGCACTTAAAAATACATTCTTCAAAAACATCTTTCTTATATATTCACGTTGTATCTTTAACTAATTTCAAATCTCCTTCCTTACCCTGTTGTTGTGAATCGTATACGAGTAACAGCTCCGTTGTTAGTATCAGCCAGTCTGAAGTATTATCCGTGTTAATACTACATTCTTCATCAAAGTTAGCAGTTTCACCAATGTAATTTGTGGTTACCATTCGTACAAGAAATGAGTAGTATGGGTGCATATATGCCGATTGGGGAGGGGTGAGGGATGGCACTCGGAAATTAACTCAATTTTAATCCCTTTTAGTTCCCTTTAATCTCATTGGAGTCATTAGTGTCTTAATCCTTTAATGACCATTTAATCGCTAAAACAAAGACGCAACGATATAAAAGTATTTTTGCCACGTTTTTACGTTAAGTATGAAAATAGGTTATTCATATATACACACACACACAGATCAAGTGTGCATTGAACAAGGAACCTTTCTGGGTTATTAAATCCTCTATAGTTCCAATAACACTGGTATGCATCAATTTTGCTGTCAAGGGTTTTGTAAGTGATTCTTATAGAGTTTTTCCTGCTGATTTCGAATCTGCAATCCGTTTTCTCAATCAGCTCAGGTTATCCGGCTATGGCCTCATAAGTAAAATAGAATTTTTTCGTGATTTTGTCAAAGCGGAATTGGAACAGTAACATCTATCATCACTTGTTTCACTTGTATAATATCTTTTTTACTTTTCAGGCATATAGATAAAATATTTCATAATGAATAGAGCGTGTAAAAATGATCCCAATAGATTCTGCTACATATGTGGGACGGTTACCATGCCAAATAACCAGTCCCAAATCACTAAATTTGTGAAGACAATGTATAGAGTATATTTTGGAATTAAGCTAGGGACCAGGACAAAAATTTCGCCCCTCATATGTGCTGCAAGACGTGCATTGAAAATTTGAGAAGATGGAGCAAAGGCAGAGCGAAATCTTTGCCTTTGGAATTCCCATGATTTGGAGAGAAGGAAAGGATCACGTGACAGATTGCTATTTCTGCATGACAAACCTCCAAGGTGGGCTTATAAATTTATTTTTCTTAAATATTTTGAAATCCTCGTATGAAACTTGACATAATATTCACCCTAATGTAATATTCACCATATATAGCATAATATTCACCATAATGGTAATCATACATTTACATATACATATTGTTATAGAAAATACATTTACACATACATATTGTTATACAAGTTACATTTACATATACAATGATTGTATATTTTCTTTCTTTTTCATTCATATTGTCCCCGAAGGGACAATATGAATGAAAAAGAAAGAAAATATACAGACTCCATCGACCTATTTCATATCTTACAGACCGCAGCCTTCCCTCACGAGCCGCCACTGTCTGAATGCTTCTTCTATTTCATATGCAAGTTTTATATCCATGTTTCTGTGTTTCTATTTTCAGGAGTTAACAAGAAGAATAAAACACATTGTTGTATACCCTGACATTCCTTCTGCTATGAGACCTGTACCCATGGTCCTGGAATTCCAATACCCGACCCACCTCAAACCCTGGACTTCGATGATTCTGATGATGAATCAATGACCAATGACCAGTCCCAGTCGTATATACCTCAAAATACCGCTTCAAATGAGCCGAGGCCTCTCAACCAGGCCAAACTTAATGATCTTACCAGGGATTTAGGACTTTCCAAATTAGCTGCGAGATCTTGGGCTCACGACTTCGAGAGGACAACTTGCTGGCTCCGGGAACAACATTCTCCTGGTATAGGAAACGAGAGGAAGAATTCCGCAAGTTTTTTGCAGTGCACGAAAATACCTCTTCCTTAGTGTACTGCTGCAATGTTGAGGGGCTAATCGAATCCTTGGTCCTGCCATATAACGCATCAGAATGGAGGCTATTTATAGACTCGTCTAAACGAAGTTTGAAAGCAGTACTTCTCAACATTGGGAATAGGGTTGCATCAGTCCCTGTAGCACATTCCGTACAACTTACTGAGAGCTACGATAACATGAAAATTTTACTGGATGCTCTCGTATACGACCAACATAACTGGAGGATCTGTGGAGATTTGAAGGTAATACTAATATCATAAGTAAACTATTGCTATTGACTATGTTGTTTTTCCAAAGGTTATTTGAGAGCGTATAAGAACACTTAACTTCCCCACAGAAGTGATACAGGCCAATGCATAGATTTTTTTATCTGATAGAACAAATTCTCTAAATTCTTTAAATATTTTCATTTTTTTTCAGATTGTGGCATTTGTATTGGGAATGCAAGGGGGATACACGAAATACCCATGTTTCCTCTGCAAATGGGATAGCCGAGCGGATGAGAAGCACTATGCACAGCGTGAATGGGCATCCAGAGAGAATTTTGAACCTGGGTCGCATAATGTCGTTTCAGTGCCTCTTGTACCACCAACAAAAATTTTGCTCCCACCACTTCATATTAAGCTGGGCTTGATGAAAAATTTCATCAAATCAATGAATAAGGGGGTTCAGCATTCCGATATCTCGAGAGTAAATTTCCTCATATATCTGATGCTAAACTAAATGCTGGGGTTTTTGATGGTCCTCAAATTCGAACTTTGATCAAGGATACTCAGTTCGAAAACGCAATGACTCCAACTGAGAAGAATGCCTGGCAGGCATTCAAATCAGTTGTCACTGATTTTCTTGGCAAGCATAGAAGTCCAGAATACGAGTCCGTTGTCGAAAACTTGATGTAAGCTTTCAAAGCTCATGGGTCGCGCATGTCCATAAAAATGCACTTTTTGTGGTCCCACTTGGACTATTTTCCTGAAAATTGCGGGGATTATAGTGAGGAACAGGGTGAACGATTTCACCAAGATATCAAAATAATGGAAGAGAGGTACCAGGGCAACTGGGATATCAATATGCTGGCGGACTATTGCTGGTGTTTGAAGCGAGACGTGCCCGAAGAAAAACACAGACGGAAAGCCAAAAAAACTTCATTCCTTCCTCAATAAACTTTTTTCCATATTCATTGTATGAATAAAAGTATTTATTCACACAATGTTTTCATTTTTCACGAGTGTTCTTATAATATTACTCGTATCTGCAGTGTTTAAGCTAAAAAAATCAATAAATTTGGGGATAAAATTGGACTTATAATAAATGGCCAATAGAGAAAAAACCTGACCTGATTGAGGAAAACCAATGTCATTTTCGAATTCAGCATGGTCGAATTATATAATATGAGTTGAAAAAACCCTCACAGCAGACAAAAAAATTTCATATGCATACCAGTGTAATTAATGTTAAATGCGCCTCGGTGGTGTAGTGGTTAGCATCGCTGACTACGAATCCATCGGTCCCGGGTTCAAGACCCGACGGCAGCCGGCGCGCAGCAAAACCCAGCTGTTCATCCTTCCACACAATAAAGAAAGTGGTTGGTAGATAAATGGGTACCCTAGGTGGCCTAGTGGTTAAGATTCTGGGCTGCTGATGAGGCGTGGTTCGGATTCCACATTAAACTGTAGGTCTAAGGTGGAGTGAAAAGCTTGACCTTCGCCAGAATGAACAGTTCGGGCGGAAGCTAACCAAACCAAAGGTTTAAATGGCAAATACTGAAGGTTTTTTCTTTTTCATAATGGAAGCCCAACGGGGCACTAGCAGAGAGGCCCCAAAATATAGCTTCCCCTCACCAGATCTCTGCTAAGCAGATAGGACTCAGCTTTGGGACAGGGTCTAGGGTTTAAAGCTAACCTAGATAGCTACATTTAGAACCTCGACATACGCAAGAAACTCGTTGCAGTTGCGTCAAATTTAATTCGCATCAAAGTAAAAGGGTAACCATTGTCTAGACCCTGTCCCAAAGCTGGATCCTCTCTGCTTAGCAGGTAGCTGGTAAGGGAAGCTATATTTTGGGGCCTCTTTGCGAGTGACCCGTTGCCCGCGTTGGGCTAACATCATGAAAAAGGAAAAATATTCAGTATTTGCCATTTACTATTACTTATTCGGACTGTATTGGATTTAGTATCCCAGATTGCACATTAGGTCTGTGTATCGCATAAAAGTTATATCAGTGGACCATTCCAAATTGTATCGTGTATATATATATATATATATATATATATATATAATTTTTCTTTATATATTTGGTGTTAAAACGTAATAAAAATAGTTTAATATTGCTTTGTCTTTTGGCGTTTAAAAGGCCATTAGAAACTAATGGCTCCCTTGGGAGATTAAAGGAATTAAGAAAATTCACTTGAGTGCCACCCCTTACGCCCTCCCCTCGGTGCCAGTACCACCTCTCACCACTTCTTTCGACCTTAAGCCCCCCTTCCCCCCACTCGGCATACTGAATGATATATTGTATAAACATCATTTGCGAGAGTTTTGCTACAATTCCTGCGAGGAATGATATAAACACTTTCTTCGTTTGATGGCGCATGGTTCTGGCGTTCTTTTACTCCATGTTGTGAAAAACAACTAACTAACAACTTTGAGTAAATATTAGTGTCTTCAGATCTGTTTTATTATTATTATTATTATTATCCATTGGTAGAGGAAGTATCAAGATACTGTTTGGCTTTGGGAGGTTGTGTGCTGGAGGTTCTTTTTTACTACTACTCATTCTCATTCAGTTGGCATAAGTGCAGCATTAATGAGGGATGATATATAACGTGAATTTTTAAAAATAGGGGGGGGGGGTCTACTTTTGATATAAAATAATAAGGGCTAGAAATACGGTAGGTCTCAAAAATAGCCCTCGCCTTTCATCACCTACCCACCCTTCTTGCAGAAGGTGGTCCGAGAAGGCATGGTTTTGTACTTACTTTGAAACGAGTTAAAGTATTACTGGAAAAATAATGAGTCTGTTTGAAGCTGGTTGTTGGTTAATATTTTCAACCCTTACCTTTTTAGTTGCTTTGGTTGATTTAACTTCCCCATTTTGGGAGTTCATTTTTAAGGTACGGTTAATGTATCCTACCCAATTTAACCCAGTCCAACCAGATTCTAACTCAACCTAACCTAACCCAACTCAATTCAGTCTAACTCGGCACCCCAACCAAAATCCAACCCGACCCAACCTAAAGAAATTGACGAGTCAACCAAAACCAACCCGAAAAAGTCCCAGTCGGGATTGAAATGTCAACGTAATTGAATGGAAGTCGCTATATTGAACTTCGTTTCGATTTAGGGGTGTTCCCCCCGTTCCTTTAGACCTGGCTCCGTTCAACCAATGCCACTGCCACAAAGTCCTCCAGAAGGTCTCCTTGGCACCTCCTCCATGATCATCCGCAGTCGGTTTCGTGAAGGTACCAATCCCCGTTCGAATAATGGTTCTCTCTAGTTAAAGAGTGAATAAAGGAAAAGTGGATCTCTACTCATTTCCCCATCACCCCCACCCCTAAGGGGTAGTCTGGCCCCCGCCATCATCATCATCATCAACGGCGAGAGGGTTTTCTGTTACACACGAGATGATATAGTGGTTACCATCGCTGACTTCGAATCCATCGCCCCGGGTTCGATTCCTGTCGTGGACAGGCGGCGAGTAGCGCAACCAGCTGTTAATCTTTCTTTTGGTTGGCATATAAATGGGTACCAGAAAAATCCACGCACACGAGGCGTATATATACAAGTATACTGTATGTATATATATATATATATATATATATATATATATATATATATATAATATAAATATATATATAATATATATAATATATATATATATAATATATATATATATAATATATATATATATAAATATATATATATATAATATATATATATATATATAATATATATATATATAATACTATTATCCTGATATTATTGTTGGGTGCGTAAATTATGTGGACAGGTGTTGCAAAGATCTTAATTAAAGGTGGTACGATTATAAATTTCATAAGGTAGATGTTCTCCCAAGTTCTTTGTTGGAATGATTGGGTACGTATATATATATATATATATATACCGTATATATATATATATATATATATATATATATATATATATATATATACATATACCGTATATATATATATAATAGGTTCACATACCCAAAATGCCCAACACCTCCCCCAACCTCGACCCAAATAGATATATAAACATACCCATGTACACTATACCCGGAATAATAATAATAATAATAGAAATATAATGACAGTGCCCTTGATATAAAATAACACTATAAGAACCAAGTATGCAGGTACAAATGCCCAAAATGCTCCGGGTGTACCGGAAAATGTATACCCACTGCCGAACCATTGGTATTCATACCCCCAATTAATTAATTAGTTAATTGCTTGATTGTTGTTATGGGTGGGGTGGGGTAAGGGGGAGGGGGGCTGAAATTGGGGGTAAAGTATTGCACCTCCGATGGAAATCACCACTAAAGTTCGATAGTGTTGATGAACAGGTGGTATTGCTTCGGCCTTGGGGGCCGAAGGTGGGGGGAGGGAGAAAAATAACAATAGTTTTTTTTTTTTGTGGGGGGAGGACTGGGGAAATGTAGAAAAAAGGGAAGGGGTATATATATATATATATATATATATATATATATATATAATAAACTGTACTGCGAACGTACACACGCACAAGCGGGTGCATCCAACCATGAAAGAAAATAGGACACACACACAAACACAGAGGAGAGAGGAGGCGGGTGTTACGGGCCGGAGAGAGAGAAGTCCATAGTGTCTTCCGGTCGGATATTCCGGAAGTACTACCGGATTGCAAGGTAGTGTGTGTGCATATATATATATATATATATGGTGTCTTTTACTTATATTTTGCGTAAAAGAAATAATTAAATTCGTGTTTCATACAGTTCGGTTAAGAAAATCCTATTCAATTCCATATTTGTTCATGAAAGTACAGTCGACCGAGAAAATCCTATCATGAACTCTGTTTCTTACTAATATTTTACGGTAAGAAACGTGAAAGTTTGACCAAAGCATTTTTTCAGCCGACTGTACATTTAGAATAGTAGGAATTTCGGACCTCGAAACGGTTTTAACGACAAATTGTTTGAACCCATTCGACATATAATGACGTATGTCATACGAGTACGTCATGCGAACTTCACTGATGTGCGCGCCTGACGTACAGCACGTTCACTTTTTTTAGTAACGTACAGGGAAGGCTGTATTGAATGCAGTACACAAAAGCTTCCGTAACACACACACACACACGTGTGTGTGTGTGTACGGTAAAATGCATTAGTGGCTGTACAGTTAATATTTACATCTGGTGTCGGGCTTAATCAGCCATGAGATAGATGCCAGCTGAAAGTTTTCCTGAAAAATGTTGCAACTTCATAGACGAAGTGCCACCAATGCCAGCAGTGCCTCATTGAAGTTTTCACGCTTGCTTTCTACAATTTATTTTTTAATAAATCTTTGATAAATTTACTAAAAAAAAATTAAATTTAATATTTTCTCATTTTTTCCTTTTAAATTAGAACGATATATATATATATATATATATATATATATATATATATATAATATGGGATGACGACGTGTAGCTCTGAATACACGAAAGGCCTTGGAATCGTTTTTCTTTTTCCTTGTGAGTTTGCAGCATATATATATATTATATATATAATATGCGCGCGCGTTTAAAAAAATTTGAGTTGACACGCCCATATTTGTTAATACTAATGTAAGGTGATGTAGGAAGGGCCTTTTGGTAATGGTTGAACGGGGCCAGATCCTAACAGAACACGAAAGAAGAGGGGTTTGCGTGGAGGGGCTGAAGTGGGTGTATGAGTACACTTCCCTGGTATTAATACCCAATTCTGCGTTTGGTGTAGGTATGAAGTTAAGGGAGAAATGTGTACTAGTATCCCTAACATTAACTAACGCCTTAAGTGAAATAGAATTTTGTTAAAATGCTTCATGGGTATAGCGAGATGTTGTTGTTGTTGTTGTTGTTGTTGTTGTTGTGTTGTTGTTGTTGTTGTTGTTGTTTTTTTCACAAGTTTTGTAGCATATTGTCTGTGTCTGTTGTGGCATAAACATAGATGCAAAGTGTTAAATATAGTTCGTTTTTGAATGTTTCTGCCAGTTGAGGTTATTTTTTTGTGGTTTGTGTTTATGGTTGAAATTACAACTTATCATCGTCTACCGACAAGTATATCGTGGGTTAGATTTTGTTAGGTTAGCGCGGGTTAGGTTAGGGTTTTTTTAGTATCGATGTTATGGTCTTGTCTATCCGATGGATATAGGCCCGTTTTGGTCTTGGTTTCTCGTCGCGGAGAGTTTTAGGTTTGAATCCCAAATTGGTCCTTTGCAAAATTTATTCTACAGTATTTAGGAGAGTTCATAATATGAAGCGAACATTGGAAGCCGCACATTTTGTATAGGTGGCAGTCACTCTAATATATATATATTAGTGTGTGAGCGTCCGTGCGCGCGCACATCTTTACCCTGCGCAACCAATTAATAATTGCTGGCCAAATTTTTTTGTTTTAAGGAATGTTAATATCTAAAAATAATTTTGCTTATTAGGATATATTAATGCTTGCTTGAATTTTTTTTGTGTGTGTGTGTGATGGAGGCTTGTACGTTTCGCTCTTTGTTCGCAGGCAGAAAGACCCGACTGTGACTGGGGTTTAGTTTAAAACCAACCGCAGTTAAAATATTTGTGGGTTTTGACTCGTTATTTTTTGGGGGAGGTTTTCGACTCGAGAAAGAATTTGTTGTGGGGATTATTGCGGTTTTCTTTTTTAAAGGTATTAAGGCTTTTATTAAATTCTTATGGGAACTTTATATTTGGTATTGAATAAGTCTCTCCTCTCTCTCTCTCTCTCTCAAGCTCTTACGCGGGTTCGACGATGTCGATTTTAGAAGCATGTTTAGTTTAAATGATAGCTCAACTCTCAACAATGGTGTGGGAATTACTTTACCTGTAAGATCTGTGACACGTGGAACAGGCTACCTTCAGAAGTTGTGAACAGTTCCTCTGTGGATCAGTTCAAGAAAAGGTTGGGCGGAATCTTGCACACTATTTGAGGGTGTATGAATTTTTTCCCTGGCACCCGTTGCCATTGGTACCTCCTTGGTATGGGCCGCAATGCATTTTGAGGTACTTCTTGTCCTCGTGTATATATATGCGCCTCGGTGGTGTAGTGGTTAGCGTCGCTGACTACGAATCCATCGGCCCCGGGTTCGAGACCCGTTGACGACAGCCGGCGCACAGCAAAACCCAGCTGTTCATCCTTCCACAAAATAAAAAAGTGGTTGGTAGATAAATGGGTACCCCGGGTGGCCTAATGGTTAAGACGCTGGGCTGCTGCTGGTGGGGCGTTATTCGGATTCCACGTTAAACTGTAGGTCTAAGGTGGAGTGAAAAGTTTGACCTTCGTCAGAATGAACAATTACGGCGGAAGCTAACCAAAGGTTATATTATATATATATATATATATATATATATATATATATAATCTCTCTCATTGATAAATCACTGCCAATAGATAATAAATCTCTTTGTGCTCGAAATATTGTGAAGAACAGCTGTTTCTTCAATTTGCGTTCGTGAAGCAATATTCCCGATCCCGATATACAATGGGATACAATGACTGAAATTCCCATGCAACTCAGCTGGCTTAATGAGAACCAGCTGTGAAGAGAGAGAGAGAGAAAGAAAGATGGGCAGAGGTTTTGGAGATTAGAACTACTTGCGCCAGATTAACTCTCATATATATATATATATATATATATATATATATATATGGAGCATTGAA